>OX451738.1:797971142-798309651 GCA_948472305.1 Vicia faba | reverse complement strand
GTTTGCTCAGTCAATTGCTCAAGTGCCTGAAAATCAACTGTACTAGGTCAGAAGTCAATTGTGACCCACATACAGTCAAACTTCAAGATTCTTGGTCAACATCCTCATTTTTAAGTATTATTCATAATTTGATCAAGGGTTGATCATGATTCCTCAAGGATTGCCCACAATTCATCAAAGTCCAAAAGTTGCTAAATTAGGGTTTTACATGAAAAGTCAACTCAACTTTGACCAAGCATAACTTTCTCATGCTTTATCAGAAATGACCCATCCAAAGCTCATTTTGAAGAGGATGCAATTCCCTACAATTCATCATCAGCTCCCAAGTTCAGAATATGCACTCACAAAAGGATATGAATTTTGACATTATAAGTCCTTTTGAAAAGTCAACAAAAACACCTTTTGGGTCAAAGCTTCATACATGAACATGGAAGACTCAATTGAGATGAGACCAAAATATTTGCTTAGAGGACATCCTAATATTTCTAAAAAGTCTAATAACACCTCCCTAGGGTCAAAATTGAGAGAGTTATGCATTGGCCAAGTTGACCATTTTTGCAAAATTGTCAAAAGTCAAATGTGCTCAAATTTGCATTTTTTGCTAAATGGGCCCAACTTTTTATGCTTGCACTTCACTTATAACCTGGTCCACGACCCAAATGTGCATTCACATGTCATTTGCTTCATTATTTATTTTATTTTGATTTTTTATTTATTAAAAACTGAATTAAATCAAATAATTGGTAAATAATGGCAAAGATTTGTTTTGATTGGATTTTTGGATAGAATCACAAGCTCATAATGTTGGCATATCAGAATCAGACCATATCAAGGCTAATTGGCACGAGATTGGCATGATTAGGCCAAATTTGGAAAGATATCATACAAATTGAAAATCAAATCAAATCTCATCAAAGCTTCAAGATCCAATCTGTTTTGCAACCCTAATTCATTGAGGGACATATAATAAAGCTTGGCAGATAAAAAAAGGGGTTGGAGGCGTGAAATGGCCACAAGGAAACTAAAATTTTTTGATAAAAAGTGAGGTCCAAATTCTGGAATAGAGGGATGATCAAGGAATTTCAAAGCCAGAAATCAATTCCTTGGTGTTGTACCCCAAAATTTTCCCTCTCATATATCAAGATTTTTCTCACAAGGTTTCTTTCACTCAAGACTGGATTAGGGTTTGGCCAGCTCAAGGCATATCTTCTTGCACTGATAACCCAAAATTAGGGTTTGAGTTTGCACAAGGATTTTTGGACTATCAGTGCTTCATGTGACTTTAAAACATCATTATGGACCCCTAATATCACTCATGACAAGTTTCAAGCCTTGAACCATATTTTTGATCAGTCAATTGGACAGTTGACCTAAAAATCAGCTATATTGGGGAAAAAGTCAACCATGGCCAATTTTCAGTCAAACTTCGTAAATTTTTATCCACATCCACATTTTAAACTTATATGTATCATTTGGTCAAGTTTGGATCACAATTCCTCAAGAAATTTGATCAAATAACCAAAAGGGCAAAATGGTCAAAATTAGGGTTTTGACTGAGGAAGGGTAATTTCTGATTTTTAACCTAGCAGATGATTAATTGAGTTAAAGCATTATTTCAAGTATTCAATCGCATCATCTTGACCTTAATAAGTCTTGCAGTGTTAAGTTAGAATTTTAATCTTACTAAAAAATTATTTTGTTTAGTCTGTTTGTTACATACTAATTTATACTTTTTGTATTTTTATTCTGCATAATATACCCACTATAAAATTCACTTTGAATCTAAAAGCATAATTTATAAGATATTATACTATACCAAAATTTTAAAAAGACTAATAATAAAAATATAAATATAAAACTAAATATTCAATTTCATACAAAAATAACATATAAGTACTATGACTAAATAAAGTCTTTTAAATTATATAGAATAATGTGATAAAATTGAATCATTTTTATTTACATATAAATCTGTATTAATTATAAGAATTAATGAGTAAAGAAGGTACATGTACCATACAAATATATGACATAATAGTTTAAGATTATAAGATGCTGATACAATACTGCACAAGACTAAACTACCACCTGACACAATCTTCCACCTTAGGAGAACTTGCCTTGTCAGTAACCTATAATATAGAAGATGTTAAGAGAATACAACAATATTAGAAGGGGTTCAAGAGAATAAAACAGTATTAGAAGGGGATACAACACTATTTTGTTGTTTCCACATCTTGCCAATGTTGAATGGTAAAAGACACTATTGTTATATTTTGGAATAACTTCTCAATATCTATCAATGAAAGAAAGCATTCTATATTATATTGCTTTCTTCGACTATCAACATTGAGAAATTAATTCATAATCATATTGTAACATTGTTGTTTCACAAAACAAGATCTTGAAAAATTAGTTTTGAATATAATCTTTTATTTGATTGTTGCATCACATTAAAAAATTGGTGAATGGTAAAAAAGTTGAAAAATAAAGTAATACATGTTACATTCAATTGTTTTCATCCACGTTCATTTGCAATAGAATTAATATATTATCTCAGTTGATTTAGCCACAGAGCAGAAAAGTCCCTATTTTATTTAGTTTTCATTTAAAAAATGAAATAAACTTTTTACCTCATTTTTTGTCTCAAATCAAAAGTAATCTAGATTATTGAGTTTCTTTGTCGTACATAAACAAATATTTGTCATTTATTTATTGAGTATGAACGCCAAACACAGTGCCAACATATTAATCCACATAAAAAATTACTAATCAACGTACAACTGTCACAATACTCATTTAGAACGCTAATAACACACTATATATTTGAGTCACAAACATTGATAATGATGAAAATACTACGATTCTTCTTCAAAATTATACTCGGAGGTTTAAAGAATAAAAACTGTAAAATTATATGAAACATGTATTTCAATATATATATATATATGTATATATATAGACACACATTTCACCTCATATAATTTTATCAGTAAGAAGTAAAGCTGAGTATTTTTTATAAAATACGAATTTGTTGTTGATGTTTTTGAACCCACATACCATACAATTTTTCCCTCCGTTCATACATAATCGAGGAGAAAATTAAAATTCTTTTATGATATTTATGTTATCCCACTCTTAAAATCGAGGTAAAAATTCTTTTTTAACTAAGATAAAAGGAATTTCTTTTATTGTAGTGCAAGTGTGTTTTATTGTTTATAGAATAATCATATTATTATGGACATTGGTTTTTTATTGTTACAAATATTTTTTGTGAAAATATTGAATTTTATTAAGTAATGAAAATATCAAACAAATTTAAAATATTATAAGTTGTAATTTAAAAAATAAATTTTAATTAATAGTATATACATTTCACTCATTAGTTAAATATGATTCTTAGAGTCATGCATTTCATTCATAAACACTAACTATATGTCTGAACAACTAATATATCTTACAAATAGTATATACATGATCTTCCTTATTCTTCATTTATTAGATATGTCTCTCCGTATCCTTATCATGTATTTCGTGTGAGAAGAAATATTATATAACTTAAAAGTAAAAATAAAAAGTGATTGTAAATTCTAACCAATATTTTATTTATGTATTTTGTATCTGTCATTATATATCATTTATGTATTTTGTATCTGTCATTATCTATCAGATAATCGTTTTTAAATTTATGTTATGGAAACGCTCTATCATAAGTGAGATTATATATTATAAATGTAATTTTTATGACTTCTTCAAAAAACCTTTATATTATCCTTTGTAATTTTATTTAATTTATAATTTCTCGTTGTATGTTTTTTATAAACAGGTTCGAAAACCTTTAATTCTGGTTTCAATCCATAATTTGCTTACCAAAAAATAGATAATCGTTTTTAAAGTAATTCATTAAGTTTTATAACATTATATATTATTACCTATAAATTATAAGTTACATTCAATTATATTGTGTTATGTTATTTTTTTTTAAACTATTATGATCCTCCACATGTTAATGTTAGATTTTTTCCATCATTTGTTGCATAGTGCTTTTCTAATTATTATTAATTTTTATAACTTTCTTAGATTCTTATATGTGAGAATGCATCAACGCAATGTACCAATATATGTGCATGTTCTATTTTTTGTAAAATATGACCCTTACTAAAAGTATAAAATTTAAAAAAATACATAATCATTGAAAATTATTAGTAATTTTAAAAACTAAATTAAATGAAAAATGATCTGAAAATATTCACAAAAATTGCAATTATAATTTTTCTATCTGTTATGGTTCTAGAACTTTTTCGCTAGATCTCACAATCACTAAATGTATTGTAATCAAATGTCTATTCACACTTACAAAAAAAATACATAAACAATTACAAATTTATATTTTGAAAATATTGTTACAATTTTAAGATTAACAAAATTTACTATGCATAAAACACTCGTTAAATCAATTAAAAAATTTGTAAAATCAATTATATATTCCATTTAATAAGTCTTGCAGTGTTAAGTTAGAATTTTAATCTTACTAAAAAATTATTTTGTTTAGTCTGTTTGTTACATACTAATTTATACTTTTTGTATTTTTATTCTGCATAATATACCCACTATAAAATTCACTTTGAATCTAAAAGCATAATTTATAAGATATTATACTATACCAAAATTTTAAAAAGACTAATAATAAAAATATAAATATAAAACTAAATATTCAATTTCATACAAAAATAACATATAAGTACTAGACTAAATAAAGTCTTTTAAATTATATAGAATAATGTGAAAAAATTGAATCATTTTTATTTACATATAAATCTGTATTAAGTATAAGAATTAATGAGTAAAGAAGATACATGTACCATACAAATATATGACATAATACTTTAAGATTATAAGATGCTGATACAATACTGCACAAGACTAAACTACCACCTGACACAATCTTCCACCTTAGGAGAACTTGCCTTGTCAGTAACCTATAATATAGAAGATGTTAAGAGAATACAACAATATTAGAAGGGGTTCAAGAGAATAAAACAGTATTAGAAGGGGATACAACACTATTTTGTTGTTTCCACATCTTGCCAATGTTGAATGGTAAAAGACACTATTGTTATATTTTGGAATAACTTCTCAATATCTATCAATGAAAGAAAGCATTCTATATTATATTGCTTTCTTCGACTATCAACATTGAGAAATTAATTCATAATCATATTGTAACATTGTTGTTTCACAAAACAAGATCTTGAAAAATTAGTTTTGAATATAATCTTTTATTTGATTGTTGCATCACATTAAAAAATTGGTGAATGGTAAAAAAGTTGAAAAATAAAGTAATACATGTTACATTCAATTGTTTTCATCCACGTTCATTTGCAATAGAATTAATATATTATCTCAGTTGATTTAGCCACAGAGCAGAAAAGTCCCTATTTTATTTAGTTTTCATTTAAAAAATGAAATAAACTTTTTACCTCATTTTTTGTCTCAAATCAAAAGTAATCTAGATTATTGAGTTTCTTTGTCGTACATAAACAAATATTTGTCATTTATTTATTGAGTATGAACGCCAAACACAGTGCCAACATATTAATCCACATAAAAAATTACTAATCAACGTACAACTGTCACAATACTCATTTAGAACGCTAATAACACACTATATATTTGAGTCACAAACATTGATAATGATGAAAATACTACGATTCTTCTTCAAAATTATACTCGGAGGTTTAAAGAATAAAAACTGTAAAATTATATGAAACATGTATTTCAATATATATATATATATGTATATATATAGACACACATTTCACCTCATATAATTTTATCAGTAAGAAGTAAAGCTGAGTATTTTTTTATAAAATACGAATTTGTTGTTGATGTTTTTGAACCCACATACCATACAATTTTTCCCTCCGTTCATACATAATCGAGGAGAAAATTAAAATTCTTTTATGATATTTATGTTATCCCACTCTTAAAATCGAGGTAAAAATTCTTTTTTAACTAAGATAAAAGGAATTTCTTTTATTGTAGTGCAAGTGTGTTTTATTGTTTATAGAATAATCATATTATTATGGACATTGGTTTTTTATTGTTACAAATATTTTTTGTGAAAATATTGAATTTTATTAAGTAATGAAAATATCAAACAAATTTAAAATATTATAAGTTGTAATTTAAAAAATAAATTTTAATTAATAGTATATACATTTCACTCATTAGTTAAATATGATTCTTAGAGTCATGCATTTCATTCATAAACACTAACTATATGTCTGAACAACTAATATATCTTACAAATAGTATATACATGATCTTCCTTATTCTTCATTTATTAGATATGTCTCTCCGTATCCTTATCATGTATTTCGTGTGAGAAGAAATATTATATAACTTAAAAGTAAAAATAAAAAGTGATTGTAAATTCTAACCAATATTTTATTTATGTATTTTGTATCTGTCATTATATATCATTTATGTATTTTGTATCTGTCATTATCTATCAGATAATCGTTTTTAAATTTATGTTATGGAAACGCTCTATCATAAGTGAGATTATATATTATAAATGTAATTTTTATGACTTCTTCAAAAACCCTTTATATTATCCTTTGTAATTTTATTTAATTTATAATTTCTCGTTGTATGTTTTTTATAAACAGGTTCGAAAACCTTTAATTCTGGTTTCAATCCATAATTTGCTTACCAAAAAATAGATAATCGTTTTTAAAAGTAATTCATTAAGTTTTATAACATTATATATTATTACCTATAAATTATAAGTTACATTCAATTATATTGTGTTATGTTATTTTTTTTTAAACTATTATGATCCTCCACATGTTAATGTTAGATTTTTTCCATCATTTGTTGCATAGTGCTTTTCTAATTATTATTAATTTTTATAACTTTCTTAGATTCTTATATGTGAGAATGCATCAACGCAATGTACCAATATATGTGCATGTTCTATTTTTTGTAAAATATGACCCTTACTAAAAGTATAAAATTTAAAAAAATACATAATCATTGAAAATTATTAGTAATTTTAAAAACTAAATTAAATGAAAAATGATCTGAAAATATTCACAAAAATTGCAATTATAATTTTTCTATCTGTTATGGTTCTAGAACTTTTTCGCTAGATCTCACAATCACTAAATGTATTGTAATCAAATGTCTATTCACACTTACAAAAAAAATACATAAACAATTACAAATTTATATTTTGAAAATATTGTTACAATTTTAAGATTAACAAAATTTACTATGCATAAAACACTCGTTAAATCAATTAAAAAATTTGTAAAATCAATTATATATTCCATTTAATAAGTCTTGCAGTGTTAAGTTAGAATTTTAATCTTACTAAAAAATTATTTTGTTTAGTCTGTTTGTTACATACTAATTTATACTTTTTGTATTTTTATTCTGCATAATATACCCACTATAAAATTCACTTTGAATCTAAAAGCATAATTTATAAGATATTATACTATACCAAAATTTTAAAAAGACTAATAATAAAAATATAAATATAAAACTAAATATTCAATTTCATACAAAAATAACATATAAGTACTAGACTAAATAAAGTCTTTTAAATTATATAGAATAATGTGAAAAAATTGAATCATTTTTATTTACATATAAATCTGTATTAAGTATAAGAATTAATGAGTAAAGAAGATACATGTACCATACAAATATATGACATAATACTTTAAGATTATAAGATGCTGATACAATACTGCACAAGACTAAACTACCACCTGACACAATCTTCCACCTTAGGAGAACTTGCCTTGTCAGTAACCTATAATATAAAAGATGTTAAGAGAATACAACAATATTAGAAGGGGTTCAAGAGAATAAAACAGTATTAGAAGGGGATACAACACTATTTTGTTGTTTCCACCTCTTGCCAATGTTGAATGGTAAAAGACACTATTGTTATATTTTGGAATAACTTCTCAATATCTATCAATGAAAGAAAGCATTCTATATTATATTGCTTTCTTCGACTATCAACATTGAGAAATTAATTCATAATCATATTGTAACATTGTTGTTTCACAAAACAAGATCTTGAAAAATTAGTTTTGAATATAATCTTTTATTTGATTGTTTCATCACATTAAAAAATTGGTGAATGGTAAAAAAATTGAAAAATAAAGTAATACATGTTACATTCAATTGTTTTCATCCACGTTCATTTGCAATAGAATTAATATATTACCTCAGTTGATTTAGCCACAGAGCAGAAAAGTCCCTATTTTATTTAGTTTTCATTTAAAAAATGAAATAAACTTTTTACCTCATTTTTTGTCTCAAATCAAAAGTAATCTAGATTATTGAGTTTCTTTGTCGTACATAAACAAATATTTGTCATCTATTTATTGAGTATGAACGCCAAACACAGTGCCAACATATTAATCCACATAAAAAATTACTAATCAACGTACAACTGTCACAATACTCATTTAGAACGCTAATAACACACTATATATTTGAGTCACAAACATTGATAATGATGAAAATACTACGATTCTTCTTCAAAATTATACTCGGAGGTTTAAACAATAAAAACTGTAAAATTATATGAAACATGTATTTCAAAAAAAAAAAAATATATATATATATATATATATATATATATATATATATATATATATATATATATATATATATATATATATATATATATATATAGACACACATTTCACCTCATATAATTTTATCTGTAAGAAGTAAAGCTGAGTATTTTTTTATAAAATACGAATTTGTTGTTGATGTTTTTGAATCCACATACCATACAATTTTTCCCTCCTTTCATCCATAACCGAGGAGAAAATTAAAATTCTTTTATGATATTTATGTTATCCCACTCTTAAAATCGAGGTAAAAATTCTTTTTTAACTAAGATAAAAGGAATTTCTTTTATTGTAGTGCAAGTGTGTTTTATTGTTTATAGAATAATCATATTATTATGGACATTGGTTTTTTATTGTTACAAATATTTTTTGTGAAAATATTGAATTTTATTATGTAATGAAAATATTAAACAAATTTAATATATTATAAGTTGTAATTTAAAAAATAAATTTTAATTAATAGTATATACATTTCACTCATTAGTTAAATATGATTCTTAGAGTCATGCATTTCATTCATAAACACTAACTATATGTCTGAACAACTAATATATCTTACAAATAGTATATACATGATCTTCCTTATTCTTCATTTATTAAATATGTCTCTCCGTATCCTTATCATGTATTTCGTGTGAGAAGAAATATTATATAACTTAAAAGTAAAAATAAAAAGTGATTGTAAATTCTAACCAATATTTTATTTATGTATTTTGTATCTGTCATTATATATCATTTATGTATTCTGTATCTGTCATTATCTATCAGATAATCGTTTTTAAATTTATGTTATGGAAACGCTCTATTATAAGTGAGATTATATATTATAAATGTAATTTTTACGACTTCTTCAAAAAACCTTTATATTATCCTTTGTAATTTTATTTAATTTATAATTTCTCGTTGTATGTTTTTTATAAACAGGTTCGAAAACCTTAAATTCTGGTTTCAATCCATAATTTGCTTATAAAAAAATAGATAATCGTTTTTAAAGTAATTCATTAAGTTTTATAACATTATATATTATTACCTATAAATTATAAGTTACATTCAATTATATTGTGTTATGTTATTTTTTTTAAATTATTATGATCCTCCACATGTTAATGTTAGGTTTTTTCCATCATTTGTTGCATAGTGCTTTTCTAATTATTATTAATTTTTATAACTTTCTTGGATTCTCATATGTGAGAATGCATCAACGCAATGTACCAATATATGTGCATGTTCTAATTTTGTAAAATATGACCCTTACTAAAAGTATAAAATTTAAAAAAATACATAATCATTGAAAATTATTAGTAATTTTAAAAACTAAATTAAATGAAAAATGATCTGAAAATATTCACAAAAATTGCAATTATAAAATTTTTCTATCTGTTATGGTTCTAGAACTTTTTCGCTAGATCTCACAATCACTAAATATATTGTAATTAAATGTCTATTCACACTTACAAAAAAAATACATAAAAAATTACAAATTTATATTTTGAAAATATTGTTACAATTTTAAGATTAACAAAATTTACTATGCATAAAACACTCGTTAAATCAATTAAAAAATTTGTAAAATCAATTATATATTCCATTTAATAAGTCTTGCAGTGTTAAGTTAGAATTTTAATCTTACTAAAAAATTATTTCGTTTAGTCTATTTGTTACATACTAATTTATACTTTTTCTATTTTTATTCTGCATAATATACCCACTATAAAATTCACTTTGAATCTAAAAGCATAATTTATAAGATATTATACTATACCAAAATTTTAAAAAGATTAATAATAAAAATATAAATATAAAACTAAATATTCAATTTCATACAAAAATAACATATAAGTACTATGACTAAATAAAGTCTTTTAAATTATATAGAATAATGTGATAAAATTGAATCATTTTTATTTACATATAAATATGTATTAAGTATAAGAATTAATGAGTAAAGAAGGTACATGTACCATACAAATATATGACATAATAGTTTAAGATTATAAGATGCTCATACAATACTGAACAAGACTAAACTACCACCTGACACAATCTTCCACCTTAGGAGAACTTGCCTTGTCAGTAACCTATAATATAGAAGATGTTAAGAGAATACAACAATATTAGAAGGGGTTCAAGAGAATAAAACAGTATTAGAAGGGGATACAATACTATTTTGTTGTTTCCACCTCTTGCCAATGTTGAATGGTAAAAGACAATATTGTTATATTTTGGAATAACTTCTCAATATCTATCAATGAAAGAAAGCATTCTATATTATATTGCTTTCTTCGACTATCAACATTGAGAAATTAATTCATAATCATATTGTAACATTGTTGTTTCACAAAACAAGATCTTGAAAAATTAGTTTTGAATATAATCTTTTATTTGATTGTTGCATCACATTAAAAAATTGGTGAATGGTAAAAAAATTGAAAAATAAAGTAATACATGTTACATTCAATTGTTTTCATCCACGTTCATTTGCAATAGAATTAATATATTACCTCAGTTGATTTAGCCACAGAGGAGAAAAGTCCTATTTTATTTAGTTTTCATTTAAAAAATGAAATAAACTTTTTACCTCATTTTTTGTCTCAAATCAAAAGTAATCTAGATTATTGAGTTTCTTTGTCGTACATAAACAAATATTTGTCATCCATTTATTGAGTATGAACGCCCAACACACTGCCAACATATTAATCCACATAAAAAATTACTAATCAACGTACAACTGTCACAATACTCATTTAGAACGCTAATGACACACTATATATTTGAGTCACAAACATTGATAATGATGAAAATACTAGAATTCTTCTTCAAAATTATACTCGGAGGTTTAAACAATAAAAACTGTAAAATTATATGAAACATGTATTTCAATATATATATATATATATATATATATATATATATATATATATATATATATATATATATATATATATATATATATATATATATATATATATATATATATATATATATAGACACACATTTCACCTCATATAATTTTATCAGTAAGAAGTAAAGCTGAGTATTTTTTTATAAAATACGAATTTGTTGTTGATGTTTTTGAACCCACATACCATACAATTTTTCCCTCTATTCATCCATAACCGAGGAGAAAATTAAAATTCTTTTGTGATATTTATGTTATCCCACTCTTAAAATCGAGGTAAAAATTCTTTTTTAACTAAGATAAAAGGAATTTCTTTTATTGTAGTGCAAGTGTGTTTTATTGTTTATAGAATAATCATATTATTACGGACATTGGTTTTTTATTGTTACAAATATTTTTTGTGAAAATATTGAATTTTATTAAGTAATGAAAAGATCAAACAAATTTAATATATTATAAATTTTAATTTAAAAATAAATTTTAATTAATAGTATATACATTTCACTCATTAATTAAATATGATTCTTAGAGTCATGCATTTCATTCATAAACACTAACTATATGTTTGAACAACTAATATATCTTACAAATAGTATATACATGATCTTCCTTATTCTTCAGTTATTAAATATGTCTCTTCTTATCCTGATCGTGTATTTCGTGTGAGAAGAAATATTATATAACTTAAAAGTAAAAATAAAAAGTGATTGTAAATTCTAACCAATATTTTATTTATGTATTTTGTATCGGTCATTATCTATCATTTATGTATTTTGTATCTGTCATTATCTATCAGATAATCGTTTTTTAATTTATGTTATGGAAATGCTCTATCATAAGTGAGATTATATATTATAAATGTAATTTTTACGCTTTTTGCAAAAAACCTTTATATTATCTTTTCTATTTTTATTTAATTTATAATTTCTCGTTTTATGTTTTATATAAACAGGTTCGAAAACCTATAATTCTCGTTTCAATCCATAACTTGCTTACCAAAAAATAGATAATCGTTTTTAAAGTAATTCATTAAGTTTTATAACATTATATATTATTACCTATAAATTATATGGTACATAAAATTATATTGTGTTATGTTATTTTTTTTAAAACTATTTTGATCATCTACATGTTAATGTTAGATTTTTTCCATCATTAGTTGCATAGTGCTTTTCTAATTATTATTAATTTTTATAACTTTATTGGATTCTTATATGTGAGAATGCATCAACGCAATGTACCAATATATGTGCATGTTCTAATTTTGTAAAATATGACCCTTACTAAAAGTATAAAATTTTAAAAAATACATAATCATTGAAAATTATTAGTAATTTTAAAACTAAATTAAATGAAAAATGATCTGAAAATATTCACAAAAATTGCAATTATAATTTTTCTATCTGTTATGGCTCTAGAACTTTTTCGCTAGATCTCACAATCACTAAATAAATTGTAATTAAATGTCTATTCACACTTATAAAAAAAATATAAACAATTACAAATTTATATTTTGAAAATATTGTTACAATTTTAAGATTATCAAAATTTACTATGCATAAAACACTTGTTAAATCAATTAAAAAATTTGTAAAATCAATTATATATTCCATTTAATAAGTCTTGCAGTGTTAAGTTAGACTTTTAATCTGATTTAAAAATTATTTTGTTAAGTCTGTTTGTTACATACTAATTTATACTTTTTCTATTTTTATTCTGCATAATATACCCACTATAAAATTCACTTTGAATCTAAAAGCATAATTTATAAGATATTATACTATACCAAAATTTTAAAAAGACTAATAATAAAAATATAAATATAAAACTAAATATTCAATTTCATACAAAAATAACATATAAGTACTATGACTAAATAAAGTCTTTTAAATTATATAGAATAATGTGATAAAACTGAATCATTTTTATTTACATATAAATCTGTATTAAGTATAATAATTAATGAGTAAAGAAGGTACATATACCATACAACTATATGACATAATACTTTAAGATTATAAGATGCTGATACAATACTGCACAAGACTAAACTACCACCTGACACAATCTTCCACCTTAGGAGAACTTGCCTTGTCAGTAACCTATAATATAGAAGATGTTAAGAGAATACAACAATATTAGAAGGGGTTCAAGAGAATACAACAATATTAGAAGGGGTTAGAAGGGAAGATAATGACCTTAAGGGAAATATGGAAGGAGAATTAAAGGAGGGAAAACTTGGTGGTGCAGAAAAAGAGGATAAAGTTATTGAAATTCAAAAGGTTATAGTGGAGTAGCTAGAAGATAAACGATGGTACAATCGTACCCTGCTCTAGTCAGACCGGCGTCTCCTGTGCCTTCTGCATATTCTGCCTCATGCTACCTTGTCTCCCACTTTTGTCCTCTTTCGTACGACTTCCTTGTTTTGTCTAGAAGTTGTTGGTGTTTGGCGCTAATTCATTTGGGCTTGATGTGATTAATAAGAAAAATCCCATGATCCAGTGAAAGATACCAACCCAAATCCTTTTCTTATATAAAGAGAAGCTAGGTAAAGAGAGATGAAGTTATGTTTTTTTAAAAGAAATATTCACAAAGATTTTGTGTGCTTGAATTGTGAAGTGTGAGAGAGTCTTCTTTCCTCATCCATTCTGGTGCTAACTGGCATTTCATGCATTTTAGAGTTTATCTAATGTTTAGTCTAGAGCATAATAGGTGCTCCCATTTTTAGCTTTTAATTGTGTTTTTGTGTGATTAGAGGTTAGTAAGGTCAAGTAGAAGAAAGACAAAGCTAGACTACTGCAAGTTGCACAAGCTAGCAATTTAAAGAAGAAGTATTAGGTAAGAGAATTTCAAGACGGGGAGCTGATGACCATGAGGGAAGTATGGAAGGAGAATTAAAGGAGGGAAAACCTAGTTGTGAAGAAAAATAGGATAAAGTTATTAAAATTCAAAAGGTGATAGTGGAGTAGCTAGAAGATGAAATATGGTACAATCGTACCCTACTCTAGTCATACTAGCACCGCCAGCGCATGCTATAGATTCTGCCTCACGCTACCTTGACTCCCACTTTTGTCCCCTTACGTACGACTTCCTTGTTTGTTTTCGCAGTTGTTGGTGTTTTGGTGGTAATCTATTTGGGATTGATATGATTCATAATAAAAATACCATGATCCAATTCAAGATACCAACCCTAATCCTTGGCCTATATAAAGAGAAGCTAGTTGAAGAGAGAGGGAGTTCTGCTGTTTTGAAAGAAATATTCATAAAGAGTTTTTGTGCTTGAATCGTGAAGTGTGAGAGTGTTTTCTTTCCTCAACCATTCTGGTGCTAACTGGAGAGCAGTGGCGTGACTAAGTTTCCTCCTAAAGACTATCAATCTCAAGGAGACCTTCAAGTCCTCTCTTAGGTTTATATCTTTTGTCAATTTCAGTTATCCTAAGATGTTTATTGTAAGAGCTTTGCTTATTGTTTGTACTTAGCTCACTATGAGCTAAACCTTTTGTAGTTGAGCAATGAGAAGTTAATATTAAAGTGTTTATATTATATGATGTATGGTTAGCGCTTGATTTACCATTTTTTGTTTGTTGCAAAAGTTGTTTCTTTTATTGACCAACTTAGAAATAGACAACAACTTGGCTTTGAGAGAGATCCAACAACAAGCATACTTCATGAGTAAAAATGGTTGAAAAAAGTAGGATAGATATATTTACTTGATCTAGCTTGCTTAGATATAAGAAGCTTCAACCATTAAGGAAATCAAACTAATTTAATGATGATTCTTGGGTTATAAGTGAGACTTAGAGATTTGTTCCCTTCCCTTGCATGCATGTTTTGATTGTTATAGAAATACACTATATGATCATTATGACCTTGCCTATCACGACTCCACACAACATTAACACATAAATGCACAAACGATATGAATGGATCTATGCTAAACTCAATCACTCTTGTTACCACTCACTCTTTTTCACACCCTTTGTAGTCTTGTTACAAGTAGCACTAAATTCATCACCATCAACATTAGCATATCTCACTAATGCTTAATTTGAATGAATATAATTTTACAAAGTAACTTTACTCCTTGTGGGTACGATACTCTTATACTTATTACTTGCTGAAATCACAACATGTATAATTGCATGTGACAATTTAGAATCGTGATTTCAACCGATAATGATGTTTAACGTACCAGATATATGAAGAACAAGAGAAATAAAGTTTTTTTATGTCTTTCATTCAGGAAAGTATCAAACAAAAACCCTAAACACATATCATCTTCGTATTAAGGATGATGTGTGTTTAGGGCTCTAGTTGTTTAGGGTTCTCTTGTTTTCTCTCTTGTTTAGGGCTCTTCATTAGAGTTCTATTTTTTGTTTTTGTTTTAGGCAAGTGAAATTGAGTGCTACAAGTTAAGCTATATATATAAGAGAAACAAATTCACCTCGATTGTAAAACAAAACTATGGTGAAAATGACTTATTTTTATACTAAAAATAAAATATTAAGGAAGACGCCAATTTTAATGATATAAAAACATAATTTAAAGCTGTTGGAATTCAAATCATGTACTCTGAATTAGTTTACCCTCGTTTTTCAACTAAAATCGACGAAATAGATTGCATATTTTTTAAAGAAAAAAAAACATGGCTTGTACAACAATTATACATCAGTTTTGCGACATGTGAGGTGAAACATTGTCACAAAATGTAGTTTTTATAGTAGCGAAACCATATAACAACAAATATATATATATATATATATATATATATATATATATATATATATATATATATATATATATATATATATATATATATATATATATATATATATATATATATATATATATATATATATATATATATATATATATATATATATATATATTCATAAGGCCTCCTTTCACAATATCCATTAGTGCAGAAACCAGATCTCTAAGTTCTAGGTCAATCCTTACCCGTGAGTTATCCGAGCTAGCATATATAATTTTAATAGGATTAATTTTGATAGCTATTAAAATATTTAGATTGATTAAAATATAAAATATTAAAATACATTGATTACAACAAATTCATATTCATTAAGGTCGTTGTTATTCTTGAAGAACAACAAATATGTGCTCTAATCCAGATTTTGTTGTATATATTATATGCATCCAACTTCTAATAAGTTATTGAAGTTTTATCTCCCTTCTTTGTTTAACTTGAAGAAAATATGTTTTTTCTACACTTGCAATTTATCGTAGAGAACTTTTCCAACCTTCTTTAACTTGAAGTAAAACTTTCATTATCTTAGGAATATCCTGAGTGTTTTTTCTATATGAATGTAGGATATAGATTCATTGTTCTAGCTGTGTAAGAAGACCCCTCGGTTTTGTTAAAAAATCGAGGAGAAATTTTTTTTTTTAAATAAAAAATAAAATAAAATAAGAAAGCCCCTCAGTTTTAGTAAAAAACTGAGGTAATAAGTTTCAAGAAAAAATGGTGATTCATAAATAATTGAAAGTAACATGTCATGTTTTAATTTCAATTTTTTACCAGTCACTATTTTTTGTGTGCAGTTTACACCATGTTTAGGAATAAATTTATCAATATTGTCAATCGAGGAAAGTAGTGATGTTTCCTTTGATTGGCAATAAAGGAAGGTGATTCCAAAAATACAACAACAACATCAAATCTATTGTGATAGATTGTAAGGGTAGAAAAATGTTTTGTTCAAGATAGAAGAACACAAAATATTGAAGATTTTTTCTGTCTTTCAATCTATCCCAAAGAATAATGCATACAAGTTTAGGGCGACTACACATAAGTTAGAATTAGGTTAAAATTTGTTTAATGAGTGATTTTATTGTAAAGTCTGATTATTTCATCCCTAATTTATTATAGAAACTAAAGGGGTAGATAATTTATTTTACACTTATAAAGAAACAAAAACATAAACGACAATAGCTAGGATTCAAAGTGTGTCCGGAATTTTTTTATCCCTCATTTATGATAAAAACTGAAAGAATATGTAATTTTTTTAAAACAAATAAAACATAGCGCACCTTGACATTATATCTCAATTTTTTGTTGAATGAGATGAAAGCTTTGTCATTATATTATTTATAGTAGTACATCCACCCTAAAATTTTTCTCAAGTGTATCATGGAAACATTTACTATAACACATTAACATCCCATATTTGTTCAACACCTAACACAAACCACCCATTTTGCTAACAGTCCTTTGTAACAGAGATGCAACACATATGTTATCAACTCTTTTTAATTAGGTTTTTGTCTCAGTATTTTCTAACTTATTTTTTTGTTCTAAAACTCATTGACTAATTTTGAATTTAAAATTAAACTAGATTATCATATCTCCAAATACATTATTACAAAACCACATGAAACCATTTTAAGACACTTATCAACTATGATTGTTTGTTACAAAACAAAACATTATCAAAATCCTACCAGTATCATACACAAAAAGTTTTAAAATAAAACTCAACCAACATTGATTAGGGTCGTCCATATCGTCCAAGATCAAAGACCCAAAAGAAAGAGTGAGGGAAGTGAACGTGAGAAATAAGTGCACCCATGTTTTCATTCAAAGTAAATAACTCTACCTTATGATACATCACCCACCAAAAAACGATTATGTTTCACCGAGAGTTAGTTAATGAGAATTTCAAACTCTTCTGTTCTTTAAAACTACACAACAGTTTCACCTAGGAAAACCATCGCATCGACCTCCTAAGATAATCAATTTTCTGCTTTTGAAACAACGATAATTAGGGAAACATTATCATAAGGAGAGATCCTGAGGTCGCCTGCTCGTAATTCTGTTACGAAAACATAAATAAATCATTTGTTTGTTCACATCCTTGATAATAGGATCATGAGGAATTAGAGAAGACAATGCGTATGGATGAGGTAATTAGAAATTTTTAAAGAATTTAAAATTCTAAGCAATTTAAATGATTCAATTGAAATTTATTCAATTTTAAATTTTTTTGTTTGAATGGAATATTAAAATGATACATTGTTAAATATTTAGGGTCATTTTCATAAATTTTTAAACTTTTAGGTCAAATTTAAAATATGAAAAATAGATACCAATTCGTAAAATTTTGAAAATTTAAAAGGACCAATTTGTAAATTTTGAAAATTATTTAAGGATTTATTTGCAAATTTTTGAAAATTTTAGAGATAAATTTGTAATTTTCATAAAAAAATAAGGACCATTTTGCAAATTTTAGAAAATTAATAATAAACAATTTAACACTCAAATTATAGAGCAATTTTAGATTCTTTATTTTTTTTGTCAATCGAAATTCCTTAAATTTGACTTAAATAAAATTATTCTTAAATTTACATCATTATAACAATTCTCCATATTTTTTATCCAAACAATAAATTTTGATCAAATCATTTTAAATTCTTACAAAAAAAAAAAATTTTCTCTCGTTAAAATAAGTCATTCAAACACACTCTTAAGCTACAAAACACATAGACAATTTACTAGATTATTATTACACCCAAGGGACAGTGCAAACTCTTCGCATTGACATTGATTAGATCCGCAATGACATGGTTCAAGAACCTATTATGTGGGAGCATAGATTCTTGAAAGACCTTTGTGAAGCTTTCACCTCCCAATTCACCACCCAAAAGCGATAACCCATGAAAACAATTATACTCAATGGGGAAATCATTTCTCTAATATTTCATTTATAAAACAGTTTAAGCATATAAGAAGTATCATATCATGCAATTTATTGAAACCAAAAATTTATGAGAAGTGAGAATTTGCATGTTCTATGCCTATATCTCAAAAGTTGCTTTCATGTAATATACTTTGCATTCTTATGTCTATGCCTATGTCACATGATATTATGCATCAATTTAAACTTTTTTTTTGTTTCTTTGTTGTTTTTTCACCTTACTTAGTTCATGTTGCAATATCAATTGAAAGCGTTTTACTTGAAAAGTCTAATCTCTATTTTCTCCTATAATCTGAGAAAATATCACTTTTCCTGGAAATAGATTGATTTCCCCATGTTCTTCATGTTTTATTTGGTCTAATTCTGAATTTTGAGATAGATTGAGTTAAAATTCCAATCTCCAATTTTCTGAAACTTTAGTTTTTACTTATTATTTCTCCATAATCTGAAACTAAGCTCAATTTTGTTAAAGATTGTTTGTGTTAAATTTCTGATTTGGTATATTTGCTATTATAACTTGATTGATAGTTGTGTTAATGTGTTGGATTTGAAAAATAGGCGGCTGAGTGGTATCGTAATATAGAATGGAAGTATTATCAAGTAGTTTTCAATTTAAAAACCTAAACAGCTCGATATATGAATTTATGTTGCTTCCTTATAAATCAGAACAAATAATGAACTACAAAAACATTTGATAACAGGAGATTTTCAACTTACCTGCCGTTCATACATTAGAGTTTGTAAGAATGTAGTATGAAATTTATTTTTAGTATGTAGTTAATACTTTATGTTGCAGAAATCAATTATGCAGTTTATACTTTAGAGCTTAAAATATTTGATAAGTGTATCTCAAGTAATGTAGTACTATGTAGGAATCAATTATTTGTTAACCAGTTCTATAAAGTTTATTACTCATTCATATTGACATATTTATCTTGTGTTGTATAGGAATAAGATGTGAATCGACTGACATAAGTCACATAAACATATAATAATGTGGATGGATCAGAAAGACTTCTAACTTTAGAAAGAATTTTTAGGGATAAGTCGCGATGTCAGTGTTACGCAACTGCACAAATGGCGATTAATATAAGGTATGGAGTGTCTTACTTGACACAAGTGAAAATTACAAACCATAATAGAAAAGAAGAGAGCCAAACCATTGCAACTGTTAGAGCTGGTTTGTAACAATGTAGTATGAAATTTATTTTTAGTACACTAGTGCAGAAATTACTTTTTACATCGGGTGAAACTGACTTTTTACACGGTTGAGTCCGATGTAAAGTCAGGCGATATAGTAAATTAGGTACTTTTTACATCGGTTCTGGGACTGATGTAAAAAGTCCCTTTTTTACATCGGTTATAATATAAGAACCGATGTAAGAAACAGTTATTATGCACATTTTTTTAAAAAATTGATCCAGTTTTTTACATCGGTTGGAAGTAATACACGATGTAAAAAGTCTCTAGTGACGCAACTTTTTACATCGGTTATTACTCTCAACCGATGTAAAAAGTCCCTTTTTGAAAGTTTTTACATCAGTTTTGAGTAATAACCGATGTAAAATGTATGAAATTTTTTTGGAATAGATTATCTATTTTCTGGATGTTTCCTTGTACAAATATAATTTGTACCAATTTTTTCATATGTTTCCAATATCACACAGACTATATTTATGTCGCTATATAGATTTCATAGATTTCCAACATCACATATATCACATCTAGGTCGATGTTTTCATATTTTTCACAACAAACTTACAAATTGAACAATTGTATTGCAAACTTGTATTGTATTACAACAAATAAACTCACAACAAACTTACAATTACAAATTCTTCACAAAATATACAACAATATTCAACTATTTATAAGTCTTTTTCAAAACTTACAATTACATATTATTCACAAAATATACAAAAATATTCAACTATTTCTAAGTTTCCAAACTTGAATTACCAATATAAAATCTTTGGTAGACAACACCAAAACCACATTGTCTGACAATAAATAATAACAATTAATATCAGCAAAAAAAATCAAGAAACTCAATACATGTGCAAAAACCATATGTATTGTGCAAAAACCACAACTTATACAATTCTATAAAACTCACCAAGATAAACTTAATTTTCATGTAACTCAAAGAAATATTTTGCCCAACGAAGTCGCAAATCATACAAATCATCTGGTGTTAATTCTGTTGGGTCATCAAATACCTATAATACATAAATATAACAATATAGAGTTATTTTTTAAAAATTCATATTAAGTCGAAAAACAAAAAGTAAATAACAAAGTAAAGTTATTTTTAGTACCTGCATCCAATTCTCGGTTATATTAGCAGAGACAATATCCAACATATTTTTCATCACATAGTATCCACAATCATTAGAGTTATGTTGTTGCCTTGTCTAGAATTGAATGACATAATTAGTGAATATTTATCATAAATTTAACTATAGAATTACAATTTACATCACACTTACATTGGGATGAAGCCATGTAGCCTTTTTTCTATTTCCATTTGCCATTTGATGAATCCCAAAAGAACTAATACAGAAAGATAAACATCACATAGCTAAATTTACTCGCCAATGAAAAATCTCATAATTATTAGTTGTCAATGAAAGTCACATGAAAGATAAACTTACTTTGTAATAATTTTCTTCGTGTGATGGGCAATTTCCCGATGAAGTGAACAAAATACGACAACTAAATTGTCTCTTGGACACATGACTATTAATTGCCAATGTCTCCTGTACGTGTGTGTGGAAACAGAAAAGTCACATAAAATATATATGTTATCAAAATTAAATAATATAAAACACAATTTCATAAAAATTATTACCCCTGAATTAATGGTAGTAAGTGGCACACTCTGTTTTCATCACGTAACTTTTCTAGTACGTAATTTTTAACATCTTCTTGAGATTTCGCTACATTATCATTATAAATAATCCTAGCAGGGTCCATAAATCCATATAATTCTGAAATGGAATTCTCAAGACAAACACGATGAATATACATGAATAATTTTAAAATAAACATTAGAATCAAAGTGATGAGAGATATAACATATTAATATAGATTGACTTTAATAAAACAATAAAATGTACTTACGTGCACCAAATTTGCAGAATAGACACGTCAAGCCAATGTCCTAAACCCACCAATAACTCTCTGATACATTTAGATGAAACATGAAAATTAGAGACACTCGCACAATGACTTAATTGTATTGCCAAATGGTTATCATCCATTTTCAAAACCATGAGTAACAATCTCTGAACATCATCAACTTCCACGTCTTTTGTGCTCTCTTTTGTGCTTCCCTTTGCAACTGAACAACTTCCTTTTCCGCTTCCATCGATAATTTCCAATTTTTCAATGCATTTATTATCACACGTGCTTTGTGATAAACCCATAGACTTAAGTGTCTCCATTAATGATTGTTGAAACATCTTACGCTCTTCAACCAACTTTTCTTCAAGTTCAGCTCTAAGTTTTGTTTCCAATATTGCAAGTTGCTCATTTACGTCGATATGTTGACGTGATCTTCCAAAGTAAGTGCTTTGCTTATGGTGCTTTCCAACACCACGAACACGACCTCCATGATCAAATGTTCTAACGGCTAATGATAAGATATCGTTACATCCATCCGGAACAATTGCACATTTTTCAGCTTCTTGAACTAGAGAATCCTACAAAATGCAAAAACATCAATTAATCAATCACAAATATAATGATACTTGAATAATTTTTCGTTGTTTACTTACAATTTTTTCAACAACCTCTTGTGTAGATTTTGATGTGTATTCTCCTCCTTTCTTTTGTCGTGCTCTCTTCCATAACTCATGGCGTGATGGTGGACATGGACTATCATTATCATCTAATGTGGAATTATCTCTCGATGATTACTTTTCTTTCACAATTTTCTCCTCAAGTAAGCGATACCCTCCACGAGACAATACGTGTGGGTATACATTCTTGGCCACGTTATCCTTACCCTTCTGACTTTTTTCCTATTATAAACTCAAACAAGTAATTAATCACTAAATATAATAAAAATGTTATGCACACAAAAACCTATAACTCCTACTAACCTTAAATTCAGGGGTATCTCGAATCTTGAGAAACTCTTTCCATGCGTCTTCCGTAATAAAGTTATACTTGACATATGGAGGAGGATCATTTTCTATGGGATGATGAATATATCTATCTGTGAGTTGTGTCTTAAAACCTCTCCATCGCTCTCCCGCATATTTAATCCATTCTTTCTTCAACCTATCCTTCTTTGGATCTTTACATTCTGGAATAGTAAAATGAGCCTACAAATATAGTATATGTCATATGTTGTTAATTAGTATATGATTATAAAATATAATAAAGTATTGTATTTAAAATACCTGAATATCAGTCCAAATAGCATCTTTTACGCCTTCATATACTTCTTTCCAATAATTTTTCACAATACTACAATACTGTCGAGCAAGAGATGCTATATAACTCTTGAAATGTGTAGCATTTTTACCAACACCAATACATTCATAGGTTCTTGCATTAAACTCGACCTTTATCTTTTCACCTGTTTGATGAACTTTGTTAATTTGTGTCATTAAAGTGGGACCTCTAAATCTTCTTTTATTGGGGTTTGAATCACCCATGTATCTGTTTACACAAAACAAAAATAATTAGAAATAATATTAAGCACAAAATAAAAACAATTAGAAATAAAATTAAGCACAAAATAAAAACAATTAGAAATAAAATTAAGCACAAAATAAAAACAATTAGAAAATAAAGTAACGTGGAATTAACTTATACAAAAAATCTTACTAGTCCTCCCATATCCCTTCTTCATGGTCTATGTGAATAGCATGCACATCATCCCCTTCATTTTCTTCAATGAATGTAGTCACATTTGTTGAGAAAGGATGAGTTTCAGAAATATCAAGATTCTCATCATGATTTTCATCACTATCATGGACCTTTCCTTGTAAAACCACTGACCACTTTTTATTAGAAGGATCTGTGACATAAAACACTTGTTTTGCTTGAGATGCCATGATGAATGGTTCGTTCGCATAAGATAACTTGCTAAGATCAACCAGTGTAACTCCAAATTCATTGATTCTGACACCACTGTTGATATCAATCCATTTTCATTTAAATACAGGAACTTTAAACACAACATAATTAACTTCCCAAATCTCTTCAATCGCCCCAAAGTACGGTGTAGATGCCATAACCGGGTTTTTATCTTTAGCACTAGAGAAGTGCATGGACTCAGCCACAATCATTACCCCACTATTTTGCGTGGTACTACGGTCATCCTTTGACTTTGTATAAAAAGAGGTTTTATTAATATCATATCCACTCCAAGTTATTATGTTACATTTAGGCCCGTAAGACAACCACTTAATTGTATTAGAAACACTATCTTCATTAGCAATTCTTTCTTTAAACCACTCAGAGAAACTCTTATTATGCTCTTTTAACAACCCTCTTTCATTCATCTTGGGGTACTTTTTCTTTATGATGCTTTTGTGAGCAGATAAGTAAGGTTGAACTTCATCTATGTTATTCAATATATACAAATGCGCTTGAACAACCACATCAATACTTAAGCTCTTGACCTTTAAACCTTGTGTACCCACACCCTCATATCTTCCATCATGACGAGACTTGGGAACCCCTACAACGTCCACTCCTGACAAATAGTTAGAACAAAACTCAATTGCTTCTTCTGCAATGTACCTCTCAATAATCGATGCTTCCGGACGGTGTGGGTTTTTTGTATACCCTTTTAGAATCTTCATGTATCGCTCTATTGGATACATCCACCGTAAAAAAACTGGACCACATAATCTAATCTCCCTTACTAGATGAACAATCAAGTGAACCATAATGTCAAAAAATGAAGGAGGAAAATACATCTCTAATTGGAACAAGATAACTGCAGCCTCATTTTCCAAATCGTCTAACTTTAGTGGATCAATGGTTTTACAACAAATTGCATTGAAAAATAAGCACAACCTAGTTATAGTCTTCCTTACGTTGTTAGGAAATATCCCACGAATAACCAATGGTAGTAGTTGTTGCATTAAGACATGACAGTCGTGAGATTTTAAGCCAACTAATTAAAAATCTTTAACTGATACAAGCCTCTTGACATTTGATGAGTAACCATGCGGCACTTTGATACTTTGTAAACACTCACAAAAACTTGTTTTCTCTTTTTTAGACAAAGTGTAGCAGGCAGGAGGCAAATATGTCTTGTTATCAATATATTGTGGAGTTAACTCTTCTCGTATACCCATCAAACCCAAATCCAGACGAGCATTAATACCATCTTTTTTCTTGCCTTGAATGTTGAGAAGTGTTCCGATTACACTATCGCATACATTTTTCTCCACGTGCATCACATCAATAAAATGTCTTACATCAAGACTAGACCAATATGGAAGATCGAAGAAAATCGATCTCTTTTTCCATACATTTTTCACAGTAGATCGTTTTTGGTACTTTCCAAAGACAACATCAAGTCCCTGTTGTCGCTGATAAACTTCCTCTCCAGACAAGGGCTTTAGAGCAACACCATGCTCTTGTTCCCCATTGAAAGCTTTCCGCAATCTACGATATGGATGATAACGTTTTAGAAATTTTCGATGCCCGAGATAAACGGTCTTCTTTCCTTTTTCAAGCTGATGGTAACAAGTTTCTTTTTCACATATAGGACACGCATTATGCCCTTTAACTTTATACCCAGACAAATTACCATATCCATTTTGTATAACTTTTACAAATCCCTACACAAATTAGATGATCCATGATTTCTTTCTTACTACGTTTTGGTTCTTTATTTGCACAACGAACACATGGACAGAGAAAAAGCGTAGGAAGACTTTTGTCAGCATTACTTTCAGCAAACTGTAGAAATTCCATCACTCCATGTTCGTACTCGTGACTTAATCGATTAGCTCTCATCCAACTACTATCCATAACTATGTTCACACGGTGGAAGGTCTGACGAACGGTGTGCCCGCGGCTGCGCTACTTCACGGAGATTCCGAGATTGCAAGTTGCGCTGCTTCGCGGAGAAATAAAAATAGAATCAAATTTCAATTAAAAGGTGATAACTCTATTAAGATTTAAAAATTTAGCTGCTAATTTGCTATGGTTGGTTGTTGGTTTGTGTTATTGACACTATATTAATTGCATTTTTAAGAGACACAAAAAAGAACGTGACAATAATGGTGGCTAGCTAGTAGCCACAAATTCTTCAAGCCGTTCCTTATCTATCTCTATATATACAGTATTATATCTACATTATCAACAATATATATATATATATATATATATATATATATATATATATATATATATATATATATATATATATATATAACCAATTGCGAAAACTTTTTATGAGATATCTATTCTAACACCTGATGTCAATGAATCATGTATTATATATATTGTTATAAATTATAAATTGTTTTTATAAATAATTTTGAAGAATTTCAAAAAATATTATAAATTGTTTTGATAAAATCAATTTAAATATCACGTGACAAAACTTATCTCGTTAAAAATATTATAAGTTAAAATGAATTCAAACAAAAAATTTGTACATAAGGTACTGTAGCATTATCTCCTCTAGCATGTTAATCATCCCTTAGAACAAGATTTCTCTATTCTCTAGGTATGTTTTCCAATATTTCCGATTATGGTTTCACAATGCATAACACCTTATCTTCTCTTAAAGATATTGTTGCTTTTTTAACTGAACTCTCATGAATCTATCATACCTTGTAATAAAACGTTCTGTTATTCTTAAAAAACTTAGAAATTTGGATAAATAAAGTTTCTCAAAGAAAATTGTTCAAGTTAAAGCGCTTGAAATGAATTTCTACCTAGTGTTAACATAAGGTATTGACTTAAATCAAGAGAACAAACATTGAATCAATAACATTATGGATCAAATAAGTGAATAATGTGACTTACAGTTGAAACAGAGAGCGAGGAAGGGCGTGAATCGGCCGATGAAAAGTAGTGAACAACGTGAACGGAGTGAACAGCGTGAACAGAGTGAACAGCGTGAACGGAGGCGAGGAGACGTGAAACGGCGGCAAGGAGATGTGAAACAGCGACAAGGAGACGTAATCAAATTTCAACAAACCGCATCATCTGTGTTCATTATCTGTGTTCATCAAACAAATCTGCAAATTCACAATAAACATCATCATCAATGGCGGTCAAAGACGATGAAACACGAACAGAAACGACGATGAACAGAAACGGCGGTCGAAGACGATGACCAAAAAACAGAAACGGCGGTCGAAGACGATGACCAACAAATAGAAATGGCGGTCGAAGATGATGACCAGAAACGGCGGTCTAAGAACTTCAAAGTCGTGAACGGAAATGTTGATGATTGTGGCTAGAAAACGGCGGTCGTAGAACTTCAATGTCGTGAACGGAAATGGCGTATGCATACAGTGAGGCATATGCGTTGTGAAACGGCGGCAAGGAGAGTATTGTACAGTGGAAATATTGAAATATTGTGAATTTAGGAAATAAGGGTTTGGAATATATTACATCGGTGGAAACGAGTACCCGATGTAAGGGTTTGTATAGTGGAGACATTATTACATCGGTGGATCCTAATAACCGATGTAAGGGTTTGGAACCTATTACATCGGTGGAAACTAATACCCGATGCAAACGTCTTTTTCTTAGTTTTTTACATTGGTTTAAAAATCCCCCGATGTAATTGTTTTAATTTATTTTATATATTAATATTTGCCTGTGAAGCTATTACATCAGTTTTTAGTTAACCGATGTAATATCTTGCTTGTTTTTTATTAACATTTCTGCCACCTTGTTTCTTATTTACAAAAATGCCATCGTATTTTTTCTGAAAACCTTTTACATCGGTGGATGCGATTGCCCAATGTAATAGGTAGCGAAATATATTTTTTTTTTCTTATTTTTTATATCATTGCAAATAAATACTTGATGTAAAAAGTTTATTAATTGTATTTTTTACATCATATATTTTGATACCCGATGTAAAAACGTTTTCTCAAATGTCTTTTTTTTAGTAGTGTGATGTTGTTGTAACACGTGAAAAGATTGCATTAGCTAATTAGAATGCAGAAGAAGATCAGGCGCAAACAGTAAAGTTGGCAAAGAAATTTGAAGAATTTCAAAAACAAGTATTTGTTATGTGGAAGTCAAGTCAAGATGGTCCTTTTACTACACCTTTTAGTGTCCATCCTACTATTCATCATGATTACAAGTCTAATGAGCAGTCAGTGGATGAAGACGAAATAAGTGGTGAATGATGAGTCAGAATCATCAGTTGGTCCTGCTATGCCATGTCCTACACTTTGTGTAACATCCCATATTGCTTTTAGGATTACCCACTGACCCCACAAACCAACACAGATATTTTTAGCATGCTTTATCCTCACTCACACGCTTTCCGGGAAAATTTTCAGATGGTCATCCATCTAAATATTACTCCAAGTCAAGCCTCCTTAAGTATGAAACTCTTATCTGTTAAACTACCGGAAAAAAAGATTCATCTTGTTGGTATAGGTAGTACCAATTAATCCTTATAAGTGTTCCTTCAACCATGCAGTCCCACATCTACACAACCTTAGGATCTCTCTCATTCCTATGTGAATTCGACACCATCGACCATTATCCGTCTTCTTCGGCGGCGACCACTCTCCGCCTTCATAGGCCTAGGGTGTTACCTTCCTACCAGCTTCCTCTTGGTTCATCCTCGAACCACATTGAACTGTGAGAGGTCTGCTTTGATATCATTTGTAACGCCCCAAACTGCTTTCTAGATTACTGACTGACCCCACAAACTATTTTCAGTATGCTTTATCCTCACTCTCACGCTTGGGAAACTTCTGAGAAGGCCACCCATACAAATACTACTCTAAGTCCAGCCTTCTTAACTAAGGAGTTCTTAACTGTTAGGCTACCGAAAACAAGATGCATATTCTTTTTGATAGTCTAACAAATAAGAACTCCATAGCTAAGTGTGTTTGACTCAAAGTAGTATTTGGATGAGTGACTTTCTGGAAAGTTTCACGGAAATCGTTTGAGTGAGGGAAAAGCAAGTTGAAAAGACCCATGTTGATTTGTGGTATCAGTCGTTAATCTTGAAATCAGTTTGGGGCGTTACAATTTATATTTGTAATTGTGATGGATGATGAGTCATAATTAGTTGGTCATGTTATGCCATCCTATATGTATTTTACTTTTGAGATAGATATATGAAAGATTAAATGCTTAGCACTATCAATCAATGCTTTTTGTCTTGGTAGTTTCCTGTAATTGTGGAAAGACATTATCCTTTGTGTTATGCATTGTTGTTGTCTTTTTCTTAGTTTTAGAACTTGTTTAAATTATTTTATGAATACAATCATGCTTCTTTTTGCAAAAGAAAATGTGTTTTTATCAATATCTATGCAAGACATGGTCAGAATATGTGTGAGGTATGTGTAACTTTGACATCTCAATGTATCATATCATTATGGATTTACACAAATTTGATATCACGTGTTGCTATTTTGATGTGATAATATATCAATGAAATTACATAGAATGAAATTAAAAATAAGTTTTGGTAATATATCAATGTAGCAAGTCGGCGTGGATTTAAACAAATTTCTTAACAGGTTTTGGTAGGTCCAAAAAAGAGAAATTTAAAGCAGGTTTCATCCCAAATAGGCTTTGGTATGTAAAATAAACTTAGAGTCAGCTATGGCCGATGCCACTGAAATACACATAACTAGATAGTTTCGCCCGAAACCTACACTACTGAGAACGTATAAGATAGATAGCATCGGCTACAGTTGATACTACATTGGTAGAGATAGAAAGTTAGTGTCGCTATGTTTCGATGCTACATAAATGAATACAACACTATAGTGTCGCCTAGGACAGACGTTATATGGTTATAGCTAGATAGTGGCGTCGCTCTTGTCTGACGCTAACTAAATGAAGACAAAACTATAGTGTCACCTTAGGCCGACGCTACATAAATTATAGTGTCGATAAAGGATGAAACTAAACCTAAACACCTATTTACTCTACTATCGACTTTGTGTATTAGCATCCCTTTAGCTTTGCCTTTAGTTTGCACTATAGTTAGTGTTAGAACAAAGTTTGAATCTACTACCCTACATTTAAGTTTTGATGATAACAAAGTGAAAAGATATATTAATTTATGATATTCATATATGAACTATCTGCTGCCTAAAATTATTATGTTCTGACTTGCAGATACGCTGATTGATAAGCAAGATCACATCTAATCAGCATCAGAATTTGGTTCTTGACACCAGCATCAGAAGTTGCCATATCAGAATGTCAGAATCAGATGATCAACTCACGTACATGCTGAAGCCTGATGAACAAGACTGCGCTCAACACTCTGATAAAGAAACACAACAGTTCATCAGCAGCGAAGCAGAGTTAGAATGAGCTAAGCCAGAACTTGCATTAAGTAAGCAACGGTACTGTGCATTGAAAGCAAATTAATTCCAACGGCCTCATTCCAGACAAGATCTGCTCGATAAGGAAAGTTTGTTATTAGCATTGAATCAAGAATATTGCATCCAACGTTCATCATCTCAGTGCTATATAAACAAGACTTTGAAGATTAAAATGGCTAATGCTCTCAAAATCTCTACACACACAAAAGCTAATCATAATCTTCTTTCTATCAGTTTTGCTAAACCACATTCTGATATTCTATCATTGTTTAGCAATCTAGTTTCTAAGCTTCAATTTATGTATACATCACAGTTGTGATACAGTCTTGTAGAAAACATTCACACACTTAGTTTTATCTCTTTGTAAGAAAGTGTTACCTTGACAAAGCAGGTTGTGGTTTGGATCAAGAAGGCTTTAGCAGTTGTTAAAGCAGTCTGTAATATTCAGTTGAATATAGTGGATTAAGACCTCATTGGAGAGAGGCGAAATCACCTTGACGGGTGGACTGGAGTAGTTTGAGATCAAACGAACCAGGATAAAAATATCTTGTTCATTGCATTAGATTTCAGTTTTACAATTCAACCCCCCCCCCCCCCCCCCCCTTCTTGTGTTTTTCACCACTTCAATTGGCATCAGAGCGCCTGGTTCTGAGCTAAAACACTTAACCGTGTCAGTACAAGATCTAGCGTCAGAAAAACACAATGGCAGGAAACAATTCTCACATCAGCAATGACAACAATGAGCACAGAGAAAAATTCAGTGGCAAACCTCCAGTCTTTGATGGAGAAAACTTTGATTACTGGAAAGACAGAATTGAAAGCTTCTTTCTGGCACATGATGCTGATCTGTGGGATATGGTGACAGATGGATACACGCACCCTGTGAATGCAAGTGGTCAGAAGATTGATAGAAAAACAATGTCTGATCAACAAAAGCGTGACTTCTAGAATCACCACAAGGCCAGAACCATCCTCCTCAGCGCCATCTCCTATACTGAGTATGAAAAGATCTCCAACAGAGACACAACAAAGAATATTTTTGACTCACTCAGAATGACGCATGAGGGCAACGTTCAGGTCAAAGAAACAAAAGCTCTGGCGCTCATTCAGAAGTATGAGGCGTTCAAAATGGAAGAATCTGAATCCATTGAAACCATGTTCTCTAGATTCCAGATTCTGGTAGCTGGTCTCAAAGTTCTGGACAAAGGATACTCTACTGCTGACCATGTCAAGAAAATCATCAGAAGTTTACCCAAGCAGTGGAGACCTATGGTTACAACTCTGAAGCTAGCTAAAGATCTCAACAAAATCACTCTGGAGGAACTTATCAGCTCCCTCAGAAGTCATGAGATAGAGCTAGAAGCTGATGAGCCTCAGAAGCAAGGTAAGCCTTTAGCATTAAAATCTAACAAAAAATTTGAGTCTAAAGTTTTGCAGGCAGTTGAAGAAACATCTGATGGATCCTCATCAGAAGAAGACGAACTCTCCCTCCTCTCCAGAAGAGTAAATCAACTGTGGAAGCAAAGACAAAGGAAGTTCAGGAATCCCAGAAGATCTGATCAGAACGAGTCTTCTTCCAGATACAGAAGGACAGATTCTTCCTCTGGATACAGAAGATCTGAAGGCTCCTCCAGTAGCAAAAAGCCAAACACCAAAGACATCATCTGCTATGAGTGCAATGAGCAAGGACACTATAAGAGTGACTGCCCAAAGCTTCAGAGGGAAAATCCCAAAAAGAAGTTTGGAAGAGAGAAGAAGAAAAGTATCATGGCTACATGGGATGACTCTGACTCGTCTGAAGCTGACTCAGAATCAGATGATGAGAGGGTAAACATAGCTCTCATGGCTAACATTTCAGAAGATAGTGAAGCTTCTGAATCAGACTCAGAATCAGACACTGAAGAGGTATTTCCTAACTTTGCTGTTAACTTTACAAAGGCTGAACTTGCTGAAAGCCTCAATGAGATTCTGGAACGTTATCAGCAAATTAGAGCTAAATTCAGAGACTTGAAAAGGAATCTTGAATCTGACTCTAATAAGACTGAGAGTCTCAAATTGGAAAATTCTGAGCTGAGAAATAAGATTTCAAAATTAGAAAACACTTTACAAAACTCTCAGAAGGAACCAATTTCTGAAACTCCCAGCAACGCTGATGAGATCATCAAGGAGTATGATCACAGTTTCCAGAAGTTCCTAGCTAAAAGCATAGATAGAAGCAGAATGGCTTCAATGATCTATGGAGTTAGCAGAAACGGCAGGAAAGGAATAAGATACCAAGGTAAGGTTCCTACACCAAAGAATGTCATGGAATTAACCATTAAACACACTCCTCTGAATTCACATTTTGTATATGGTCACACACATGATATCAAATACACTAGCAGTAAGCACTCTGTGAAACCAAAATTCAACCAGAGTTTTGGTAAAACTAACAAATCAGGACCCAAGAAAATCTGGGTACCTAAGGATAAAATAATACATGTTGCAGATATCTTTAGCAGCAAGTCAGAAACACCAGTCATGGTACCTGGACTCTGGCTGCTCACGACACATGACGGGAAGAAGGCATATGTTCCAAAGCCTGGAACTTAAGCCTGGAGGCCACGTTGGTTTTGGAGGCAATCAGAGGGGAAAGATAATTGGCTCTGGAACTGTAGGTAATGGAAATCTTCCCTCTATTAATAATGTTCTGCTAGTAGATGGATTGATGCATAATCTGTTATCCATAATTCAATTAAGTGATAACGGTTATGATATAATCTTTAATCAAAAATCATGTAAAGCTGTTAGTCAGAAAGATGGGACTATCCTGTTTAATGGTAAGAGGAAAAACAACATTTACAAAATCAAACTTTCTGAACTAAAGAGTCAGAATGTAAAATGTCTTCTGTCTGTTAACAACGAGCAGTGGATCTGGCACAGAAGATTGGGGCATGCTAGTATGAGAAGAATATCTCAAATTAACAAACTCAATCTGGTCAGAGGACTTCCTAATTTGAAGTTCAATTCAGATGCTTTGTGTGAAGCATGTCAGAAAGGCAAATTTGCAAAACCTTCTTTTAAATCCAAAAATGTTGTTTCTACCTCTAAGCCATTAGAACTTATGCACATTGACTTATTTGGACCAGTTAAAACTGCTTCAGTCAGTGGTAAGAAGTATGGGTTAGTAATCGTAGATGACTATAGCAGATGGACATGGGTAAAGTTCTTAAGACACAAGGACGAGTCACACTCTGTGTTTGTTACCTTCTGTAACCAAGTTCAGAATGAAAAGGATCTTAGAATCGTTAAAGTCAGAAGTGATCATGGTGGAGAATTTGAAAACAAAGATTTTGAGTCATTCTTTAATGACAGAGGCATTCTGCATGATTTCTCTTGTCCTAGAACTCCCCAACAAAATGGAGTTGTAGAACGAAAGAACAGAACATTGCAAGAAATGGCCAGAACCATGATCAATGAGACAAACGTTGCTAAGACCTTCTGGGCAGAGGCAATAAACACAGCGTGCTACATTCAGAATAGAATCTTAATAAGACCTATTCTGGAAAAGACTCCATATGAATTATGGAAGAACAGAAAGCCCAACATTTCATACTTTCATCCATTTGGATGTACTTGCTTTATATTAAATACAAAGAATTATTTGAACAAGTTTGACTCTAAAGCACAGAAGTGTATTATGTTAGGATACTCTGAACGCTCAAGAGGTTACAGAGTATACAATACAGAAACACAGATTGTGGAAGAATCAATCAGTGTTCGTTTTGATGATAAGCTTGACTCTGAAAAGTCAAAGCAGAATGAAGTTTTTGCAGGTATAGAAATTGAATTTGCAGGTTCTGAAGACAAGTCATCAGAAGCTCTCAACACAGACATTCCTTCAACGTCTGAAAGGAGCACTGCTAGCAATCCTACAACAGCTGCTGATCAACCTCAGAAGAGATTACCCAGAAGCAGCTTGGATCACCCAGAAGAGACTATCCTAGGAAGAAAGGAAGATCCAATCAGAACAAGAGCAAGCTTCAGAAACTCTGAAGAAACACTTATGGGACTTGTGTCTCTGATTGAACCTTCTTCTATTGATGAAGCACTTCTGGATAATGACTGGATTCTGGCAATGCAAGAAGAGCTGAATCAATTCACCAGAAACGACGTATGGGATCTCGTTCCCAGACCAAAAGGATTCAACGTCATTGGAACAAGATGGGTGTTCAGAAACAAGCTAAATGAACAAGGTGAAGTCATCAGAAACAAGGCACGACTGGTTGCACAAGGTTATAGTCAGCAAGAGGGGATAGACTATACATAAACCTTTGCCCCAGTCGCCAGGTTAGAATCTATCAGACTTTTAATTTCATTGGCTGTTAATAGAGGCATCACTCTGTATCAGATGGATGTCAAAAGTGCATTCTTAAATGGTTATATAGATGAAGAAGTTTATGTACACCAACCCCCAGGTTTTGAAAATACAAAACATCCAGAACATGTTTTCAAACTAAAGAAGTCACTGTATGGTCTGAAACAAGCTCCCAGAGCTTGGTATGAAAGGCTAAGTAACTTTCTGCTAGAAAATGAATTCACCAGAGGGAAAGTGGACACTACTTTATTCTGTAAATCAGTTAAGAATGACATCTTAGTCTGTCAAATTTATGTTGATGATATTATTTTTGGTTCTACTAATCCTTCTCTTGGAAGAAAATTTGCTAAGTGTATGCAGGCAGAATTTGAGATGAGCCTCATGGGGGAACTGAAATTCTTTCTAGGAATTCAGATCAATCAAACTCCATAAGGAACTTACATTCATCAGAGCAAATACATCAGAGATCTTCTGAAGAAATTTGACCTCTCAGAATGTAAGCCATCCAAGATTCCAATGCATCCCACGTGCATTCTGGAAAGAGAAGAGGTAAGCAAAAATGTAGAACAGAAAGTCTACAAAGGTATGATTGGTTCTCTCCTCTATCTGACTGCTTCAAGACCTGACATATTATTCGGTGTTTGTATCTGTGCTAGATTCCAATCAGATCCTAGAGAATCTCACTTAACAGCTGTTAAGCGAATTTTCAAGAATCTGAAAGGTACTACTAATCTGGGTTTGTTTTATAGAAAATCTAGTGATTATAGCTTAGTAGGCTACTGTGATGCTGATTTTGCTGGAGACAGAGTGGAACGTAAAAGTACTTCTGGAAGCTGCCAATTTCTGGGAGAAAATCTGATCTCTTGGTCCAGCAAAAGGCAATCAACAATTGCTCTATCAACAGCAGAAGCTGAGTACATAGCAGCAGCAGGATGTAGCACACAAATGCTCTGGATGAAAAGTCAGCTTGAAGACTTCCAGATTTTTGAGAGTAACATTCCTATACTTTGTGATAATACTTCTGCTATTTGCTTAAGTAAGAATCCCATTTTACATTCTAGAGCTAAGCATATAGAAATAAAACATCACTTCATTAGGGACTATATTCAGAAAGGTATTTTGAACTTAAAATTTATAGATACAAACCATCAATGGGCTGATATCTTTACTAAACCCCTTTCAGAAGATAGGTTTAATTTCATTCTGAAATATCTCAGCATGAAAGTGTGTCCAGAGTGAAAATGTTTTAATTCCATATATTTACCTTCAGAATGTAATTGTTTTACTGTGAACTTCTGATCAATCTCCTTTCAGAAAGATAGAACATGCAGATTGTATCAGATGCAAGTCTAAAGATCTGAGAGTCTAAGCTCAAAGACAGACGTGCTGATCACTACATCAAACAAGTGTCATCCAATCATCAGCATATCTCTGAAGCAGAACGCGTGCACGCTTCTGAGAAGGCAAAGCGCTGATTGGGTGCATTGAGACACATGTCTGGTAACCGTTTTTAAGTATCTTTCTCAAATCCCCCAAAATCAGCAAGCATTTAATGAAAAGTAATCATGCTTTTAAAATGCAATCATGATTTTTCTCTCTCTTAAAAAACGTTTATCTTTTCAAAATATTTTTTAAAACTCTATTTAAACACATTAATCTCTCATTCTCATTCTTTACGTTTTCTCACTAATACTCAAGTATCTTTTGCATATTTCTGTGTTCATCTCTTGCAACCTATTTTCCTTAGTTTATTCTCAAAACCCTTTTAGTGTGAACATGGCAACCTCCAGCAGTGCTTCTGCAGGTCCTCAGAAGAAAGCATCATATGAGCAATATCAAGTGCCATTCAGAACTCTCCTCACTCCTGTGAAGAATCTTGAAGTGCTTTCTGAATTAATCATTGATTTTGGAAGCTTGAAGCAGAACGGTTTTGACCTAACTGAAGAAGTTAGGGCACAGAAGTGGGAAAGGTATTTTGACAAGTTGGTTGGACCAACATTCCCAATGCTAGTCAAGGAATTCTGGATTCACGCCAAGGCTTCAACACATCTAGTCACCTCCTTTGTTATGGGGAAGAAGATTGTGATCACTGAGGATCACATTGCAAGGCTAATCGGTTACAGTGGCGGTGGCGTCCGTTGTGTGGACATGGCTGAAAGATGTGTTGATGTAGGTGTGATAGCTGCAAGGATTTTCACTCATGGGGTGCCCAGCAACAAGATTAAAGATCTGAAGGATCATTACAGAGTTTGGGCTAAGATAATTCTGGGGTGCTTCAACCACAGGAAACCAACTAGTTCTCCTGATTACATAAATGTGGATCAGCAGTTTCTGATCTACTTTATTGATCAGAAGATAAAGATCAATCTGGCTCACTTCCTGTTCAACCACCTCAGAACAAGTGTGAAGGAAACCAGGGAAGAATAAAGAACCAAGAGGGATTGGATACCCTTTGGAAGGTTGATATCAGATATTCTGACAGAGAATAGGCTGATAGAGCATCTGATAGAAGCTCAAGAGCTAAGCACTATTGAACCAACAGTTGGGAAACCTCTGAATGCAAAGAACTTGAAGAAGATGAAGCTGATAGAGAATATTCAGAAGGAACCCAGAGCTACTCCTATTGTTGATATCTCCAGCAGAAGAGTGCCTCTGAGTGACTTTCCGTTATTTTCTGAAATTGAATCCAAACCAGAGGTGGTTCTCAGATACTCGGATGTGTGCAAGGCAGATGGTTCAGATCCAAATCTGATTATCAAAGCTCTGCAAGAAGTGACTCTGAAGAAGACGAAGAAGAGGAAGGCACCATCAGAAGGTTCATCCCAGCAGACACCCAGGAAAAGAGGTAATTCATCTGCTGCTTCTGTTTTTAATTCTTCTACTATTCCAGCATCTATTCCTCCTCAAACCTCTCATAGAATCTCAATCCCTATCCCTACCATAGATGAAACTGTACCAGAAGAGGACCCTTCTGAGGCATTAAAACTCAGAAGACCCAGAACCAAACATCCCAAACAACCAACAATCTCAACAACATCAGTAATTGATCAAGTGTTGTCTGACATTGATCAACACACCTCTGATCAACCAATCTCTGAACCACAAACTGTTCCTCCTCCACAACCAGAACAACAGCAATCTGCTGAAGAACCAGAACAACAACAACAACCACTCTCACCAATTCCAGAAGAACCCCGTATCCATGAACAATCAGAAATTACAACAACTTCTTCTCAACCAGCAATTCCGTCTCCCTCTCCCCAACCAGAAATTAATCCACCATCACCTCAACCAGAGTTTCATCACTCTGAAACTCCTTCTCCTCAAGAATCTGAACCTCATTCACCTTAACCATCACCTATGGAAATCCAGCTGCCAGGTGGAACAACTATCACCTTAGCACAATTACCATCCTCATCAGAATCTACACCACCAAATACTCCCAAAACACCACCCAGTCCAATCATAATCTCTGATTCTGATACTCCATCTCCAAAACAAACAGCTGCCCAGAAAACCTCCGAAAACCCCAGCAGGACTTTCATAGACTTAACCAGTCTTGACCGTCTTGCTGATCTGAAACATAAAATTGCCATCCCAAAACCAAAACAACCAGATGTTGGCTCTGGTATTATGAATTTTGAAACAGGTGTGCTGCAATGGATTGCTTCTATGAAGCAAGTCTGTCCTGGAATGATTGACCTAGCTGCTTCTGATCAGCTCTGGTCACAATTCAGACTTTGGGTACGTGCTGAAGCCCTCAAGTTGCAGGATATCAACTATGAGCAGGCACAACAAAATTTCAGCAAGCTTCTGAATGAAGTTGGAAGTCAGCTTCTGAAAGAAGACGTGCTTCCTCTGGATAGTGAACCTTGGTCTGAGAAACAGCAAGCTGCAAAGGTGCAATCAGAAGAAGACAAGACCACTCAAGCTGAAGAAAGTCAAGCAGAAGATGTTGCTGAAAGCTCTCAGAAGCTTCCTGCTTCTGATGCTTCTCAAGCTATCTTGGACAGGCAGACTCTGGAAGAACTAAGGCTGAATGACATGCGTCTGCAGCAGCGGATGGATGAAAGCGATCAGAAGATGAAAGAAAGAATGGATGTGCAGGATAACAAGATTGACACTGTTGTCAGCATGGTGCACAAGCAGAATGAGACTGCTGAAAAGATCCAAGCCATGCTGGAGAACCTGTTCACACGCTTGCCTCCTCAACCTTATTCTTTTTTCATTCATGTCCTGTTTCATGTTTTCCTTGATTTTCTGATGTACTACTTGAATGTGTTTTGTACTATTTTCATGTTTTGATTCTGAACTCTTTTAATATAACTAAGTTTTTCTGATCTTAATTGTTTTAGCACATCAATTACACTTTTTGATTGCTGACAAAAAGGGGGAGAACAAGAATGATATTTTAAACAATAACGGCTAACTAGACAGAAATCCTCAAACATTCTAACTCTATTACTTGAGAATGTTTTTCTGTTTTGCTTAAAGTCTACAGGTACAAGGAAGCTCCTGGACACTCTGAAGACTAGAAGCTCTGATTACTATGAAGCTCTGATCCGCTCTGATACTCTGATCCAAAGCAAAGCTCTGACAAGAAAAGCTCTGAAGCTCTGCTCTGACATAAAGCTTCTGATAGTCAAAGACTCTGATACTCTGACGTTTAAAGAAAGGGAAAAAGATCTGATCCTGAAGAACACTTGTAATCAAAGGGAAGTAATAAACTCAGGGGGAGTATATCTCTTAACTCTGATATCTCTTTACTCCTTATCCCTTGTACTTCTTACTCTGATAAATATCTCTAATACCTTTTCACGTTATTTTCATTTAAAAAAATATCTAGTTTTTGTCATCATCAAAAAGGGGGAGATTGTTAGAACAAAGTTTGAATCTACTACCCTACATTTAAGTTTTGATGATAACAAAGTGAAAAGATATATTAATTTATGATATTCATATATGAACTATCTGCTGCCTAAAATTATTATGTTCTGACTTGCAGATACGCTGATTGATAAGCAAGATCACATCTAATCAGCATCAGAATTTGGTTCTTGACACCAGCATCAGAAGTTGCCATATCAGAATGTCAGAATAATATGATCAACTCATGTACATGCTGAAGCCTGATGAACAAGACTGCGCTCAACACTCTGATAAAGAAACACAACAGTTCATCAGCAGCGAAGCAGAGTCAGAATGAGCCAAGCCAGAACTTGCATTAAGTAAGCAACGGTACTGTGCATTGAAAGCAAATTAATTCCAACGGCCTCATTCCAGACAAGATATGCTCGATAAGGAAAGTTTGTTATTAGCATTGAATCAAGAATATTGCATCCAACGTTCATCATCTCAGTGCTATATAAACAAGACTTTGAAGATTGAAATGGCTAATGCTCTCAAAATCTCTACACGCACAAAAGCTAATCATAATATTCTTTCTCTCAGTTTTGCTAAACCACATTCTGATATTCTATCATTGTTTAGCAATCTAGTTTCTAAGCTTCAATTTGTGTATACATCACAGTTGTGATACAGTCTTGTAGAAAACATTCACACACTTAGTTTTATCTCTTTGTAAGAAAGTGTTACCTTGACAAACCGGGTTGTGGTTTGGATCAAGAAGGCTTTAGCAGTTGTTAAAGCAGTCTGTAATATTCAGTTGAATATAGTGGATTAAGACCTCGTTGGAGAGAGGCGAAATCACCTTGACGGGTGGACTGGAGTAGTTTGAGATCAAACGAACCAGGATAAAAATATCTTGTTCATTGCATTAGATTTCAGTTTTACAATTAAACCCCCCCTTCTTGTGTTTTTCACCACTTCAGTTAGCATCAACTTTATGTTACATTTTGCTTCCAACTTTGAGGTGTCTACCATGACCTCGACGCTAAAACCCTTTAGAGTCGATATTTGGCCTTTTAGAGAGGGTTGTTGGCTGACACTAAAACACAACTTTCTTGTATTGGGCGGCCACCCAATGGTATTTATTGGCATTATCTAGCTCAACTAAGTGAATCCATTTTCATGCTAATTCATCAGCTTTAATGTGATAATCAGGGCTGGTCCAAGATACAACATTAAACTTTCCATGGTACTCCAAATAACGAGAGATTTTAGCATTAATGGGCTCAAAATCATTCATTTACCTATATAATTGCACAAAGTTCCCAACATGTTCCTGTCATTGATGGGCATCTTCTATTTCCGCCTCAGTCAAGGTAGGAGAAGGCAGTAGTTTCTCGATAGGATTCTTACTCCCACAAAGCCTCCCTCGAAATAAAGCTTCTGAAGAATTCCAAGAAGAAATTATTTTAGAAAAGGAGTCCCCGCTAAAAGAAGAAAGGAAGTGTGGTTTATATTTTGTTCCCCTTTTTAAATAGGAACAAGTGCTACTTTCTGAATCACAGGAAATGATAATAGGTTCATCACTCATTTTAATGAAGAGACAACAAATGCATGAAGAAAAAAGTTTGAGTTAGAAGAAAGTACCTTAAATTGTAAGGTTAAAGGAAATGAGGAAAAGTAAAAGTCTAAACATCGAACGAAGCTTGTAAGCTTTGAATGATTGATGATAATAACTCAAGGAAAAAATGCCCACAAAGAAGAGGGATAGACCCAAAGAAAATGAAGAAAATTCAGTCTAATAGGTTGCAAAAGTTTTCCCAAATTTCATATATCCTTATATAAGCGAAGATAATCAGACTGGTTGGATTCAATGTAAAAAACAAGTATAAACCAAAAGTCATATTTCAACTTGGAAACACAATCAAACTCAAGTGCACTCAAGCACATAGTAAGCAACATCAAACAACTCTCTACCTTTTTTGGTTACATGTCAAGAGAAAAACGGTGAAACATTTCAATGATGGAACTGTATTTAATGTTCATGTTCCCCATTACCCTTTGTAAAAACCAAAGCAATGCATGCCCATAAATGCATGGAAAACCATTCCTAAAGGCCGACCATAACATCTAAAAGACTCATCTTACATCTAGCATGCCCGATGATTCTTGGTGGGAAATTTTTCTGGGCTGACAAAAGGCCCAATAAAATAAGGCCCTCTTATATAGTTCTCTTCATCTAGTCCAAGGTATAAATACAATTACAAGGGTTTTTCAAGTACACAATCTCTAATGTCTACTTTCACTGTGATTATGTTGAATCCTAAATCGACTTAGGTGTTAGAGTGATAACCATGTAAGCACCCCCTTCTTTGGTCTACCGTACCATAGACTCACAACACTGGTTCAAGATCGATGTCTATGATTCAAGAAGCATCAAGATATTAACCTTTGATCTAAGGTGTTGTATCACTGAATCGCTTAGGAAATTTTGCTCCACCATAATTTTAGCAATCTTCTCCATTTCTAGTTCCACCACAGAACAAAATCGATGGATGTGCTCGCCCACCTAAATTTAAAGCAAATAGTCCTATTTGAGAAAGTTTTTTTGGGTGGTGCAAGTAGAAAAAGTAGTTGTCCAGTCCTCCAACACAGGATTTAGACCTCGATACCTTAAATAGATTCATTGTAGAGATTGACAAGTGTGGTAGAGTAGATGGGATACTCCTAACTTATAGAATACAACATGAACCAACTCAATTATTTTTAATATCAAATATTTATGTTGTCGATCTTGTGAAGGGTGTTAATATCGTTTACATAATCGTACTTCAATTTGGTGCACAGTAAGTACAACTTTTTTGGTGATTTCAATTTATATCCATTGTTCTCATATACTTTTAATATCAACTCTTGTGTTAATATCACTTAGGTACATGCATAATTTTTGTATGCAAATAAATTTATAAAAGTATGGTTTATTAGACTCATTCAATCTCTACTACAAAATGCATAAAGAACAACACCCAATTCACCATGGTTCTTCTAAACACCGTGGTCACATCTATAAACCCTGGCGCTAACTTTGTTTTTTGTAATTTTTTATTAAAAATTATTAGGTTATAATAATGGTTGCTGTAATAACCGTATTTATAATATCAAGCTTTCTTGGGTTCGAACCTCAGCTCCATCAAATAATTTATTCCTTTAACATTAAGGTATGCCTTTTCTTTTTTCTTTTTTGAATAAAAGGGAAGTCACTACGGTGGTTAATTCAAACGTTGTCAGATTCTTTAAATTTCCAGTACGGTTCGTTGTTTTAACCGTGGTCAAAGGTTTTACTGATAAATTAAAACAATGTAATCCTTCTTTCTTTATAAGATGCCCTAGGTGAACAAGCGAACCATAGACGACAGTGGTACTTTTCATCTTCAATCGGAAATCTTCAACATCTTTATTCTTGTTCTCGTCCTCATCTTTGAAGTACAATACTCTTCATCCTTTTTTCGTTAATTGTTGTTCGTTGTAGTGTTGGATATAGAAGTGAACAATAATATTATATCTTTCTTACTTGTTTATATATATATATATATATATATATATATATATATATATATATATATATATATATATATATATATATATATATATATATATATATATATATATATATATATATATATATATATTGTTCTTGAGAGATATATATGTAATTTGTTAGTTATTCATGTATATTGTTATTGGAAGATATATATGTTGTTTGTTAGTTGTTTTGTTTGATATATAAGTGAACAAAAATATTATATTCATATGCTTAAGATTTAAAGTTATAGTTTTTGGTTTAGATTTTGGTGTGTCATTCACATTATTATTCGTGTATAAATTTCAGAAGTTATTATGGACCGTAGTTGGATGAAAGTCTAAATATTAAGTTCAATTTATGAGAATGGAGTTCATGAATTCCTTGAATATGCTGATAAAAATATTCCTGAAAATAATGGTATATTTCATTATCCTTGTGTTAAATGTGGGAATATCCGTAAAGGTACAAAGGAAGAAATATTCCATCACCTATGTGTTGTTGTATATGTCAATCATATACAATATGGACGTGGCATGGTGATGTAAATAATGAGGGAAGTCGGGTGTCACAAAGTCAAAGAGTGGATGAAGATGAATATATGGATGATCGACTAGAAGATATGTTCTGTCTTAAAGCAATATCCGCAATATGGTATGTCGTATTAAAAGATGAATGCCAACAATGGTGATGACAATGACAATGACAATGTTAGTAGGAAGCATCCTCCTGCTAAAGTGTTATGGTACTTTCCAATAATTTTATAATTTAAGAGATTTTTTGCTAATTCAAATGACGTAAAGAATATGAGATGGCATGCAGATGAAAGGAAATATGATGGAAACATTTGCCACGCAATTGATTCTTTGCAATGGAATAAAATTGACTCATTATTTCAGAATTTTTGAATTGAGCCAAGAAACCTTAGGCTTGGGCTTGCTAGTGATGGAATGAACCTGTTTGGTAATATTAACACTAATCCTTCTTCTTGGCTTGTTCTTCTCACTATTTACAACCTATCTCCTTGGTTGTGCATGAAGTGCAAGTATATTTTGTTAAGTATGATGATTTCTAGACCATGACAACTTGGTAACGACATAGATGCTTATCTTTCTCCATTAATTGAAGATTTACGACTTATGTGGGATAAAGGCATTGAAGTTGATGAAGCATATTCTGGGGGAAAGTTAAAGATGCGTGCAATATTATTTTGCACAATCAACAACTTCTTGCTTATGTTAATTTGGCTAGGTATATTGTCAAAGTACATAAACTGTGTCCCATATGTGAATCTAATACCTATTTTCACCAACTTGAGTTTGGAAAAAATATTGTTTACCTTGGGCATCGAAAATTTATAAAAATTGGTCATCCTTATCATAGATTGCAAAATGATTTTAATGGGGAGCAAGAGTTTGCTCTGGCTCCTAAACCTTTAACCAGGGATGAGGTTTATCAACGAAAGGAACACATTAATGTTGTCTTCAAAAAGAGAGAAAAATAAAAAGGGCCAGTTGAGAAACATATATGGAAAAGGAGGTATGTGTTCTTTGATCTTCCATATTTGTCAAGTCTTGATGTTAGACATTATCTTGATGTGATGCTCATTGAGAAAAATGTGTGTGATAGTTTGATTGGAATACTTCTAAATATTTCAAGAAAGACTAAATATAATAATAATTCTCGTCTAGGTATGGAGGCGATGAGTATACGAAAACAGTTAGCTCCGATAGATAGAGGAAATAGAACTTATCTGCCTCCAGCATGTCACACTCTATCTAAAAAGGAAAAGAAATTTTTTTGCGAGTGCTTGCATGGTATCAAAGTTATCCAAGGTTACTCATCAAACATCAAGAAACTTGTATCAATGAAAGATCTCAAGTTAATTGGTTTGAAATATCATGATTATCATGTATTGGTGCAACAACTTCTACTAGTGGCTATCTGTGTGATCATACCAAAAAATGTGAGAGTAAATATAACCAGACTGTGCTTATTCTTCAATTACACACGTAATAAAAGTTCTTGATTTCAAAAAATTAGATAAATTTGAAGATGGGGCTTCCATAATATTGTGTTAATTGGAGATGTACTTTTATCCATCATTTTTTGACATTATTGTTCACTTACTTGTTCATCTAGTCAGAGAAATTAGATTTTATGGTCCAATTTATTTAAGGTGGGTGTATCCAATTGAGAGATATATGAAGATATTTAAAGGATATACTAAGAATCAACACTGACCATAAGCTTCGATTTTTAAAAGTTATATCACTAAAGAAGTTGTTGAGTTTTGTACAAACAATTTGTAGGAAGCAGATTTTATAGGTATTCCAAAGTCTCGTCATGTTAATCACATAGACAGAAGAGGTATAGCAAGGTCTAAATGTTATGTCAATGGCTCAACATGTAGTTATTCCAGCGCATTTATACATATTGAAAAATATTGATGATGTGCAACCTTACGTAGATACTCACAAAAGACATTTGAAGAAAAAATATCCCTAAATGAGAGATAAGTTGTTGTTGATAGAGCATAACAAGAGATTCATAGATTGGTTTAATAAAAGGGAGATTTTTATGAATCGAACCAAGGACCTATATGTATATCACAACGGTTCTTTGGAACAACTGTTGTGATAGGATGCACGCTTTCCAGTTTTCTACAACGGTCCTTAAATCGTAATTATAAGTTAAACATATACAACACACACTACATAACAACTCCTGGTCCCGTGTGATTATATATCATTTCCAACCATTGTTAAAGACCTTATCTATATTAGTGAATATTTAATTTTTCCATCATTCATCAAACAATATCTAAATGTACATACAAAATAAGTTAATTCAAGATAAAAACATTGTTACTTTGATACAGTGGCAGAACCGACTGATAATATTGGTTTTGCATTTTGTATTCACAAATGTTGCGGTAAGCAAGAGTCACCACCGACTTTTCTTTTATCCAAATTAAGGAATGGGTGAAAAGAACAGAAAAATACCTTTTCGAGATTTTCTGGGTAAGGGGGTAGATTATGGAAAGGGAAGGTGTTAGCACCCTTTCCATCCATAGTTATCAACGGGATCTTAGAGGTTTGCTCATTTTTTAAATACCTTTGTGGTTTGTGTGTTTGAAAAATGTTTTGAAATGCATTAGTGCGGCGATTTTCTTTGCGTTTAACTCTTGTATCAGTCCTCAAGAGTGTTAACAAAACAAATGTTTTGAAAATTATTTTTGAAAAGTAGTATTTGTGTAAGTGTAAAATGTTTTTGAGCAAACTTCTAACAGTTATCTACTTTGTACTCGAAAAGGTAGCTTTTTTCCTTCTATCCTTTAGACAGTGTTATCCTACTATTAGTGAGTAGGTAGCCTTGTCGTTGGATGTTTAAGGAAAATTCGAAGGGACGTTACAGTCACAAAGGCAACTTGCGGAGACGCTTTAGCAATTTTGTTTAGGGACTAGATCATTTACCGAGAAGGCAACTGTAGGGTCATCGAGGGACTACGATCTTTTTGATTTACAGGTCTTTGCTAAAGCGTCCCCGTTTGGAGGGACATGACTGCTTTATTTCTGAAGGCAACCTAAGTGGGGTACCCTAAAGGTGTACATGTGCAATGTGTATTTAGTTCAAGTATTTATCTTGTGTTAGGTTTGCGAACGATTTTTTTTCAGTCTTATCATACATGCCTAATTACTAACAGTTAATATGATACAGAAAATAAAATACGGAAAATATAAACCTACGCTATTACATGGCTTCGGGGAAGAGAATATTTACAATGTACAAAACTTGGGGGAAAGGAAAAAATTAAAGAAAGCGGTAAAAATCCTAATTAATCTATTACATCCAGTATACAGGTACGATAACATAAAAATGCGAGAAAATAATAACGCGCGAAAATTAAAAATACGTCTAAACCTAAGGCGACTCTAAGTAAATAAGACAAACTTTTTGTTGTTTTTGATTTTTGATTTAAGAAAACAATTAAAATTTCCCTAAAATCTGTTTAGAAAATAAAGTTAATTTTAAGAAAATAGTCTAAGTTTTTTTATTGTTTTTGTTATAAAAAGAAAATAATTTAAAAATATAAATTAAACCTAATTTTATTTTATTTTTAAATTAAGAAAAGGTTAAAGTTTAATTAATTAATCAATTAAAGAAATTAATTATTTAATTAAGGAAAAATTGTTCCTAAGTTTTTTTTGTGATTTTTTTAGTATTTGATTAATGATAAACAAAGTAAAAGAAATAAATAATAAAATAAAATAAAGAAAAATTAAATGGGCCAGGATAGTAAAATGAAATGGGGGGTGTTGATTTGAAAAACGCTAGGCCCAAGGGTGAGGGAACCCAGAGGCTGTGTTGGGATCCAGTGAAGAGAAGCCTTGAGGGCGCATGGTGAATCTCATTTTGAAGCTCTTGGATATGACTGCATTGACATTGAAAGGTGTATATCTGATGCTACATGGTGCGCGTGCATAACCTGGCTGTACTAAATCTGCAAAGAAAGATATGGAAAAATAATATGTAAGAGGCAGGGTTCGAACCCTTGCCCTTACATATAACAAAACTTTAAACGCTCTTCCTCTACCGTTGGGATGGTGATACTTCCGTTATTATAAGTACAAAGAAATGTATATAATGTAAAACAAATTAACATGCTGATTTGGCAAACACGGGCGCTCCAGTGGGGTCCCTCTATTTTGAATGGGCGAATCAAAATATAACATTTGACACATAGGCTCTGGGGAGGTTAAACCATGGTCCTAGTTTGAGCTAAAACCATTTCCATCCCTGAAAACAAAAACCTCTATGTTTCAACCCCCTAAAAAAGGTGATCTATGGTTCTGGCATTGTCGCTCACATGAAACACATTAGAAAATTCGCAAACAATGATAACAATATGAATGTGCAAGCAAAATGGATTTATGTTATAAGTTAAATAAGTTTGAGATCCAAGAATTTTACTAGAATAGGAGGATCGAATGAGGGAAATTCTGCGTGAGTTGGATTTGTTTAAGGCCTGGGAATCAATCCTGGGACCTTCAAGGAACGAATGGTTAGCTTGGTTTGGATTAAGAAAGGTTGGAATTTTCTTTCTCAAAATTCACGATTTTGACAATTCTTTGCAAATTTGTGTGTCTCCTTCCAAGCTGTGTATCCCTCTCGAAATGCCTGCTAATGTCTTGTTTATATAGAGAGGAGTGAGGAAACAAGATAAAACAGCATTGATTAGGTGTTTGAAAGCCATGAATGAAAATTTGTAACGTTGGCCAAAAACATGGAATCTTGTCCCTTTTTTGAAATTTGAATGTATGTGGACATTTTGGCTCCTTCGAATGCCCTCTAGTTCCTGCCCTTCAATTGGACTTCCTGTATAGCCTTCAAATGGGTCCTTTGAATGGACCATTTGTCTACCTTTTGACTGGATCATGTTCTCATCAATGGGCTTCTTCGTTTGAACCCCTATTCATCTAGCCCAAATGAAAACTCTTTCATGGCCAATCGAAGCTTCTTCTGGCATGAATGTGCTCGTGCACGTTGGCTTAAAACTGGCAGTATGTTAGCTTTTGGGAAAGCAGGCCTCTTTGAATATTCTCTTTCGTTTTGGCTAGCAATATCCTTCATTTTGAACCAATGTGTGTGCTCTTTTGAAGGGAACCCATCCATCACTTGTATAAATCACTTGCCATTCCTTCGAATGGGCCAACAACGTAAGTCCTTCGAATGGAACACCCATGTATGCCCCCTTTAAATCCATCAATACATGTCTTTCGAATGGGGAAAATATATGTCCTTCGAATGGACCATATGCATGTCCTTCGAATGCGCCAGTTGTGTACATTCTGAAAGGGCATCCAGGTACTTCATAGTGCAGAAACTTTATGTGTTGAAGGGTCTTGGCATTGAGAGAAAGCACAGAATAAGTCTTTGCCTTATGCTTCCAACACAAACATGGAAGGACTTTTGGCCTAGTGAATCAAAGGAATGCTGATGGGTCTTTGCCTTGTGAAACCAAGGCAAGCTGATGGGCATACGTGCGCTGGTGACAAACTGAGGGGCCTTTTGCCCAGTGGGAACTTTGTGAATCGAAGGCCAGTTAAAAGTAGCCTTTTGCCTTGTGGATCGAAGGCCAGTCTGAAGAAGTGTTTGCCATTGTGAATTCAAAGTAAGCATGAAGAAGCCTTTTTCCCTGAACGAAGCTGGCATGCAGGAACCCACTGTTTTGTGGATCAAAGGAAGCATGCAAAAGATCACTGCTGGAAGATCGAAGGGAGCTTGCAGGGGATTATTGCTTTGTGCGCTGAAGGCACGCACAAAGGGAGTATTTGCCTAGCAAAGCAGGAATCAAGCTGGCTCCAAAGAAACCAAATGCCCAAACAAAGCAGGAATCAAGCTTTCTCAAAAAAAATATCAAATTCCCAATCGAAGCAGGAATTAAGTTTGCATGCATGTAGCCATTGCATTATGAATCAAGCCAACATGCAAAGCCAATGGTGAAATTGAAGGAGCACTAATAGGAGGCCCTTCCCTTTTAGATCGAAGGAGGCTGTTTCAAAGGAAACACCTGCTCAGTCGAGGCTTGTATAGAACAAACAAGCAAAAGGACAAGGCTTCAATCGAAGCTTGGAAATTAGAGGCAAGCTTGGAGGAGGTTAGACGCTCAATCAAAGCCTGTCAAAATGCCAATCAATCATGCCAATCGAAATACCTTGTCTATCTTCAAAAATTTATTTTTCTTTAATCAAGTGTTTGTAATCACCTATGTTAGAGAAAAATCTTGGGAAAATATGAGAGGGGAAATTTTGGGGTACAATATCTGCCCCTGTTCAATCTTCTTAAACTTGAGGATTTAGATTGGCTTGTATGCCTTTTGTGATTTGAAGGTGGAAGATGATTGAACAGTAGAGTGCCTAGAAATTTGCACTCGAATGAAATAACACTGATGATTGATGATGTAGGGAATGGGCTTATAGATGCCATTTGGAGGAGATGAAAGAGAGTCGTCAGAGATGGGATTAAATATGTCATCCAAAGTAGATGCTGATTTCACACATGGTCCCTTTGGGGGTTCTTGTTCCATCTATCTGAGGAGGAGTCCGTTGGGGAATGTGGGTTTCTGTTGTTCTCCTGTTTGAGGAAAACTCTGTGGGGAATAGAGTCTAGGAACTTCAATTGTCTGAGGCTCTGCTGAAGAATTATCTCCGGAGAGATGACAATTTGTTGTATTCTGGTTGAAGTCCGGGTTTCCAGTGATTTGCTGGAGATAATGGAATTAACCGTTATCTGGAAATGTATTAGAAAGAGCTTGTGTAAGGATGCTTCAAGATGAGCCCGTGTTAGACTGTATGAGAAGAAACCAGTGTAAGATTTCTTTGTTTGGTCATGTAGATAGCTTTACTGTCTGGTTTCAGGTGTTAATTTACAATCAGTCGTTCGCAGATAGTTGTCCTGTCTGGTTTCAGGTATTAATCTAGAATTTGAAAATTGACGGTCGTTGAGATAGTTGTCCTGGCTGGTTTCAGGTATTAATCTCTGACCCAAGAAATAAAGATAGTTTTCCCGTCTGGTTTCAGGTGTTAGTCTTCAATATCCTTACATAGATAATTTTCCTGGCTTGTTACAGGTATTAATCCTACAGTTGGTTGTTCACAGATGGTTCTCCTGGCTTGTTACAGGTGTTAATCTGGAACTTGAAAATTCTCGGGCACATAGATAGTTTCCCCTTCTGGTTTCAGGAATTAATCTGTGGCCTGCTGTATTTGCTGGTAAACTCATCTTGCTTCAGGAATTCATACCATTTGGTCGTGTAGATAGCTTCTCACGTCTGGTTTCGGGCATTAATATTTGACCTACTGCATAAGTTGATAATGTTTGTCTTTCTGATAATTTAACCTGAAAGGTAAAGTCAATTTCATATGATGTCATGGTGTATGAATTGCATGATGCTCTCAAAATTAATGAGATTATGATATATGTATTTGTATGCACATGCCATGATGTATGAACATGTAATGTTGTTGCACAGTATCTTTTTCTGGGAAAATAAATCCTTGATTGTTGTTGGTGAGTGAAGAAAGTGATTCTTCAATTTCCGATGGGGATAGTGAATGGAGATAGTTTTGCTGGAGATTCCTTTTCTCTGCCGAGGATCTTCGACTTCTGTTTGAGAATGATTTTACCGAGGGGAAGAGTTTTGTTGGAAGATTTCACCAATTTGGAGAAACAAACTCTGCTGGGGGATGAACTTCCGTAGCTAGAGAAATAAACTCTACTAGGGATAAGGCTTTATAAACTACTTGAGACTTATAAAACTCTGTTGCAGAAGGTGACCTCTATAAACTACTTGGGATTTTTGTTGAAATCCTGTAGGGGAATCTTGAGAAGCTTGGCGACTTCACTGTGGAATTTTGGAGCAGCAATTGGAAATTTTTTCTCTGCCGGGGATGAGGCTTTATAATCTGCTTGAGATTTTAAAGAAAAAAAAACTTTGTTGGGGATCTTTGACTTCTGCTTGAGGATGTGACAGGAAGATGCCCCTATTTCTGTACCTCATGGAATGATAAGTATACTAGAATGAACTCGTGTTCGAATGTATCTAGCAACTGTGTGAGGGAGTTCCAGAATGAATCTTTGTTGTGATTGTATTTGAATGGAAATATGTACTGAATGAGTATCATAATAGCATCCGCAGCTGGAGCATATCTGAACTGTATCTGAAAGCTGAATCTGAATAAGTATCAGAATGGCATCCGCATTTGGAGCATATCTGAAATGTATCTGAAAGCTGAATCTGAATGAGTATCAGAATGGCATCAGTATTTGGAGCGTATTTGAATTGTATCTTAGAGCTGATCTAAATGAGTATCAGAATGAAATCCCTATCTGGATCGTATCTGAACTGTATCTGAAAGTTGAATCTCAATGAGTATCAGAACGGCATCTGTATCTAGAGCGTATCAAGACTGTATCTGAAAGCTGAATCTGAATGAGTATCAGAATGGCATCCGTATCTGGAGCGTATCTGAACTGTATCTAAAAGTTGAATCTGAATGAGTATTAGAATGGAATTCGTATCTGGAGCGTATCTGAACTGTATCTGAAAGCTAAATATGAATGAGTATCAGAATGGCATCTGTATCTGGAGCGTATCTGAACTATATCTGAAAGCTGAATCTGAATGAGTATGATAATGGCATCCGTATCTGGAGCGTATTTGAACTGTATCTGAAAGTTGAATCTGCTTTATTTAGAATGTTTCCGCTGGGAATTCCTATTTTGTAGTTTCGAGAAGAAATTAGTTGGGGAACATGAAAAGTTTGTGAACCTGGCTGGGGAATTCTTTAAGATGCCTGAGCAGTGATACAAGAAGACCTGACATCACAAGGTTGTAGGCTCAGGATGTGGCAATAACCTTTTAGTAGGATGCCCTTGCCTCTGTACTTGCTGGAGAAAGTATCTGCGGGGAAGACATCTGCGGGGATCTTGTGGATGGCCCTTAGATATTGCCCAATTTCTTAAAGTCATTAGCAATTTCCTTTCTGTTTTTAGGTGTGTATTTATAAGCAGTAATCACATTCAAATGCATATGTTCAAAAATAATCATTGGACGTTTTCACACAAAAAATAGAAAAATAAAAACAAAAGTTTTGCACTTTCAAAGGAATAGTTTTGTATTAACTTGAATAAGCGTTTTTGTACAAGGAGACGAACATCCTGGTAAGAGAATGCCTTCGTAAGAATGGAAATTATACAAAGATAGTATACAAAGGAAAAAACATCTATGTGAAATAATCCCATTGGGTTCCCATTCCGCTATTGCCTTTACGTCCTTGAGCATCTCATCACTTTCGCTTCTTGTCTGAAGCTGATTGGATTGATTAGTACCACTTGAGCTTGATAGTTGATACTGAAGGTGATCCAACGGGACATAGTTATACGCTTTAAATTCCTAACTTTTTCCTAGACCACCCTTTCGAGTTTTCAGTCCACCAGGATACCCTTTTTTTCCCAAGCCGCCTTTTCAGGTTTTCGACTTGCTGGGTGTACAGATTTTTTATGTATATCCCTAATTTTTTCCCAAACCCTTTTGGTTCACCGGGATGCCCTATTTTTTTCCTAGGCTAGTCGAACTAGCGGGTCTTTGTTTACACGTAGTATCTTTTAACTATGTCCGTGTTTACCGGGTGCAGAAGTTCATCTTTGTCCATAGTGGTTAAGATCATGGCTCCACCAGAAAATATGGTCTTGATCACAAATGGCCTTTCGTATGTGGGAGTCCATTTACCCCTGGGATCACCTTGCAGCAGTATGATGTCTTTGATTACCAAGTCACCATCTTGACATACATGATGTCTGATCTTCTTGTTGAAAGCTTTGATCATACGTTTTTGGTACATCTGACCATGTCAGACAGTCGCGAGCCTCTTCTCGTCAATCAGGTTTAACTGGTCAAGTCGAGTCTGGACCCATTCGTCTTTACTCATCCCTTCATCTTTAATGACTCTCAAGGAAGGGATCTAGACTTCAATGGGCAGGACAACTTCCATACCGTATACCAAAGAGAAAGGAGTTACCCTGGTTGATGTGCGCATCATGGTGCGGTAACCATGAAGAGAAAATGGTAACATCTCGTGCCAATCTTTATATGTCACCGTCATCTTCTATATGATTCTCTTGATATTTTTGTTAGCAGCTTCAACAGCGCTGTTCATTTTTGGCCGATGAGGAGAAGATATATTATGCTGGATTTTTAATTGCGTGTAGAGCTCAGTGATCATAGTGTTGTTTAGATTGGTACCATTATCTGTAATGATTCTTTTTAGAATACCGTACCGACAGATTATGTTATGTCTGATACATCGGGCCACAACGTTCTTAATGACAGAAGCAAATGAAGCTGCCTCGACCTACTTCATGAAGTAATCAATGGAAACTAGGATGAAGCGGTGCCCATTTGAAGCCATCAGTTTAATCTCTCCAATCATGTAGATGCCACACATTGCAAACGGCCAAGGAGCAGTCAAGACGTACAGATGAAACAGAGGCACATTTACCTTGTTAGCATAGATCTGGCATTTATGGCAAGTTCGTGAATGCTGATAAAAGTCTGCTTCCATAGTGGACCAGTAGTATCCTGCTAGTAGGACCTTTTTATCCATTGAATGTCCATTGGAATGAGTGCCAAAGGTACCTTCGTGTAAGTTAGCCATGATCTTTTCTTCCTCACACTTGTCTACACATTGAAGTAAGGTAGAATCATGATTGTGCTTGTAGAGGATCCTGTTACTGAGAAAGAACTTAGCAGAGAACCTCCTTAGGAACTTCTTGTCATTGACTGAAGCTCCCTCAGGGTATTCTTAGGTTTCGAGATATCTTTTGACTTCATGGAACCAAGGCTTGTCCACTACTTCTTCAGTACCAATCTCGTGACAGTATGTTGGTTCGTCCATCCTTTCAATAGTGATCTGAGGAGCCTCATTATCCCACCTGACCTTGAACATGGATGACATTGTAGCTAGCGCGTCCACCAGTTGATTTTCCTCTCGTTTAAAATGCTCAAAAGTAAATTCTTCAAAGTATGGGATTAGAGTCAACACATGCTCTTTGTATGGGATGAGCTTAAGGTGCTTCATGTCCCATTCTCCTTCGATCTGGCTGATTACCAAAGCCGAGTATCCAAACACACTTAAGAGCTTGATCCTTAAATCGATTGCAGCTTTGAGACCCATGATACATGCTTCATACTCAGCCATATTGTTGGTACAGTTGAAACATAGCCTAGCAGTGAAAGGAGTATGACATCATCCAGGAGATATGATCACAACGCCGATGCCATTGCCAAGAGCGTTGGAAGCTCCGTCAAAAACCATAGTCCACCGGGATCCTTTTTCAGGTCCTTCATCTGGTCCAAGTTCTTCACAATCAGTTACTAACATGATGTTCTCATTCGGGAACTCGAAATTCATGGATTGGTAGTCATCAACAGCCTGATGAGCCAAATGATCAGCTAGTACACTTCCCTTAATTGCTTTCTGGGTTGTGTATTAAATGTCATATTAGGTCAGGATCATTTGCCATCATGATATTCTTTCGGAGAGAGCAGGCTTCTCAAAGATATACTTGATATGATCCATTTTAGATATCAACAAGGTAGTGTGAGTCAACATATACTGTCTTAGTCGGCGAGCAGCCCATGCCAAAGCACATCAATTTTTCTCGAGCAGTGAGTATCTTGTTTCACAGTCGGTAAATTTTTTTCTAAGGTAGTATATTGCATGCACTTTTAGACCAGACTCGTCATGCTGCCCCATCACACACCCCATTGAGTTCTCTAATACTGTTAAGTACATGATCAGAGGTATTCTTTCAACCGGAGGCATCAGAATTGGAGGCTCTTGGAGATATTCCTTGATTTTGTCAAAGGCATATTGGCAATTGTAATTTCCCTTCATTGCTTGATCTTTCTTCAGTAACTTGATGATTGGCTCACAAGTAGCGGTTAGATAGGAAATGAACCTGGCAATGTAGTTTTGGCGTCCCAAGAATCCCCTAACTTCCTTCTCAATGCAAGGAGTCGGCATTTCTTTTATAGCTTTGACCTTTTCAAGATCCACTTCAATGCCTTTGCTGTTGACAACAAAGCCTAATAGCTTACCGGATCTTACTCTAAAAGTGCATTTATTCGGGTTTAACCTCAATTTGTATTTTTTCAGCCTGTCAAATAGTTTATGTAGGTGATCAAGGTGCTCTTCTTCAGTCTGAGACCTGGCTATCATATCATCCATGTAGACCTCTATCTTGTGATGAATCATCTCATGAAACAAAGCTACCATGGCCCGTTGATAGGTTGCCCCAGCGTTCTTCAACCCAAATGGCATAACCTTGTAATAGAAAGTGCCTCACTGTGTGACGAAGGTTGTATTCTCCATGTCCTTAGGTGCCATCTTGATCTGATTATATCCAAAGAAACCATCCATGAAGGAGAATACCTTATGTTGTACGGTGTTGTCAACCAGAACATCAATGTGGGGAAGCGGAAAATCATCCTTGGGGCTTCCCCTATTCAGGTCTCTATAATCCACACACATACATACCTTACCGTCCTTCTTAGGTACTAGAACAACATTAGAAACCCATTGTGAATAAGATGTGACAACTAAGAAACCGACATTGAATTGTTTCATGACTTCAACCTTGATCTTTTCTGACATATCTGGCCGCATACGACGAACATTCTATTTCACTGAAGGGCAATCCTCTTTTGTAGGTAGGCGATGAACCACAATATCGGTGTCAAGTCCTGGCATGTCTTTATATAACCAGGAAAAAATATCAACATAGTTATGTAGCATCTGTATTAACCGTTGTTTGACACTGGGCTCCAAGTTAGCACTTACCTTGACTTCTTTTCTGTCCTCTTCAGTACCCAAGTTCACTGTCTCAAATGGTTCCTCATGAGGTTGTATTGCCCTTTCTTCTTGTTGTAACAGTCTAGCAAGGTCTCCTTGTACTTCACAATCTTCCTCACCTTCGTCCTCGGCTTGGTTGATCGGATTTTAAAAGTCATAATGAGAAATAGTAGAACCGTTATCAATGGGATCCAAAGTGGATGTGGATATGCAGTTTGAGATGTGAGTGTGTGTAAGAGCATAGTGAAGTAGTGAAAAACACAAGAAGGGGGGGTTGAATTGTAAAACTGAAAATCAATTCAATGAACAAGATATTTTTATCCTAGTTCGTTTGATCTCAAACTACTCCAGTCCACCCGTCAAGGTGATTTCGCCTCTCTCCAAAGAGGTCTTAATCCACTATATTCAACTGAATATTACAGACTGCTTTAACAACTGCTAAAGCCTTCTTGATGCAAACCACAACCCGGTTTGTCAAGGAAACACTTTCTTAGAAAGAAGATAAATCTAAGTGTGTGAATGTTTTCTACAAAACTGTATCACAACTGTGATGTATACACAACTTAAAGCTTAGAAACTAGATTGTTAAACAATGATTGAATATGAGAATGTGAAGTGTTTAGCAAACTGAGAGAAGGAAGATTTTGATCAGCTTTTATGCGTGTAAAGATTTGGAGAGCATTAGCCAATTCAATCTTCAAGGTCTTGTTTATATAGCACTGAGATGTTGAACGTTGGAGCAATATTCTTGATTCAATGCTAATAAAAAACTTTCCTTATCGAGCAGATCTTGTCTGGAATGAGGCCGTTGGTATTAATTTGCTTTCAATGCACAGTACCGTTGCTTATTTAATGCAAGTTCTGGCTTGGCTCATTCTGACTCTGCTTAGCTGCTGATGAACTGTTGTGTTTCTTTATCAGAGTGTTGAGCGCAATTTTGTTCATCAGGCTTCAGCATATACGTGAGTTAATCTTCTGATTCTGACATTCTGATATGGCAACTTCTAATGCTGATGTCAGGAACTAAACTGCTGATGCTGATTAGGTGATCTTGCTTATATCAATCAGAGTATCTGCAAATCAGAATGTAATAATTTAGGCAGCAGATAGTTCATACATGAATCATATAAATAATATATCTTTTCACTTTGTTATCATCAAAACTTAAATATAGGGTAGTGGATTCAAACTTTGTTCTAACAATCTCCCCCTTTTTGATGATGACAAAAACTAGATATTTTTTAAATGAAAATAACGTGAAAAGGTATCAGAGAGATGCATCAGAGTAAGAGGTTATCGAAGATAAGGGGTAAAAAGATATCAGAGTTGAGAGATACTCCCCCTGAGTTTATTACTTCCCTTTGATTACAAGTGTTCTTCAGGATCAGATCTTTTTGCCTTTCTTTGAACATCAGAGTATCAGAGTCTTTGACTATCGGAAGCTTTAGATCAGCATATCAGAGCAGAGCTTCAGATCAGCGTATCAGAGCTTTTCTTGTCAGAGCTTTGCTTTGGATCAGAGTGTTAGAGCGGATCAGAGCTTCATAGCTTTTAGTCTTCAGAGTGTTCAGGAGCTTCCTTGTACCTGTAGACTTTAAGCAAAACAAAAAAAAACATTTTCAAGTATAATAGAGTTAGAATGTTTGAGAATTTCTGTCTTAGTTAACCGTTATTGTTTAAAATATCATTCTTGTTCTCCCCCTTTTTGTCAGCAATCAAAAAGTGTAGGTGAGTGCTAAAACAATTAAGATCAGAAAAACTTGTCATATTAAAAGGTTCAGAATCAAACAAAACATATTCAAATAGTACATCAGAAAATCAAAGAAAACATGAAAAAAACATGAATGAAAAAACTAAGGTTGGGGAGGAAAGCGTGTGAACAGGTTCTCCAGCATGGCTTTGATCTGTTCAGCAGTCTCATTCTTCTTGTGCACCATGCTGACAACAGTGTCAATCTTGCTATCCTGCACATCCATTCTTTCTTTCATCTTCTGGTCGTTTTCATCCATCCTCTACTGCAGACGCATGTCATTCAGCTTCAGCTCTTCCAGAGTCTGCCTGTCCAAGGCAGCTTGAGAAACATCAGAAGCAGGAAGCTTCTGAGAGCTTTCTGCAACATCTTCTGCTTGACTTGCTTCAGCTTGAATGGTCTTGTCTTCTTCTGGTTGCACCTTTGAAGCTAGCTGTTTCTCAGACCAAGGTTCACTATCCAGAGGGAGCACAGCTTCCTGAGGCAGCAGACTGTCAACTTCCTTCAGCAGCTTGCTGAAGTTCTGTTGTGCCTGCTCATAGTTGATATCCTGCAACTTGAGGGCTTCAGCATGTACCCAAAGTCTGAATTGTGACCAGAGCTGATCAAAAGCAGCTGGGTCAATCATTCCAGGACAGACTTGCTTCAAAGAAGCAATCCATTGCTGTACACCTGTTTCAAAATTCATAATACCAGAGCCAACATCTGGTTGTTTTGGTTTTGGGATGGCAATTTTGTGTTTTAGATCAGCAAGACGGTCAAGGCTGGTTAAGTCTATGAAGGTCCTGCTGGGGTTTTCGGTGGTTTTCTTGGCAGCTGTTTGTTTTGGAGATGGAGTGGGAGAATCAGAGATTATGATTGGACTGCTTGGTGTTTTGGGAGTATTGGGTGGTGTAGATTCTGGTGAGGATGGCAACTGGGCCATGGTAACTGTTGTTCCAGATGGCAGCTGGATTGCCAGAGGTGATGGTTGAGGTGAATGAGGTTCAGATGGTTGAGGAGACGGAGTTTCAGAGTGATGAAACTCAGGTTGAGGTGATGGTGGATGAATTTCTGGTTGAGGAGAGGGAGACGGAATTGCTGGTTGAGGAGAAGTTGTTGGAATTTCTGGTTGTTCAGGGATAAGGGGTTCTTCTGGAATTGATGAGAGAGGTTGTTGTTGTTCTGGTTCTTCAGCAAATTGTTGTTGTTCTGGTTGTGGAGGAGGGACAATTTGTGGTTCAGAGTTTGGATTGGCGGAGAGATCAGAAGTGTGTTGATCAATGTCAGACAACACTTTGTCAATTGCTGATGTTGTTGAGATTGTTGGTTTGGGATGTTTGGTTCTGGATCTTCTGAGTTTTAGTGCCTCACAAGGGTCATCTTCTGGTTCAGTTTCATCTATTGTTGGGATGGGGATTGAGATTCTATGAGAGGTTGGAGGAGGAATAGATGCTGGAATAGTAGAAGATTTTAAAACAGAAGCAGCAGATAAATTACCTCTTTTCTTGGGTGTCTGCTGGGATGATCCTTCTGAAGGTGCCTTCCTCTTCTTCGTCTTCTTCAGAGTCACTTCTTGTTGAGGTTGATGCAGAGCTTTGATAATCAGATTTGGATCTGAACCATCTGCCTTGCACGCATCTAAGTATCTGAGAACCACCTCTGGTTTAGATTCTATCTCAGAAAATAAAGGAAAGTCACTCAGTGGAACTCTTCTGCTGGTGATATCAGCAATAGGAGTAGCTCTGGGTTCCTTTTGGATATTCTCTATCAACTTCATTTTCTTCAAGTTCTTCGCGTTCAGAGGTTTCCCAACTGTTGGTTCAATGGTGCTTAACTCTTGAGCTTCTATCAGATGCTCTATCAGCCTATTCTCTGTCAAAATATCTGATATCAACCTTCCAAAGGGTATCCAATCCCTCTTTGTTCTTTCTTCTTCCCTGGTTTCCTTTACCCTTGTTCTGAGGTGGTTGAACAGAAAATGAGCCAAGTTGATTTTTATCTTCTGATCAATAAAGTAGATCAGAAACTGCTGATCCACATTTATGTAATCAGGTGAACTAGTTGGCTTCGTATGGTTGAACCACCCCAGAATTATCTTAGCCCAAACTCTGTGATGATCCTTCAGATCTTTGATCTTGCTGCTGGGCACCCCATGGGTGAAAATCCTTTCATCTATCACGCCCACCTCAGCACATCTCTCAGCCATATCAACACAGCGGACGCCACCGCCACTGTAACCGATTAACCTTGCTATGTGATCCTCAGTGATCACAATCTTCTTCCCCATAACGAAGGAGGTGACTAGATGCGTTGAAGCCTTCGCATGAATCCAAACTCCTTGACTAACATAGGGAATGTTGGTCCAACCAACCTGTCAAAATACCTTTCCCATTTCTGTGCCCTAACTTCTTCTGTTAGGTCAAAACCGTTCTCCTTCAAGCTTCCAAAATCAATGATCAATTCAGATAACACTTCAAGATTCTTCACAGGAGTGAGGAGTGTTCTGAATGGCACTTGATACTGTTCAGATGATGCTTTCTTCTGAGGACCTGCAGAAGCATTGCTGGAGGTTGCCATGTTCACACTAAAAGGTTTTGAGAAGAAACTGAGAAAAAGGGTTTTGCAAGAGATGAACACAGAAAAATGCAGAGAATGCTTGAGAATTAGTGAGAAACTGTAAAGAATTAGAATGAGAGGTTAATGTGTTTAAATAGAGTTTCAGAATATTTTGAAAAAATAAACGTTTTTAAGAAAGAGAAAAATCATGATTGCATTTTAAAAGCATGATTACTTTTATTAAATGCTTGCTGATTTTGGGGGATTTGAGAAAGATACTTAAAAACGGTTACCAGACATGTGTCTCAATGCACCCAATCAGCGCTTTGCCTTCTCAGAAGCGTGCACGCGTTCTGCTTCAGAGATTTGCTGATGATTGGATGACACTTGTTTGATGTAGTGATCAGCACGTCTGTCTTTGAGCTTAGAATCTCAGATCTTTAGACTTGCATCTGATGCAATCTGCATGTTCTATCTTTCTGAAAGAAGATTGATCAGAAGTTCACAGTAAAACAATTACATTCTGAAGGTAAATATATGGAATTAAAACATTTTCACTCTGGACAGACTTTCATGCTGAGATGTTTCAGAATGAAATTAAACCTATCTTCTGAAAAGGGTTTAGTAAAGATATCAGCCCATTGATGGTCTGTATCTATAAATTTTAAGTTCAAAATTCCTTTCTGAATATAGTCCCTAATGAAGTGATGTTTTATTTCTATATGCTTAGCTCTAGAATGTAAAATGGGATTCTTACTTAAGCAAATAGCAGAAGTATTATCATAGAGTATAGGAATGTTACTCTCAAAAATCTGGAAGTCTTCAAGCTGACTTTTCATCCAGAGCATTTGTGTGCTACATCCTGCTGCTGCTATGTACTCAACTTCTGTTGTTGATAGCGCAATTGTTGATTGCCTTTTGCTGGACCAAGAGATCAGATTTTCTCCCAGAAACTGGCAGCTTCCAGAAGTACTTTTACGCTCCACTCTGTCTCCAGCAAAATCAGCATTGCAGTAGCCTACTAAGCTGTAATCACTAGATTTTCTATAAAACAAACCCAGATTAGTAGTACCTTTCAGATACTTGAAAATTCGCTTAACAGCTGTTAAGTGAGATTCCCTAGGATCTGATTGGAATCTAGCACAGATACAAACACTGAATAATATGTCAGGTCTTGAAGCAGTCAGATAGAGGAGAGAACCAATCATACCTCTGTCGACTTTCTGTTCTACATTTTTGCTTACCTCTTCTCTTTCCAGAATGCACGTGGGATGCATTGGAATCTTTGATGGCTTACATTCTGAGAGGTCAAATTTCTTCAGAATATCTCTGATGTATTTGCTCTGATGAATGTAAGTTCCCTCTGGAGTTTGATTGATCTGAATTCCTAGAAAGAATTTCAGTTCCCCCATGAGGCTCATCTCAAATTCTGCCTGCATACACTTAGCAAATTTTCTTCCAAGAGAAGGATTAGTAGAACCAAAAATAATGTCATCAACATAAATTTGACAAACTAAGATGTCATTCTTAACTGATTTACAGAATAAAGTAGTGTTCACTTTCCCTCTGGTGAATTCATTTTCTAACAGAAAGTTACTTAGCCTTTCATACCAAGCTCTGGGAGCTTGTTTCAGACCATATAGTGACTTCTTTAGTTTGAAAACATGTTCTGGATGTTTTGTATTTTCAAAACCAGGGGGTTGGTGCACATAAACCTCTTCTTCTATATAACCATTTAAGAATGAACTTTTGACATCCATCTGATACAGAGTGATGCCTCTATTAACAGCAAATGAAATTAAAAGTCTGATAGATTCTAACCTGGCGACTGGGGCAAAGGTTTCTGTATAGTCTATCCCCTATTGCTGACTATAACCTTGTGCAACCAGTCGTGCCTTGTTTCTGATGACTTCACCTTGTTCATTTAGCTTGTTTCTGAACACCCATCTTGTTCCAATGACGTTGAATCCTTTTGGTCTGGGAACGAGATCCCATACGTCGTTTCTGGTGAATTGATTCAGCTCTTCTTGCATTTCCAGAATCCAGTCATTATCCAGAAGTGCTTCATCAATAGAAGAAGGTTCAATCAGAGACACAAGTCCCATGAGAGTTTCTTCAGAGTTTCTGAAGCTTGCTCTTGTTCTGATTGGATCTTCCTTTCTTCCTAAGATAGTCTCTTCTGGGTGATCCAAGCTGCTTCTAGGTAATCTCTTCTGAGGTTGATCAGCAGCTGTTGTAGGATTGCTAGCAGTGTTCCTTTCAGACGTTGAAGGAGTGTCTGTGTTGAGAGCTTCTGATGACTTGTCTTCAGAACCTATAAATTCAATTTCCATACCTGCAAAAACTTCATTCTGCTTTGACTTTTCAGAGTCAAGCTTATCATCAAAACGAACACTGATTGATTCTTCCACAATCTGTGTTTCTGTATTGTATACTCTGTACCCTCTTGAGCGTTCAGAGTATCCTAACATGATACACTTCTGTGCTTTAGAGTCAAACTTGTTCAAATAATTCTTTGTATTTAATATAAAGCAAGTACATCAAAATGGATGAAAATATGAAATGTTGGGATTTCTGTTCTTCCACAATTCATATGGAGTCTTTTCCAGAATAGGTCTTATTGAGATTCTATTCTGAATGTAGCACGCTGTGTTTATTGCCTCTGCCCAGAAGGTCTTAGAAACGTTTGTCTCATTGATCATGGTTCTGGCCATTTCTTGCAATGTTCTGTTCTTTAGTTCTACAACTCCATTTTGTTGGGGAGTTCTAGGACAAGAGAAATCATGCAGAATGCCTCTGTCATTAAAGAATGACTCAAAATCTTTGTTTTCAAATTCTCCACCATGATCACTTCTGACTTTAACGATTCTAAGATCCTTTTCATTCTGAACTTGGTTACAGAAGGTAACAAACACAGAGTGTGACTCGTCCTTGTGTCTTAAGAACTTTACGCATGTCCATCTGCTATAGTCATCTACGATTACTAACCCATACTTCTTACCACTGACTGAAGTAGTTTTAACTGGTCTAAATAAGTCAATGTGCATAAGTTCTAATGGCTTAGAGGTAGAAACAACATTTTTGGATTTAAAAGAAGGTTTTGCAAATTTGCCTTTCTGACATGCTTCACACAGAGCATTTGAATTGAACTTCAAATTAGGAAGTCCTCTGACCAGATTGAGTTTGTTAATCTGAGATATTCTTCTCATACTAACATGCCCCAATCTTCTGTGCCAGATCCACTACTCGTTGTTAACAGACAGAAGACATTTTACATTCTGACTCTTTAAAATCTTATTTCTCAGCTCAGAATTCTCCAATTTGAGACTCTCAGTCTTATTAGAGTCAGATTCAAGATTCCTTTTCAGGTCTCTGAATTTAACTCTAATTTGCTGATACCGTTCCAGAATCTCATTAAGGCTTTCAGCAAGTTCAGCCTTTGTAAAGTTAACAGCAAAGTTAGGAAATACCTCTTCAGTATCTGATTCTAAGTCTGATTCAGAAGCTTCACTATCTTCTGAGATGTTAGCCATGAGAGCTATGTTTGCCCTCTCATCATCTGATTCTGAGTCAGCTTCAGACGAGTCAGAGTCATCCCATGTAGCCATGAGACTTTTCTTCTTCTCTCTTCCAAACTTCTTTTTCGGCTTTTCCCTCTGAAGCTTTGGGCAGTCACTCTTATAGTGTCCTTGCTCATTGCACTCATAGCAGATGATGTCCTTGGTGTTTGGCTTTTTGCTGCTAGAGGAGCCTTCAGATCTTCTGTATCCAGAGGAAGAATCTGTCCTTCTGTATCTGGAAGAAGACTCGTTCTGATCAGATCTTCTGGGATTCCTGAACTTCCTTTGTCTTTGCTTCCACAGTTGATTTACTCTTCTGGAAAGGAGGGAGAGTTCGTCTTCTTCTGATGAGGATCCATCAGATGTTTCTTCAACTGCCTGCAAAACTTTAGACTCAAATTTTTTGTTAGATTTTAATGCTAAAGGCTTACCTTGCTTCAGAGGCTCGTCAGCTTCTAGCTCTATCTCATGACTTCTGAGGGAGCTGATAAGTTCCTCCAGAGTGATTTTGTTGAGATCTTTAGCTCGCTTCAGAGTTGTAACCATTGGTCTCCACTGCTTGGGTAAACTTCTGATGATTTTCTTGACATGGTCAGCAGTAGAGTATCCTTTGTCCAGAACCTTGAGACCAGCTACCAGAATCTGGAATCTTGAGAACATTGTTTCAATGGATTCAAATTCTTCCATTTTGAACGCCTCATACTTCTGAAGAAGCGCCAGAGCTTTAGTTTCTTTGACCTGAACGTTGCCCTCATGCGTCATTCTGAGTGAATAAAAAATATTCTTTGCTGTGTTTCTGTTGGAGATCTTTTCATATTCAGTATAGGAGATGGCGCTGAGGAGGATGGTTCTGGCCTTGTGGTGATTCTTGAAGTCACACTTTTGTTGGTCAGACATTGTTTTTCTATCAATCTTCTGACCGCTTGCATTCACAGGGTGCGTGTATCCGTCTGTCACCATATCCCACAGATCAGCATCATGTGCCAGAAAGAAGCTTTCAATTCTGTCTTTCCAGTAATCAAAGTTTTCTCCATCAAAGACTGGAGGTTTGCCGCTAAATCTGTCTCTGTCCTCATTGTTGTCATTGCTGGTGTGAGAATTGTTTCCTGCCATTGTGTTTTTCTGACGCTGGATCTTGTACTGACACGGTTAAGTGTTTTAGCTCAGAACCAGGCGCTCTGATGCCAATTGAAGTAGTGAAAAACACAAGAAGGGGGGGTTGAATTGTAAAACTGAAAATCAATGTAATGAACAAGATATTTTTATCCTGGTTCGTTTGATCTCAAACTACTCCAGTCCACCCGTCAAGGTGATTTCGCCTCTCTCCAACGAGGTCTTAATCCACTATATTCAACTGAATATTACAGACTGCTTTAACAACTGCTAAAGCCTTCTTGATGCAAACCACAACCCGGTTTGTCAAGGAAACACTTTCTTACAAAGAAGATAAATCTAAGTGTGTGAATGTTTTCTACAAAACTGTATCACAACTGTGATATATACACAACTTAAAGCTTAGAAACTAGATTGCTAAACAATGATTGAATATGAGAATGTGAAGTGTTTAGCAAACTGAGAGAAGGAAGATTTTGATCAGCTTTTATGCGTGTAAAGATTTGGAGAGCATTAGCCAATTCAATCTTCAAGGTCTTGTTTATATAGCACTGAGATGTTGAACGTTGGAGCAATATTCTTGATTCAATGCTAATAACAAACTTTCCTTATCGAGCAGATCTTGTCTGGAATGAGGCCGTTGGTATTAATTTGCTTTCAATGCATAGTACTGTTGCTTACTTAATGCAAGTTCTGGCTTGGCTCATTCTGACTCTACTTAGCTGCTGATGAACTGTTGTGTTTCTTTATCAGAGTGTTGAGCGCAGTTTTGTTCATCAGGCTTCAGCATATACGTGAGTTAATCTTCTGATTCTGACATTCTGATATGGCAACTTCTGATGCTGATGTCAGGAACTAAACTTCTGATGCTGATTAGGTGATCTTGCTTATATCAATCAGAGTATCTGCAAATCAGAACGTAATAATTTAGGCAGAAGATAGTTCATACATGAATCATATAAATAATATATATTTTCACTTTGTTATCATCAAAACTTAAATATAGGGTAGTGGATTCAAACTTTGTTCTAACACATAGCTGTTTTGATAAAGTAAAAAGTAGAAAAGAAAGTTAGAGAGCGGAAAATTTGTTTGTAAAAATGTCCAATACTTTATTAATGACATATGAAAATGAAACATGATAACCCTCACAAATAAACTATTGCGCCTCGGGTAAGACACAAGGTCTTAGAGTTTGTATTATTCATTTATTACATATCCAAAAACAAAAAAAGGACAATTACTCATGAATAAAAGTAATCGGCACAAAGTCTTTAGTCTTCTAGTTGGTGAGTCCTCCGCTGACAGTTGAGAAGATCCACTTGTCCAGGTCATAGCTACCGTCAGCATCTTCTGTGGCAGAGACAACATCAATATCATTGATTCCTGAGACATGTTTGGGCATAGGTGCAATTATAACATTAGGGGTCTCAGGAGAGTCAAATTCAATCTCCTTTGCTTCAATCAAATATTGCACCTTGTTATTCAAAGCCCAACATTCGTTGGTGTTGTAGCCCAAAATTTCCCCTCCCATATTTCTCAAAACATTGCAAGAAAGATCTCCAAATTGTTCAAAATAGTCCAAGGGTTGGCCAGATAAGCTCTCTCCTAAGACAATCTACTCAAATTAGGGTTTTATGTTGCATCAATATCCTTGAGTCCAAGTGACCCCAAGTGCTCACCATTGTCCTAATATGTTCTCAAGATCATCCATGTCAAGTTTCAAGCCTTGCAGAGGAATTTTACTCAATCAATTGCTCAAAAGGTCCAAAAATCGACTGTGTTAAAGCAAAAGTCAACTGTGACCCAAATACAGTCAAACTTCAATATTTTTTGCCAACATTCTCATTTTGAAGGATATTTAATCATTTGATCAAGGGTTGATCATTATTCATCAAGGATTGCTCAAAATTCATCAAGATTCAAAAGTTGCTAAATTAGGGTTTTGCAAGAAAAGTCAACTCAACTTTGACCAAGCATAACTTTCTCATACTTTATGAGAAATGACCCATCCAAAGCTCATTTTGAATAGGCTGCAATTACCTACAGTCAATCTTCATACCCCAAGATCAAAGTATGCACTCACAAGATGGTATGAATTTTAACATTATAGGTCATTTTGGAAAGTCAACAAAAACACCTTTTTTGTCAAAGCTTCTAACTTGAGAATGGAATATCAAAATAAGATGAGACCAAAAGGGTTGATTAGAAGACATCTCACGCTTTCTAAAAAGTCAAAGAACACCTCCAAATGTTCAGAATTGAGGAAGTTATGCATTGTTGAAGTTGGACTTTTTTGCAAAATTGCCAAAAGTCAACTATCCCTAAAACTTCAAATTTTGCCAAATGGGCCCATTCTTTTTCACTTGTTTTGAGTTTGCATTGTTGCCCACGTGCTCTAGCCTTGCCCATGTGTCCATATCATATTTATATTATTTAATTTGATTTTTATTTGAATTAATTCATTTTAAATCAAATAAAATCACATAAAATCAAAAACATTGAAAACTAAAGATCTTATGATCATTTCAGGTCTTGTTAGACAGCTTGCACCATATGAAATTCGTATCAAAGCAATTGTACACAAAAATATCCAAATCAAGCCAATTTTGGAAGGTTGTTTAAAGCAAATCAAATCCACATCAAGAGCATTGATAGAGGAAGATTTGAACAAGGAATTCAGACCTAATGTATTGTACAATACATAAGGAGGCGAGAGGGACAAAAATCAGGGTTGGAGACTAATTCTAGAGGCAAAACAAAGTTTGCAAAAACACCAAAAAAGTGTGACTTCGAAATCAATCCTAGAGGCAATTTCAAGACTTGAGACTTGTCTCAATCTCTTCCTGGCCATCTCTAGAAGCGAAACCAATCCAGACCACGCGTTTTCAAGCCTCCTAGAGCTCTGTAAGTCATCCATGGATTCACAATATTCTTGATTTTGTATTTTCTAATTTAGGCATTGTTAACATGAAACAATTGCATATTCTTAATCCACGCATCATTTGCAAGATTTTTGTAATAACCAATTTCATTTATATGACCTGTATCAAGATCCACCATTGTTAGGGTTTCGTCCTTGTTTTTAGGGCTTTTTGTTTCAAGGAAAATTAGCTTCAGTAATGGCCATGGTTGTGATCAGTAGGTTGAGACGAATCCAACCATGGTCTTAGAATCCATTTTTGTGGCCTGCGCAAGATTTTGAAGGTGGACAAGCTTGTAGCGACGGACCTTTGTCCGTTGGTATAGGTGTTTTGTTTTTGGCCACGGAGAGAGGAAGAAGAAGCACTCGTGTCATCCATCCATAGGCCGGTTCAAATAAAACGCGCGCTTTTTATTTTTCTGACCATTGAATTTAGTTTTTTTATATTATTATTAATTTGCAATGTATTAACAAATGAAGCAACATGGTTTGGTGGTAGCCACGTAAGCCTTAAAAGACCCAAAGGCTGGAGGTCAGGGGTTCGATCCCTGCCTCTAGAAATTTGCATTTTCTTGTTATTTTTCAGGAAATCTAGTGCGTATACAAGCTTGCTATCCACCACGCGCCTTCCTCATCAAATGTGCCAGATGGCCAGATGGCCAGATTTGGTGGTCAAGTAGTGGAGGCACACCATAAGCCAGTCAAAGCATACGCAGAGAATCAGGAAAGTCAATTAGACCTTCAGCCAATGGGCCAGCCAATTGCTTTTGACACCTCCAATGAATCAGGCCCAATTTCTCATTCTCTTATACTTTGTTTATTTAATTTAGTCATTTTATTTTGTTTTAATTAATTTCTAACCAATATATTAATTTAATTTTTTATCAAAAAAATCACCAAAATACATTTTTGACCAATTAAAATTCAGAACTTTATTTTTCTTTAATAAATTTTAATTAATTAATTAGGTTTTTAATTCTAGAATACCTTTAATTTATTTTGTAAATATTTAAAATTAATTAGAAATCATTAGGTTTTAACTCTAATTTAATTATTTTAATTTCTTTCTTAAATTAACAAAAACTCCAAAAATATGTCATTAATTATTTTTCATCAATTAATTTATTTTATAATTAATTTAGTATTTAATTTAGGATTTAATTTTTTTTCTTAAAATAAAAACAACAAAAAGCATTTTCTTTTAAAAGGGTCAAAACTCTAATCTCGCATCTGATTTAATTTCGCGTTGCGCTTTATTTTTCTTTATCCAATTAATGTATCTTCTCCCGGTATGTAATAATTAATTAGGACATTTATTTATTTTACCGCTTTATTTTATTTTCAAAAGGTTGTTTTTGGCGATGAAAATACCCGACGCCTTGTAATAATTAGTTTTAATTTCCGCATTTTAATTCTGCAAATTATACAACTGCTAGATGTTTGATAATAGGGTTTGCATGACAAGAATGAATGCTTAATCTTAAAATCAAATTAGATCACCCTTAACATGTGCAAAGATAAAAATAACTGAAAACAACACACTCGCACATGCGCACTTCTAGGGTACACCCCACTTGGTTGCCTTCGTAAACGGTCATTGAGTATAGGTTGTTTTACAGGTCGTCCTCTTGTCTAAAAGATCATAGTTGCCTCGAAACGGTTGCCTCGGATATTGTTGCCTCAAACAAATGATCTAAGACATTAGGGTTACCGCTAAGGTGTCCTAACATTGCTTTAGTGACCGTGTATCCCTCATTCGAATTGACCCTCAAACTCCAACGACAGTGCTACCTACTCACTAATAGTGGGATAGCATTGTCTAAAGGAGATTAGCATAGAACGATTCCTTTTTCGAGTAGGTAGATAGTTCTTAGATACTTGCTCATCCAAAACATAACAAATTTTTCACACTTACACTCCTTTTCAAATAAAGTTTTCAAAAACACTTCATTACACTCTTGAGGACAAAAGCTAGAGTTAAATCAAAGTTAAAACAAAAACTTTTCAAACCCACAAGCACAAAGAAAACAATTGTGAAAATGATGAGAAAGTACCTAAGAGCCCGTAGATAACTACAGATAGAAAGGGTGCTAATACCTTCCCTTTCTATAATCTACCCCTTGTACTCAGAAAATCTTGAAAAAGGAATTTTTCTGTGCTTTTTTCCTTTCCTTGTTGGATAAAATAAAAGTCGGTGGCGACTCTTGCTTACCATGACATTTTGCGAAAACAAACGCAAAACGTAAACCAACATTCCAAAAAACAGTCAGTTCTTCCCACCGTATCACAGAACTGGCGACTCTGCTGGGGATTAATAAGTGGGGTGTACCTTAGGAATAGTTCATCATAATGTTTTCAATTTCTTCATTTGTATGCTTTATCTTTGTGGGTTTGAATCAGAGTCACTATAGATCCTAACCCGGATCTGGGGGATACCTTTTAGGTAAGTAGCAATAGACTATGAGGGAACTGTACGGCGTAGACCGATACGGTTGAAGCAGTAGCTACATTGGTGTGGCACTTTAGTTTGTACCAATATCCCTTTTGATGGAACAAGGAGAATATGGGTCTTCTAAGGGGTCATTAAGCACCAACTGACCTTAGAACCTATAATTGACCAACTTGGCCATAGAACAGTAGCAGTATGCTACACTCATTGAGACCAAACTCTCGTGATGATTCTGGCTGCAAGAAAAGGTTGCCAAACTGGAATTATGACCGATCGAGGGTGGTCAGTAATATTGAGATCCTCTAGAACTCGGTTATTATTACTAGGATAGGTTTGAACCAACTAAACTGAAAGAGGGTAATACCTAAACTCCATGCCATCCTGAAATCTAAGGGCTACTATGTGACTTGTTTTCCCTTACCATGTTTGCTATTTGTGAATACTTGTGGTATGTTTCTATCATAACTTCATGCATCATGACATTGCATGCATCTTGCATCAGGCTAACCTATTTCAAAGACAGAGGGGATTCATATTTGTTCTATTTTGTAGGTCATGGCCTTTATGCATAGAAACACTATTCGCATCAGCTTTGTACAGATTCCTACTCAACTTAGAGACTTGGTTGCAAAGATTCCGGATACTTCCTCCTTTATCAGAAGACATGGTTATCTCCTTGGTTTGGTCACTTCCAAGATGGATGAGCAGATGATGAGTGTCTTCTGCCAGTTCTTTGACCCATTATACCATTGCTTCACCTTCCCGGACTATCAGTTGGTCCCTACCCTGGAGGATTTCTCTGACTTACATGGTATTTCTATTCTAGAGAAGACGCCGTTTACAGGTTTGGAGAAAGCTTTTAGGCCAGAAGATGTTACTACAGCCCTACATCTGACAAAGGCTGAGGTAATGTCTAATTGGGAAACCCAGAGTGGGACAAAACGCTTCTTGGCTAAGTTCTTGGTAGATCGGGCTAATCAGTTTTGGGACAGTTTGGATTTTCAAGCATTCAAAGACATCCTGGATCTTCTCATTTATGGTTTGGTTTTATTTCCTAATTCAGATTCTTTCGTCGGCGTGAACGCAGTAAAGATCTTTATGTCCCGTAATCCTGTGCCCACTCTCTTAGGGGATATTCTACATGCTCTTTATGCCCATACTGCTCGGAAACGGGGAACCCTTATGTGTTGTGCACCATTTCTAGCGTGGTGGTTTATTTCTCACCTCCCCAAATATGTTTTGAAGATCAAGGAAGGCATGGGTTGGGCCTACAGAATTATGTCCTTGGCTCACACAGACATCATCTGGAGCACTAAAGACATGGAAGAAGTAGCTTTTATTGATCGTTGTGGGGAATACCCCAATGTTCCACTACTTGGAATTCAAGGAGGAATTATCTATAATCCTTGTCTGGCCTTACGACAGTTTGGGCGAGCTAGGAGGGACGAACCTCATGAGTTTCTAATGCCGAGCATTGTCTTTTACTTCCAAGGGGATAGTGAGGAGCATCGCCACAGGTTCATACGAGCTTGGAACAGGGTACACAGGATTGATCCACACGAGTTAGGGATGAAGACCTCTCTTCCGATGAAACCATATCTCCGATGGGTTCGAATCCGTTCCCAAAAGCTGGGAATGCTGTACGAAGCTGTCTTACCGATAATTATTGAGAATGCTGATGAAGAAGGGGTTCCTCCTACTGTCCTACATCCGTACATGCCAACTGACATTGGGGCATTAAAGAGGTCGTGTATCCAGTTGAGAGAAGAGTGGGATACTTACAGAGAAAAGTATCACGAGCAGGAGCGGAAGATTCTAAAGCTTACGAGGCAGTTGGAGAATGAGAAGGTCCTCAATGATTATGTCAGCACCAACGGAAAACGACCATGGGAGCGTTGATGTCTTTTGTTATTTCTAGTTTTGATTTACTTTTCAGTATTTCCTTTTGTAACGCCTTAAAGGCATTTGTCGAACATTATTTCAAGTTTGTTATCTAATAAAGTGTGTTTCATTTTGGTCTACAAATTTGAATCCATAAAGTCTTTCAAATCATATCATACGCATTTCATTTCCATGCACCTCATTACAGGTACCCTTACAGGTTTTTCATCTTCTTCGCTGTTTATTTCAGCGCTCATCATGTCTTTTGAAACATCAACTAATCAAGCTATCAAGGCTCTACAAGCTCAAAATGCTCAATTCCAGGAAATGTTCATGAACTTGGCCAAGGGTCAGCAAGATCTGAAGACTCTTATCTTGAAGGATAAGAAGAAGAAGAAGAAAAAGATGGTCCTTTTGAATATGGGTCGCAGATTTGGAAACAATTTGCGGGAAGATGTTGATTTATCTCACTCACCTGAAGGCAGAGAAAACCAGGAACAAAGGAGGGCTCCTAGCCCTGTGGTATCTGACAACGAGACTGACTTTGACGAAGACCAGTATCCTTCGGTTGAGGATAGATATAAACAGCTTAAAGACCGACTAAGTGCGATGGAGATCCAGAAGGTACCTGGAGTGGACTTTGGTGATTTGGGTTTGTCATCTGGGGTGGTGATTCCCCACAAGTTCAAAGCACCAATCTTTGCTAAATACGACGGGGTTTCTTGTCCAAACCTTCACCTCCGCTCGTATGTTAGAAAGATCCAGCCATACACTGCTGATAAGAACCTCTGGATCCACTTCTTTCAAGATAGTCTCTCAAGGACTCAACTTGAATGGTTTTACCAGCTAGAAGGAGCTAGTATCCGTAATTGGGAAGACCTTGCTGCTGCTTTTTTACAAGCAGTACCAATACAATGCCGACCTCGCTCCCATGCGTACCCAACTTCAAGGTATGTCTATGGGTGCGAGCGAAGGTTTCAAAGATTACAATCAGAAATGGAGGGACCTTGCTGGAAGGGTACAACACCCGCTGGCTGACAGAGAATTAGTGGATATGTTTCTGGGGACCTTGTCTGGTCTGTATTTCAACCATCTGATTGGAAGGTCATCGTCCGGGTTTACTGAGCTGATTATGACCGGGGAAAGAGTTGAAGCCGGTATCAAGAGCGGTAAGATACAGAAGGGTGCTTTGTCAAGTACCAAGAAAAAGCCTTTTAAGAAGGAGTCCAGTGCAGTTTACAGTTCAAAAGGCCAAAATAGACCTGAGCGCCGCCAAGCAGTCAATGAGGTTGTTATATCAAGAACAACTGTTGCTACACAATGCAACAATCAGCCAAGAGCCGAGAGGCCGCGAAGAAAATTCACTCAGCTCCATATGACCCTGTCTCAGATTCTGCCGCAGTTGTTAAAAACCAACTTGGTGATTCTGAAGGAAGCCCCAAAGAATCCCAATACAACATCACCACTGTACAATCCAAACGCCCGTTGTGCTTTTCATTTTGACAGCCTGGGGCATGATATGAATGATTGCTGGGTCTTGAAGAATAAAGTACAGGATCTGATTGATGCTAAGGAGATTGAGTTCGAAGCACCTAAGAGGCCTAATGTCATAACGTCTCCTATGCTAAAGCATGACGCAAGAGTAAATGCTATTGGGGAAGATGATGATGAAGAGTTTGATATTGACAGCTGGATATACCCCACTACCAACGGTGGCTTGAGCAATTGGACGATAAAGGATTCCATGCCAGTTTCTTATATTACCCAGTAATGAGACTTTTGTTTTGAGTTTGTAACAGAAAATTTTTAAACTTTACGGCCTGTTGCCTTACACGAGGCACTGTGGCTTTGTTTGTGAGGGATTTATATGTGTCATTACCATATATCATTAATAAAAGCATTAGACGTTTCTTGCATTTCAAATTTTGCACCCTTTGTTTTTCTTTTTATCTTGCAAAACAACTATTTTACACACACTCACATATACAGGTCTACATCCATTCTGGATCCCACTGATAACAACTCTGCTACTGCCGGTTATGACTTCGAAAGTCCGATCAACTTAGCCGAAGACGAAGGTGAAGATGATTGCGAAGTTCCTGGTGAACTTGCTAGACTGTTACTTCAGGAAGAGAGAGCCATACAACCGCATGAAGAGCCAGTGGAAACAGTAAATCTGGGTACAGAGGTAGACAAGAAAGAGGTAAAGATTGGTGCAAATATGGAGTCTAGTGTTAAGCAATGGCTAATTCAGATGCTGCGTGGCTATGTTGAGATCTTTTCCTGGTCTTATGAAGATATGCCTGGGTTGGATACCGATATTGTGGTTCACCGACTGCCTACCAAGGAAGACTGTCCTCTAGTGAAACAGAAAGTTCGCTGAATGCGCCCAGAGATGTCTAAGAAAACCAAGGCTGAAGTGATGAAGCAGTTTGACGTCGTTTTTCTAGCAGTTACTTCTTACCCGCAGTGGGTTGCCAACGTGGTTCCTGTACCGAAGAAGTATGGTAAAGTTTGAATGTGTGTTGACTATAGGGATCTGAACAGGGCAAGCCCCAAGGATGATTTACCTCTGCCTCATATCGATGTTCTGGTTGACAACACCGCACAACATAAGGTCTTTTCCTTTATGGATGGTTTCTCCAGTTACAATCAGATTAAAATGGCTCCGAAAGACATGGAGAAGACAACCTTTGTTACTCAATGGGGTACCTTTTGCTACAAGGTCATGCCTTTCGGATTGAAGAATACTGGGGCAACGTATCAGTGCACCATGGTCGCTTTGTTTCTGACATGATCCATCATGAGATTGAGGTATACGTCGATGATATGATTGCAATATCCCATATTGAGGAAGAACATGTTGACCACCTTCAGAAGCTATTTGACAGGTTGAAGTTGTACAAGTTAAGGTTAAACCCGAACAAGTGCACCTTCGGAGTTTGATCTGGTAAGCTGCTGGGTTTCGTCGTAAGTGATAAAGGTATTCAAGTGGATCCTGCAAAGGTGAAGGCTATACAGGAAATTCCGGCTCCCCGAACAGAAAAAGAAGTCAGAGGCTTTTTAGGATGTTTGAACTATATATCCCGATTCATCTCACACATGACTGCTACTTGTGAGCCAATCTTCAAGTTACTGAAGAAAGATCAAGTGGTAAGATGGAACGATGAATGTCAGACCTCTTTCGAAAGGATCAAGGAGTATCTCCAGGAACCACCTATTCCGATGCCTCCAGTTGAAGGGAGACCTTTGATCTTATACTTGGCAGTACTCGATAATTCAATGGGGTGCGTGCTGGGGCAGCATGACGAGTCTGGCCTAAAAGAGCATGCTATTTATTACCTTAGAAAAAAGTTTACTGACTGCGAGACCCGATACTCGTTGCTTGAGAAAACTTGTTGCGCTTTGGCATGGGCTGGTCGCCGGCTGAGACAGTATATGCTGACTCACACTACTCTATTGATATCAAAAATGGATCCAATCAAGTATATCTTCGAGAAGCCTGCCTTATCCAGAAGAATAGCAAGATGGAATATGATCTTGACTGAGTATCACATCCAATACATGACCCAGAAAGCAATCAAGGGGAGTGTGTTGGCAGATCATTTGGCACATCAAGCAGTGGACGATTACCAGTCTATGAACTTTGAATTCCCGGATGAGAACATCATGTTGGTAACTGACTGTGAGACACCTGGACCGGATGAAGGACCTGAGGAGGGATCCCGATGGTCTTTGTACTTTGATGGAGCTTCAAACGCTTTGGGTAATGACATTGGCGCTATGATCATATCTCCTGAAGGCTCTCATACTCCGTTCACCGCCCGACTATGTTTCAACTGCACCAACAAGATGGCGGAGTATGAAGCGTGCATTATGGGTCTTCGAGCAGCAATTGACCTAAGGATTAAGTTCTTAAGTGTTTTCGGAGATTCTGCTCTCATGATCAGTCAGATCAACGGCGAGTGGGATACGAAATACCCTAATCTTATTCCTTACAAGGAGTATGTGTTGGGGTTGCTTCCACAATTCGAGGAGATAACTTTTGAACACTTCCCTAGAGAGGAGAATCAGTTAGCGGACGCGCTGGCTATGATGTCTTCTATGTTTAAAGTCAATTGGGACAACGAGGCTCCCCGAATTACCATTGAAAGGTTGGACGAACCTGCACATTGTTGTGACATTGAGACTGAAGAGGTAGCAGATAAACCCTGGTTTCATGAGGTGAAAAGGTATCTTGAGGCTCAGGAATACCCTGAGGGTGCTTCTGTTAATGATAAGAAGTTTCTGAGGAGGGTTGCGACAAAGTTCTTCATCAGCAATGGCATTCTTTACAAGCGTAACCATGATTCAACCTTACTGCGATGTGTGGATAAGAACGAGGCACAAAGGATCATGATAGAGTTACATGAAGGTACTTTCGGGACTCATTCTAGTGGACACACCATGGCAAAGAAAATCCTACGGGAAGGATATTATTGTTCTACAATGGAAGCCGACTGTTATCAGCATTCTTGGACCTGTCACAAGTGTCAAGTCTATGCTGATAAGGTGCACATACCTCCAGTTCCTCTAAACGTTTTGACAGCTCCTTGGCCTTTTGCAATGTGGGGCATCGATATGATCGGTGAGTTCAGACCTACAGCATCTAACGGGTATCGTTTCATTCTGGTAGCAATTGATTACTTTACAAAGTGGGTTGAAGCAGCTTCCTTTGCTACGGTAACCAAGAGCGTCGTGGCACGATTTATTCGGCACAATCTAATCTGTCGGTACGGTGTACCAGAGAGAATCATTACTGAAAATGGTACAAATCTCAACAATAAGATGATCACCGAGCTCTGCAAGCAGTTCAAGATACAACATCACAACTCTTCTCCTTACCGGCCGAAGATGAATGGGGCTGTAGAAGCGGCTAATAAAAACATCAACAAGATTGTGCAGAAGATGACAGTGACGTACAAAGATTGGCACGAGATGTTACCATTTGCTCTTCATGGGTACCATACCTCAGCGCGAACGTCAACAGGGGAAACACCCTATTCCTTGGTTTATGGCATGGAGGCCGTCTTGCCCATTGAAGTTCAGATAACCTCTCTTCGGAATATGAAGGATGCAGGTTTGAGCGAAGATGACTGGATTCAGACCCGGCTTGATCAGCTGAATTTAATCGACGAAAAGAGACTTACTGCTATTTGTCATGGTCAGACGTATCAAAAGCGGATGATCAAGGCATTTAATAAGAAAGTTAGATGACAAGAGTATCAAGTTAGGGACCTGGTTATCAAGCGTATTATCCTGCCACAAGGTGATCCTAGGGGAAAATGGACCCCCACGTACGAAGGGCCATTTGTGGTTAAGAACATTTTCTCAAGAGGAGCTATGATTCTAACCGCCATGGATGGTGACGACCTTCCTCAACCTGTCAATGCAGACATAGTGAAGAAATACTACGCATAATCAAAGACCCTCTAGGTTAACTGGCCTAGGAAAAAATAAGGGCTTCCCGGTGTAATGCCCCAATTTCGATTGTTCGCTTTTTAATTAATTTAAGTGATTTTTTATGTGTTTATAACATATTTATGTGCCTTGTTGTGAATAAAATGAATATTATTGGTTTGTGGCCTTATATGTGCTTGTGGGGTCGGTGTAGGGTATGTGTCCCTAATTGATCGGGTTAGTGTGAGGTCACTAGAATAATATAATATATTAGTAGTATTTATTTAATTGGTTAGTATATGATTTAAATTAATTAATTAAGTGATATAAGAAATAAGATAAGGTTAGTGGGCCTTGTGTAGTGTTAGTAGAGAGGGGGTGCCAATAGGGCCCAACTAAAGGAAAGAAAAAGAATAGAAAGAATAAAAAGGGGAAAGAAAAGGGAAGTGAGTAGAAACTCAGTTATCGTGAATAATAGAGAGAAAAGCAGAGAAAGGAGAAAAGGGAGAAGCTGCCCTAGAGTGCTTAGAAGAGGAAGAAAGAAGCGAAGCTTTGCCGAATTCGTGAATTACACCAGGTAAGGGTGGGGTGCCTTGTACTTATTCATGGGTAGGAACAAATTTAACATGAGTTTTGGGTATTGGGTGATTTCTATGAGTTTTACAGATTTTTGGATTAGACACCATTGTTATCCCCGGAGCTTAGAGCTCAAATGAACATAGGTAGTATTGCATGTTCCCATAGTTATAGGTATTAGTTAATACTTTAGAATGATTCTAATTGCTATTTCTATATGGTAGGAATTCGATTTAGATGGTTTTAGGATGTTTGGGGATGATTAGGAATGGATTGGGGTGGTTTTGGGAAGCATAAAAACGTGAAATTTGGGGTTGCAGAGTCATCAACACGGGCCGTGTTGATGCACACGGGCACCCGTGTTGATCTTCTGTGTTGATGCTCGGGTAGGTTTTTCCCAAAAATCGTTTCGGCCATAACTTTTGAACCGTAACTCCGATTTAGGCGTCGTTTGATGCGTTGGAAAGCTAGTGAAATTTTCTATATGATTATGAGGAATTAAGTAGCTTTAAGAGCTTATTTTAATGAGTGATTATTGGAGAAAGTGTTTATGTTTATAAGTGAGTTTGATTGTTATGTATTTTAGTGAAGTGTTTGGAGATATTTGGGATTGGAGCTCTGAAGAACGACGAACAATCGCTCAAGAGTTCGAAGCTGCAATTTGATAAGGTAAGGTGGGCTACTACTCGATTTACTTTTGCTTATGGGTTTAGGTACGATTGATTTTGGATAATCGTAGGGAGAACCCCAATTTTTTAGATGTTCTTAGGGATCAATAACCTTAGGGTTGAACCTTGTTAGAAAAGGTTTAGGTTCCCAAATTTTATGAATCAATTAGGGATTTTAGGTTCCTATGGTGGATTGGGAGTGTATTTGTATGATCGAGAGTTTCCCTTAGGTAATTCTAGGGATAACCTCAATGTTGTTAGGATTTCCCTAAAGGACGAGTAATATGTAACTTAAGGTCAATTTTATAAAACTTGTTGTTGATGAAAGAATTGTTGATAAAATAGGATGTTTTGAGACGAAAATTCTGAGTTGTGTATGATTTGAAAAATAAGACCTTAAGTGAAGTAATGCTGTCCTTAAGATTGGAAATTGACTAACATAGAAAGGAATTGTGTTTCCAATGGATGTGTTGCTTTGAGTTATGCAAAATGGATGTCGTTAGGTACCGAAATGCACGTTTTGGCTGGTAATTTTCGTGTTTGGTTGCTGTTTCGAGCATGCTGCAGGTACAGGAATATTTTGTACGCGCTCATCAACACGGGCCGTGTTGCTGCACACGGGCACCCGTGTTGATCTTCTGTATTGGTAAAAATAATGTGTTTCGGGACACATTTCCACACGGGCCGTGTTGCTGCACACGGGCACCCGTGTTGACCTCCTGTGTTGGCTTCTGAATTATGTTTTCTGTGCATACTGTTATGTACGGAATTGATTCTGTTTTTATGTGCAGTGTTTTACATGTTTGAAATATGCTGCTTATTGATTCCCTAGTGTTGTTTGATGCTTGTATCGAATAATGTTTGTATGTTATGATACCAACACTACGTGGATATTATTGTCATGCTTTTAGATGATGTTATCAAGCATGAATTATGATATAACTTGATATGATTGGTTGATGTTTAATAGTATGCTGAGCGATTGCATGCTATCCATATCCTGTTATGATTGATATTGTTGATGTTGCATGATATGTTTTCTTGATGTTAATAGTATGCTGAGTGTTACATACTTTACATATCATGTTGTATTTGTTAATTCCCATTGTGTGGAATTAACATGGTGGCCAATATACGTGTCCGCGATTTAATGGAACGTTGAGGTGGTAGCCGTGTCCGCGATATAATGGAACGGTGAGTTATCCGTGACCCGAGATTTAATAGGGCGGTAAAATGGTACCACATGCATGGGTGTGTTGCATTATATTGAATATAACATGAATGGATGATTTTCCAATGTTGTATTTAATTGATGGTATGCATATATTGTTGCTGAATTGTTAATGATGTTTGATGTTAATTATAAGTATGAAAAGTAATAGATTATGAATATATGAATTGTAAAGGTTTTCGTAAACTATGAAACATGCTAACTGTTTGGGTGATGCTTATGGTTTTTCTGAATTGATTGTTATGAACGTATAATCAAATGCATAGTTGAGATGCTCACCCTTACTGTTGAACATTTCAGATTGAGGAGCTTCGTTCAGGTGCTTGGCGAAGGCTTGTCGTTTCTAGTTTATTTCTGTATAAGTATTGTCCGGGTCATGCTCTGATAGTTGTAACTCCGGGAACGTTTGTTTGTCGAGCTGCTTTAGTCAGACTCATTTATTTCTTTATGTTTGTTATAATATGATGTTGATATATTCCAGGTGTTAATCCCTGATGATTTTGAAAATATTATAACCTTGGTTTTGTTAATTGAATTATTCCGCTGTGTAAACATGTATGAGTTGCTTCTATGTTATGCATGATAGGAACTTTGTTTTTTTTTATTAAAAAGAGAATTGTGGCATCCTCGTTAATACATGTACTCTGAAAGTATGTTTTATTTAAAATCGCGAAAATTTATGCGGGGTTTTAGAGGGTGTTACAATAGTGGTATCATAGCAGTTCGGTCCATCCGGCCAGTGTTATTGAGTCAGTCGGTCTGACAGTGTATACTGTCAGTGTTTTCTTGTTTTGTTGTGATTGTAGCTGTTGGAATTGATCGGCTGGAAGGAGCGGTGCTGCAATTGTTGTTGTTCTTCCAGAGGCGAGGCTAAAATAAGTGGGGGAGAAGCTGACGCTTCTCTGCGATGCGACGAAGAGGGATTAGTTTGACTCTAGGAGAATGTTTACAGGTTAGAATAGTACTTGAGATACTAAGGTGGTCGTGTAATGATTATTTATACATTTGTTTTGGTTTCGACTATTCTTTGGCAAATTAAGGACTTGATCACCCTTGATGTGTTGACGATAGTAGTGGAATTGAAAGAGATGAATAGATGTATTGTTTCCGACTATTTAGTATGTGTGTTGGACAAAGGTGCTGGAGTTGGATACTCGTTATGGAATCAGAAGTGGTGAACGAATCAGAGGAATGCGTAACCCCAGGATGATTGGTAGTAGTTTTACTCAAGGTAACATGAAGAGTAGACTTGGAGTGTTGTGGTTAAACAGAAATGGGTATCGTTGTGAAGCTAGTGTCATACTATAAGTGAAGGTGTCAAGGCATCATCTGGAAATTAGGCGAATCTCGGATGCATGGATTTGAATCTAATAGGAACTCAGAAGTAAGTATTCGTATCGGATCGGAAGAGGACTTTTGGAATTTCGGTTCAGGTGATGTAAAGGTAATACTTTCGAAGTCATGGTAAATTATGGATGTTCAGAAGATGTCTAAGCATAGTCGTTAAGAACTGTATTGGAATAACGGATGTGGAGGTTTCACTAAGTCTTGTTTTGAGTGAGGATTCTTGATGTCGTGTCGAGTGATTACGCTGAAGTGACAACCCAGGAAAGTGTGATCACCGGATGAGTTGAGACATGAATTAGTAAGACTAAGATTGTCGATTCGGATAATTTGAATGTGATGGACAAGAGATGAATGAACTTATGGACTAGTATGTGAGAGGGATTTATGGATGAAATTTAATTGGAAGAATTGTCTTCATTTTAGGATTGGATCGTAGAGTGAGTAACAGATGGGTAAAGGTTTGGGTTGGACCAGACGAATTTGGATAAGAATTCTATCAAGGATAATTAAGGAGGATTTTATGATTTAGTTGGTCAGCGTAAGTGGATACTGAGGGTAACCTTTGGGCAAGAAATCAAAGTGTTTATGGATTTTGGTTGGTAACCATTATTGGTAAGAGTAAGATGAAGGCGGTTCCAGATACGGATAGTCAAGGTTGCAAGTACTCAGGCAAGAGTAGCTCATGTTACAAGATATGAGTGGGAATTGTAATTAGAAGGATTTCGGTCATTGAGTGCGAAGCTGGAACGCTAGAATATTCGTGGATTGATTGTAAGTGAATAAGGGGAAGCTGGATTATGGACTTGATAAGGATTTGATTTGGGTTCGGAGGCAAATCGCCATATGCTGAACTGACCACTTAAGTGGGAGTTTATGTCCCGCACAGTTCGCGCCGCGTCCCCTAGTTGGCACCACGAACTGCACTTTTCCTGTCATCGCGCCGCGAACTGGATGTCGCGCGGCGTGCTGTAGCAGACCAGAATGGATTACTTCTTTATGATTTATGGATTTGAGGTGTTAGAATCGTATTTCTTGGTGAAGGTAAATTGCAAAAGGAGAAATGTGGATCATCCTAGAGAAGGTGCTAGTCGTGATTGCGCGAGTAATTAAGGATGCGAAGGTCTTAACTCTTGGTTTAAGAATTTGAGGTGTCGTAATAATGTCGGATAAAGTGATTATTAACTTTGGAAGAGTTAGCAAGGGAGTACTGAGTTGGTTTCAATTTTAATTAGAGAACGAGATTTGGGTTGATTTGTTCTTATGGAAGAAGTGTATTAAGAGAAGTGTGTTAATCACAAGGACTTGCAAAGCATTGTACGGAAGTCAGTGTTGTATCGGGATAAAAAGGATTCAAAGATTTGTGTGGAGTATAGGCTGGTATCATAAATTTGAGTAACGAAGTTGCCGTGTTAATCGAACAGAGGATCTCTAAGGAAAAGATCAGGGTGGCGCAGCGAAAGCGAAGTGCGGATTTGTGTATAATGACTGGTGTAAATTGGTGTGAGTCGAAGACGAGACTCAGATTTGCAAATAGTATGTGATCGTTGGATTCGTTTAAAGAGTAATTAGTAATGAATTGGATATAGTCGAGTAAGTCAACTGGCAAGGAACCACTTGAGTTCGTGGAATTGATAACGGCAGTGTAATGCAGGTATGTTGTGAGAGGTGTTCTGATTACTGGTGGTAATGACTAAGGTTCCAGTTGAGAATGGACAGAGGAAAGTTGAGGAACTGAATTATGTAAGATGTCTTATTATGTTTTGGGATGATTGCATGTGACTGTTGTTACCACGCTGTATGAATTCGTGTTTCGTGATTTTGGATTGGTTTTGGTTAGAGAATTTTCGAGGACGAAAATCTTTTAAGTGGGGGAGAGTTGTAATGCCCCAATTTCGATTGTTCGCTTTTTAATTAATTTAAGTGATTTTTTATGTGTTTATAACATATTTATGTGCCTTGTTGTGAATAAAATGAATATTATTGGTTTGTGGCCTTATATGTGCTTGTGGGGTCGGTGTAGGGTATGTGTCCCTAATTGATCGGGTTAGTGTGAGGTCACTAGAATAATATAATATATTAGTAGTATTTATTTAATTGGTTAGTATATGATTTAAATTAATTAATTAAGTGATATAAGAAATAAGATAAGGTTAGTGGGCCTTGTGTAGTGTTAGTAGAGAGGGGGTGCCAAAAGGGCCCAACTAAAGGAAAGAAAAAGAATAGAAAGAATAAAAAGGGGAAAGAAAAGGGAAGTGAGTAGAAACTCAGTTATCGTGAATAATAGAGAGAAAAGCAGAGAAAGGAGAAAAGGGAGAAGCTGCCCTAGAGTGCTTAGAAGAGGAAGAAAGAAGCGAAGCTTTGCCGAATTCGTGAATTACACCAGGTAAGGGTGGGGTTCCTTGTACTTATTCATGGGTAGGAACAAATTTAACATGAGTTTTGGGTATTGGGTGATTTCTCTGAGTTTTACAGATTTTTGGATTAGACACCATTGTTATCCCCGGAGCTTAGAGCTCAAATGAACATAGGTAGTATTGCATGTTCCCATAGTTATAGGTATTAGTTAATACTTTAGAATGATTCTAATTGTTATTGCTATATAGTAGGAATTCGATTTAGATGGTTTTAGGATGTTTGGGAATGATTAGGAATGGATTGGGGTGGTTTTGGGAAGCATAAAAACGTGAAATTTGGGGTTGCAGAGTCATCAACACGGGCCGTGTTGATGCACACGGGCACCCGTGTTGATCTTCTGTGTTGATGCTCGGGTAGGTTTTTCCCAAAAATCGTTTCGGCCATAACTTTTGAACCGTAACTCCGATTTAGGCGCCGTTTGACGCGTTGGAAAGCTAGTGAAATTTTCTATATGATTATGAGGAATTAAGTAGCTTTAAGAACTTATTTTAATAAGTGATTATTGGAGAAATTTTTATGTTTATAAGTGAGTTTGATTGTTATGTATTTTAGTGAAGTGTTTGGAGATATTTGGGATTGGAGCTCTGAAGAACGACGAACAATCGCTCAAGAGTTCGAAGCTGCAATTTGATAAGGTAAGGGGGGCTACTACTCGATTTACTTTTGCTTATGGGTTTAGGTACGATTGATTTTGGATAATCGTAGGGAGAACCCCAATTTTTTAGATGTTCTTAGGGATCAATAACCTTAGGGTTGAACCTTGTTAGAAAAGGTTTAGGTTCCCAAATTTTATGAATCAATTAGGGATTTTAGGTTCCTATGGTGGATTGGGAGTGTATTTGTATGATCGAGAGTTTCCCTTAGGTAATTCTAGGGATAACCTCAATGTTGTTAGGATTTCCCTAAAGGACGAGTAATATGTAACTTAAGGTCAATTTTATAAAACTTGTTGTTGATGAAAGAATTGTTGATAAAATAGGATGTTTTGAGACGAAAATTCTGAGTTGTGTATGATTTGAAAAATAAGACCTTAAGTGAAGTAATGCTGTCCTTAAGATTGGAAATTGACTAACATAGAAAGGAATTGTGTTTCCAATGGATGTGTTGCTTTGAGTTATGCAAAATGGATGTCGTTAGGTACCGAAATGCACGTTTTGGCTGGTAATTTTCGTGTTTGGTTGCTGTTCCGAGCATGCTGCAGGTACAGGAATATTTTGTACGCGCTCATCAACACGGGCCGTGTTGTTGCACACGGGCACCCGTGTTGATCTTCTGTATTGGTAAAAATAATGTGTTTCGGGACACATTTCCACACGGGCCGTGTTGCTGCACACGGGCACCCGTGTTGACCTCCTGTGTTGGCTTCTGAATTCTGTTTTCTGTGCATACTGTTATGTACGGAATTGATTCTGTTTTTATGTGCAGTGTTTTACATGTTTGAAATATGCTGCTTATTGATTCCCTAGTGTTTTTTGATGCTTGTATCGAATAATGTTTGTATGTTATGATACCAACATTACGTGGATATTATTGTCATGCTTTTAGATGATGTTATCAAGCATGAATTATGATATAACTTGATATGATTGGTTGATGTTTAATAGTATGCTGAGTGATTGCATGCTATCCATATCCTGTTATGATTGATATTGTTGATGTTGCATGATATGTTTTCTTGATGTTAATAGTATGCTGAGTGTTACATACTTTACATATCATGTTGTATTTGTTAATTCCCATTGTGTGGAATTAACATGGTGGCCAATATACGTGTCCGCGATTTAATGGAACGTTGAGGTGGTAGCCGTGTCCGCGATATAATGGAACGGTGAGTTATCCGTGACCCGAGATTTAATAGGGCGGTAAAATGGTACCACATGCATGGGTGTGTTGCATTATATTGAATATAACATGAATGGATGATTTTCCAATGTTGTATTTAATTGATTGTATGCATGTATTGTTGCTGAATTGTTAATGATGTTTGATGTTAATTATAAGTATGAAAAGTAATATATTATGAATATATGAATTGTAAAGGTTTTCGTAAACTATGAAACATGCTAACTGTTTGGGTGATGCTTATGGTTTTTCTGAATTGATTGTTATGAACGTATAATCAAATGTATAGTTGAGATGTTCACCCTTACTGTTGAACATTTCAGATTGAGGAGCTTCGTTCAGGTGCTTGGCGAAGGCTTGTCGTTTCTAGTTTATTTCTGTATAAGTATTGTCCGGGTCATGTTCTGATAGTTGTAACTCCGGGAACGTTTGTTTGTCGAGCTGCTTTAGTCAGACTCATTTATTTCTTTATGTTTGTTATAATATGATGTTTATATATTCCAGGTGTTAATCCCTGATGATTTTGAAAATATTATAACCTTGGTTTTGTTAATTGAATTATTCCGCTGTGTAAACATGTATGAGTTGCTTCTATGTTATGCATGATAGGAACTTTGTTTTTTTTTATTAAAAAGAGAATTGTGGCATCCTCGTTAATACATGTACTCTGAAAGTATGTTTTATTTAAAATCGCGAAAATTTATGCGGGGTTTTAGAGGGTGTTACACCCGGCGAACCAAAAGGGTTCGGGCAAAAATAAGGGATGAAAATAAAAAAAACCTGTACACCCGGTAAGTCGAAAACCTGAAAAGGCGGCATGGGAAAAAAAGGGTATCCTGGTGGACTGAAAACCTGAAAGGGCGGTCCAGGCAAAAATTAGGGATTAAAGCATAACACTATGTCTCATTGGATCACCTTGCAACCAAACTTCGGTATCAACTATCAAGCTCGGACGAGACTAAGCAATATGATCTACCTTCAACCAAGTAGCAAAGTGATGATATGCTCGAGGACATAACGGTAATAGCAGAGTTGGAACCCAATGGGATTGTTCACATAACTGTTTTTATTTGTTTTTCACATATTGTGTAAATTCTATTTGTTCGGCGGCGTTATCTTACTAGGACGTCAGCCTCTTGTACAAAAAACGCCTATTTACAGGCCAAACATCAAAGTCAATACAATTCATTTTTAAAGAAAGTTCAAACTGATTTTCCTTTATCTGTTTTGTTTTGCAAAGAACGTCCAATGTTCATTTTTTATATATGCATTTGACATTGATTGCTTCTCATGAATATTTACATGCGAAACAAAAGACAATTACTCGTAATATCAGAAACAGGGGCAATAAGAATTGTCCAAAATTTATAGTTGCTTTGTTCACCAGGTACAAGGGTAAGTTCAGCTGAAAGATATAGCTGAAATACATTCACTCCCCGCAGAGTAAGAAAAGGCGGTAATGTTAACTCTCCCCAGCTGAGACTCATGACCGCGAATGAATCGGTGATATTCTCCCCAAGCAGAGTTTATCTATCATCAGCACTGAAAAGTCTTATCATCCCCAGGGGAGTATAAAATATCCCCAGTGGAGTTTGGAAAGTTTCCACAGCGCAGTCTGAAAAAGTTTCCATAGTGAAGTTTAGAGAATCATCCCCAGTAGACTCTGGCAGATTGTCCCCGATAGAGGCAAAAAAGGTTATCCCCAGTAAGGTCGCTATTGGAAAAGTCATCCCCAGTGGAGTTCATTCCTTTCACAAGCAGAAACACGAATCCCCAACAAGATTCAGTATCACCAGCAACGGTAATTTTATCCCCAACTGAATTTATAAGCAGAATCCTCTACAGAGCATCTATTCCCCACAGAGTAATCTCCTCATCAGTTTATTCCCCAGCGAAGTTATCCTCTCCTGCAGGTTTATTCTCACAAACATCTTCATTTGCTATCACCGCAGAAACGAAGAATCCAACTATTTTCTCCAACAGTTATCCGGGATTTATTTTCCCCAGCTAAAAGCATTACATTTCCATACATCATGACATGCATACGCGTCATACAACACAATCTCATTTATTTTGAGAACATAATTTGCTTGATACATATCATGCATTACATATAACTAACCTTTACCTTTCAGGAAGGATGCGGTTAAATTCTCATCAAAATTCAAAGCTATGAAGCTTTTACCTCTGTTGAATTACAAATGAGTTCCTAAATCTCAGCAGAGAAGTTTTCTCAGTTGAATTACGGACGAGTTCTTAAATCTCGACGAAGATGTTTCCCAAGTTGAATTACGGACGAGTTCTTAAAACTAAGCAGAGATGTTTTCTCAGTTGAAGTACAAACAAGTTCCTAAATCTCGACAAAGGTTTTCCTCCGTTAAATTACAGACGAGTTCCTAAATCTCAGCAGAGAAGTTTTCTCAGTTGAATTACGGGCAAGTTCTTAAATCTCGACGAAGATGTTTCCCCAATTGAATTACGGACGAGTTCTTAAAACTCAGCAGAGATGTTTTCTCAGTTGAAGTACAAAGAAGTTCCTAAATCTCGACAAAATTTTTTCTCTATTGAATTACAAACGAGTTCCTAAATCTCAGCAGAGAAGTTTTCTCAGTTGAATTACGGGCAAGTTCTTAAATCTCGACGAAGATGTTTCCCAAGTTGAATTACGGACGAGTTCTTAAAACTCAGCAGAGATGTTTTCTCAGTTGAAGTACATACAATTTCCTAAATCTCGACAAAAGTTTTCCTCCATTGAATTATAGACGAGTTCCTAAATCTCAGCAGAGAAGTTTTCTCAGATGAATTACGGGCGAGTTCTTAAATCTCGACGAAGATGTTTCCCCAGTTAAATTACGGACGAGTTCTTAAAACTCAGCAGAGATGTTTTCTCAGTTGAAGTACAGACAAGTTCCTAAATCTCAACACCTCAGTTGAATTACGGATAAGTTCCTAAATCTCGACGCCTCAGTTGAAATACGGGCGAGTTCCTTTCCCTTAACAAAGATCAGACTTCCCCAGCTGAATCTTCCTCAACAGCAGGTATGGAAGCTCTCGCTAAGGAATCTCTTATGCGATCGACCCTTCTCCAAGCAGCATCTGTAAGCCCATTTACGACATCACAAAGCAACTACCACTTCATGCGAGTGCAAATTTCTGGGCACTCTAGTGTTCAATCCTCTTCCACCTTCGGATCACGAAAGGCAAGAAAGCCAATCTACATCCTCAGTTTTAAGAAGATTGAACAGGGGAAGCTGTTGTACCCAAAAATTTTCCCTCCCATATTTCTCAAAACATTGCAAGAAAGATCTCCAAATTGCTCAAAATAGTCCAAGGGTTGGCTAGACAAGCTCTCTCCTAAGACAGTCTACTCAAATTAGGGTTTTGTGTTGCATCAAGATCCTTGAGTCCAAGTTACCCCAAGTGCTCACCATTGTCCTAATATGTTTTCAAGATCATCCATGTCAAGTTTCAAGCCTTGTAGAGGAATTTTGCTCATTCAATTGCTCAAAAGGTCCAAAAATCGACTGTGCTAGGGCAAAAGTCAACTGTGACCCAAATACAGTCAAACTTCAAGATTTTTTGTCAACATTCTCATTTTTAAGGATAATTCATCATTTTATCAAGGGTTGATCATGATTCATCAAGGATTGCTCAAAATTCATCAAGATTCAAAAGTTGCTAAATTAGGGTTTTGTAGGAAAAGTCAACAAACTTTGACCAAGCATAACTTTCTTATACTTTATTAGAAATGACCCATCCAAAGATCATTTTGAAGAGGATGCAATTCCCTACAATCCATCTTCATACCCCAAGATCAAAATATGCACTCACAAGAAGTTATGAATTTTGACATTATAGGTCATTTTGGAAAGTCAACAAAAACACCTTTTTTGTCAAAGCTTCTAACTTGAGAATGGAATATAAAAATGAGGTGTGACAAAAAGGGTTGATTATAGGACATTTCAGGCTTTCTAAAAAGTCCAAGAACACCTCCAAAAGTTCAAAATTGAGGAAGTTATGCATTGTTGAAGTTGGACTTTTTTGCAAAATTGCCAAAAGTCAACTATCCCAAAACTTCAAATTTTGCCAAATGGGCCCATTCTTTTTCACTTGTTTTGAGTTTGCATTATTTCCCACGTGCTCTAGCCTTGCCCATGTGTCCAAACCAATTGTACACAAAAAGATCCAAATCAAGCCAATTTTGGAAGGTTGTTTAAAGAAAATTGAATCCACATCAAGAGCATTGATAGAGGAAGATTTGAACAAGGAATTATGACCTAATGTATTGTACAATACATAAGGAGGCGAGAGGGACAAAAATCAGGGTTGGAGACCAGTTCTAGAGGCAGAACAAAGTTTGCAAAAACACCAAAAAAGTGTGACTTCAAAATCTATCCTAGAGGCAATTTCAAGACTTGAGACATGTCTCAATCTCTTCCTGGCCATCTCCACAAGCGAAACCAATCCAGACCACGCGTTTTCAAGCCTCCTAGAGCTCTGTAAGTCATCCACGGATTCACAATATTCTTGATTTCGTATTTTCCAATATAGTCATTGTTAACATGAAACAATTGCATATTCTTAATCCACGCATCATTTCCAAGCTTTTTTTAATAACCAACTTCATTTATCTGACCTGTATCAAGATCCACCATTGCTAGGGTTTCGTCCTTGTTTTTAGGGATTTTTGTTTCAGGGAAAATTAGCTTCAGTAATGGCCATGGTTGTGATCAGTAGGTTGAGATGAATCCAACCATGGTCTTAGAATCCATTTTTGTGGTATGTGCAAGATTTTGAAGGTGGACAAGCTTGTAGAGACGAACCTTTGTCCGTTGGTATAGGTGTTTTGTTTTTGACCACAGAGAGAGGAAGAAGAAGCACTCCTGTCATCCATCCATATGCCGGTTCAAATAAAACGCGCGCTTTTTCTTTTTCTGACCATTGAATTTTGTTTTTTTATATTATTATTAATTTGCATTGTATTAACAAATGAAGCAGCATGGTTTGGTGGTAGCCACATAAGCCTTAAAGGACCCAAAGGCTGGAGGTCAGGGGTTCGATCCCTGCCTCCAGCAATTTGCATTTTCTTGTTATTTTTCAGGAAATCTAGTGCGTATACAAGCTTGCTATCCACCACGCGCCTTCCTTATCAAACGTGCCAGATGGCTAGATGGCCAGATCTGGTGGTCAAGTAGTGGAGGCACACCATAAGCCAGTCAAAGCATACGCAGGGAATCAGGAAAGTCAATTGGACCTTCAGCCAATGAGCCAGCCAATTGCTTTTGACACCTCCAATGAATCATGCCCAATTTCTCATTCTCTTATACTTTGTTTATTTAATTTCGTCATTTTATTTTGTTTTAATTAATTTCTAACCAATAGATTAATTTAATTTTCTATCAAAAAAATCAGCAAAAAACATTTTTGACCAATTAAAATTCAGAACTTTATTTTTCTTTAATAAATTTTAATTAATTAATTAGGTTTTTAATTATAGAATACCTTTAATTTATTTTTGTAAATATTTAAGATTAATTAGAAATCATTAGGTTTTAACTCTAATTTAATTATTTTAATTTCTTTCTTAAATTAACAAAAACTCCAAAAATATGTCATTAATTATTTTTCGTCAATTAATTTATTTTATAATTAATTTAATATTTAATTTAGGATTTAATTTTTTTTTCTTAAAATAAAAACAACAAAAAAGCAATTTCTTTTAAAAGGGTCAAAACCCTAATCTCGCATCCGATTTAATTTCGCGTCGCGCTTTATTTTTCTTTATCCAATTAATGTATTTGCTTCCGGTATGTAATAATTAATTAGGACATTTATTTATTTTACCGCTTTATTTTATTTTAAAAGGGTTGTTTTTGGCGATGTAAATACCTGACGCCTTGTAATAATTAGTTTTAATTTCCGCATTTTAATTCTGCAAATTATACAACTGCTAGATGTTTGATAATAGGGTTTGCATGACAAGAATGAATGCTTAATCTTAAAATCAAATTAGATCACCCTTAACATGTGCAAAGATAAAAATAACTGAAAACAACACACTCGCACATGCACACTCCTAGGGTACACCCCACTTGGTTGCCTTTGTAAACGGTCATTGAGTATAGGTCGTTTTAGAGGTTGTCCTCTTGTCTAAAAGTTCATAGTTGCCTCGAAACGGTTGCCTCGGATATTGTTGCTTCAAACAAATGATCTAAGACATTAGGGTTACCGCTAAGGCGTCCTAACATTGCTTTACTGACCGTATATCCCTCATTCGAATTGACCCTCAAACTCCAACGACGGTGCTACCTACTCACTAATAGTGGGATAGCATTGTCTAAAGGAAATTAGAATAGAACGATTTCTTTTTCGAGTAGGTAGATAGTTCTTAGATACTTGCTCATCCAAAACAAAACAAATTTTTCACACTTACACTCCTTTTTAAACAAAGTTTTCAAAAACACTTCATTACACTCTTGAGGACAGAAGCAAGAGTTAAATCGAAGTTAAAACAAAAACTTTTCAAACCCACAAGCACAAAGAAAACAATTTTGAAAATGATGAGCAAGTACCTAAGAGCCCGTAGATAACTACGGATAGAAAGGGTGCTAATACCTTCCATTTCTATAATCTACCTCCCGTACTCAGAAAATCTCGAAAAAGGAATTTTTTTTGTTCTTTTTTCCTTTCCTTGTTGGATAAAATAAAATTCGGTGGCGACTCTTGCTTACCGCGACACTTTGCAAAAACAAACGCAAAACACAAACCAGCATTCCAAAAAACAGTTAGTTCTTCCCACCGTATCACAGTTGGTATCATGGCCTGGACTTTCAGAATGGTAAGCACACCGAGTATTTGCATTGTAGTGAGGAGATGTAGTGTTGGGATTTTTGGGAGCCTCTTTCAGGGTAACCAAATTGGACTTCAGCAGGTGTGGTAAAACCTGAGATAGGTTCGTGTTGATCCGGGTAAACTATATCCTTGGCTTATCTGTTCTGGACTGATTGTTCTGTTGTATGTTTGATGCATGATTGGAAATCATAACAGCCCCTACTATTAGATGATGCTCATTTTTGTTAAGATTTATTTGGCCATAAGCAACACTGATGTCCTTCTTCCCTGTGAATGGTTTCTTTGCTGTACTGGAGGATGCATCTCTCTGTATCTTACCACTTTGAATGCCAGCCTCTACTCGTTCACCCGTCAAGATCAATTTGGTGAACCCAATAGAAAAACTTCCAATCAGGTGGTTAAAGAATGGCCGGATAATGTGCCCAAGAACCCAACAGAGACAATAGAGGCTGGACTCTTCCCGCAAGGTCTCTCCATTTTTTGGAATAGTCCTTAAAACCCTCGCTAGAACCCATAGACATGCTTTGCAACTGTGTACGAGCCAGGGCAAGGTCAGCATTATATCGGTACTACTAGTAGAAAGCAGCATCCAGATCTTCCCAATTACGCACATTGGTTCTTTCTAGTTGATAGAACCATTCCAGTTGAGTCCCGACCAAACTTTCCTGGAAGAAGTGTACCCACATATCCCTATCAATAGTGTGGGGTTGAATTTTCCTGACATACGACCTTAGATGAAGCTTAGGGAAGGAGACACTGTCGTACTTTTCAAATGTAGGGACTTCTAACTTCTGAGGGATGACCACCCCTGAGACCAGTCCTAACTCTTCAAAATCCAACCCAAGCACCCTTTGGATCTCCATGGTATTGAGCCGATCCTCCAGTTGTTTGTATTTATCACCAGCAGGAGGATACTGCTCCTCAGAATAGTCAGGTTCATCTTCTTCAAAATCCCTTGTACTGTGGTCTTCTTCTCTTGGCTCTCCTTCCTGATTGTCCCTCTCTCTTGACGGAATTGTGAGCTCTGAAACTTGCTTCACTGGTTCTTTGAACCTTCTTCCCAAATTCAAAACACCCACTGGTTTCTTTTTCTTCTTCTTGTCCTTGATAATCGGTGCTTTCAAGTCTTCTTGTTCCTTAGCTAGATTCAGGAACATTTCTTGGAATTAAGCATTTTGTGCCTGAAGTTCCTTAACTGTTTGTTCAAGAGCCATTGTTGAAATAAACAGTGAAGAAGATAAGAAGCCTGTCTTGAAACCTGTTTATGCAATGATATGTATGATATATGTATGCAATGTTTTCAAGTATTTCTAAGTATTAAACTTTCTTAGCCAAAGGGAAAATAAACTTTAATTGCATTAAGAAGTTTAAGCAGTTACAATGATGCCTCTTGGGCTTACAGTAACAAAGCAAAAATGAATTCTCAAAGTAAAAAGGGACTCAAGTTTCCGACAAGCGCATCCTCTTTGGTGAAATGTAGGAATTTATACTCTTCTCTTCGTGAAATAGCCTAGTGAGCTCTAAAGCCTTCTTCTCACTGGCGTAGAATTGGGTTTCAAAGGTATCCCGTTCTTCTTTGAGTTGAATCTAGGATTTTTGTAACTCCTAGAAATTAGTCGGCATGTTAGGATGAAGAACAATGTAAGGAGTGTCTCCCTCAAGAACGGTGTTGCACCCCAAAATTTTCCCTCTCATTTCTCAAGGGATCACCCTGGATCCTCAAGTGTTCCTTCATCAAGTCTCCAGGCCTTGAATTACCAATTTTTCCAAGAAAACCATTCACAAGGGCAAAATGGTCATTTGTACGCTGAAAAAGTTTGACTTTGACTTTTGGATCAAAATCAAATCAGAAAAAATCACATTTCATCAAGACATGTTGGAATATGAAGTTTGCTTCATCAAGAGTTTCAAAAGTCAAATCTTACTTTTGAAGAATCAAATTCTAAAGACTTAGAAATTTTTCTAAGTATTTAAGAAACATAATAATTTCAGAACTTCTGAGCCATTTGTTCACAGTCAGCAAATTTTGGATGTTCTTAAGACAGAGTTTAGTCAGAACTTCTGAGCCAATGTTCATAACGGTCCAGTCAGAGTTTAAGTCAAAGAAGGTAACACAACATGTTGAAAGTATAATGGAAGTTCTGAAGGATCCCTTATAACATGCTGAAGTCAGAAGATAAGAGGATCAGAAGATGAGATGCCACGCTGAAGCGAAACTTCTAATCCAGAGTCAAGCAAGGATCCAGAATATCACATGGGAACTCATTTAATGCTCACAACCGTCTCTGAGTTTGTATTCAAGGGATTTTCTCCACGTGTACCCCTACTGTCTTGGGAAGATAAATTTCTGTGAAAAAGTATGCCAGGCCGATGCCCTGTCTATACTTTTCCTTAATTCACGCTTCCAAATCCAGCTGAGGCGCTGTTAACCATCCAACTTCAATTCCATGAACCACCACTTGTTTAAGCTTACTTCAAGAGTAAGTCAGCATCAAGCAGGTGATACTGGTGCCACTTGACCGCCCCAACTGCAAAATTTACCTATAAATAGAACATCATTTGCACACTGAAAGGCCCTCCCCTCTCTCTCCCCTTTTAACAGAAAAATTGTGAAAGAAACAAAAGAATTGAGAAAGAAAGCTTTGAACCACTGCAAAAATTCCAAGAACCCAGGAAACTATAAACACAAAACACCAAAATCTTAGCATTGATTCATTATATTCAAACTCCATTTTTGCTCAAGTGTTCTTGATTCAAGCCATCCCAGATTCTGTAATCAAACAGTAACACATTCTCCATTCACTTTCACCACAAAGGAGTCAGAATATCACCCCTTTTCCTGTTTCAGAAGTTGCAAACTTCCATCCTTCTGAATACGTGAAGAAGCTACTCAGAACATCACCAGAATTCAAGAATAACCTCCAGCTTACAGAATCCTTTCAAAGTTGCAAGGTAAGTTTTGCTGACTCTCTACATAACTGATTAAGCATTGTCAGATTTTTTGCATATTCAGCATAATGTAGATATTCTGATCCCGAGAATGTACATATTCTAAAAGTTCATGCATTTGCTTGCCTGAGTAAAAGAAAACCCAGTTCAGAGTTTCATAAAGAAAATAGGACTCAGAATTTGAACTAGCAAATACATGTTACCTCTGATTCTTGCTCCTGATGCATGCAACTTCTGTTCTGTAAATGACTAAGCTGCAAATGTTCTGACTGGTCAGGAGAGAGGAAAAGTTATGACAGTTGCGAAGGTCCAGAACTTCTGAACTTCCGTATTTTGCTAACATGTTTCTGTTTGTGCAGCAAGTTAACGTCAAAACTTCTGACCTCTTCTACTTTGCGTTGGTTATGTTTTCTTCTCTTTTATATTTTCCATTATATTATATTTTATTTCTAATCAAAAACAAAAAACACCAAAAATATCTTACATTTGCATGATATATTTTCTTTTTAAAAAGGACAAAAAATATTTTCTTAAACAAAAGTTATTTTCTTTTTTTGGACACACAAACATTTTACATTTCCTGTACATTCTTGTATATTTCAATATGGTTGTAATAAGTAACCTAGAATTTTAACTTGCAACCCTCACTCATAAATATGTACCCCCATCCCCTTAAATGTTGTAATAGCATAGGACTTTACATTTCCTCACTGTTATTGCTTTCAATATATGCTAGTAATTAGGGTATATGACAAGATATAAAAATCAACAAGTAGACAACCCAAAAATCAAAGACAAAATGCATTCAATCAAACACACTCGCACACATGCACCCTTAAGGAAATTCCACTTATTGCCTTACAAAAATGGCCATGTTATGCATGTGGGATGTCTTAGCACAAACAAGTCGAAAAAGATCATAGTCCCTCGATGACGCTATCAAAGTTTCCTTTCAAAATGATCTTAGTCCATACATATAAGTGCTAAGTCATTTCACAACATTGCTATCATGGTCATACGATGACCCAATGCTCGTCCCTTCACATCCAACGATGGGGCTTCTTATCAAGACAATGGTAAGATAGCAACATCTAAAGGAGGAGGAAAAACACATCTAAAACCTTTTGAGTAGGTAGATTATTTTTAGTTACTGGCTCAATTTCAAAGTAAACATCCTAGCTATTTTCGCAACAATCACATACACTTTCCAAAACACTTTCCAAAACTTGAAATATTTTCAAAAGCACAACACTTTGCATACATTCCTACGAACGGGAATCATTGCAAAGTTCTCCTAAACGATGGAACCTTTTCAAAATACTTTCAAAACCACACAAAAGCACAATTTTCAAACAAAAGCAAGTGATCTAACAAGTAACTAAGAGCCCATGGAAAACCATGGATGGAAAGGGTGCTAATACCTTCCCTTTTCATAATCTACCCCCCCAAACTCATGAAAATATATCAAAAGATATTTTCCTATGCTTTTTCACCTTTCCTTATTGGATAAAAGAAAAGTTGGTGGCGACTCTTGCTAAACCGCAACATTTTGTGAACACAATCGCAAAACCCCAAGTCAGTTCTCCCACCGTATCACAGAACTGGCGAATATGTTGGGGATAAAATCATCTAAAGTGGGGTTACCTTAGGGTTAGACCATATTTACTTGCTTATATTCTTTGATTTGCTTGCTCTATATTTTGGTTCCTTGTTTTGGTTACTGTTAAAAAATCCTACACCCGGATTTGGGGACACCTTTTAGGTAAGTAACAATAAACTGTGAGGGGACTGTGCGGGGTATACGGACACGGTTGAAGCAGTAGCTACGTTGATGTGGCACTTTGGTTGGTACCGGTAACCCTTGAGTCAATCAAGGAGAGTACGGGGCCGCCGCGTGGTGTCATAAAGCATCAACTGACCTTAGAACCTTACTTGACCAACTTGGCCATTAGGAAGTAGCGAGATGACCGGCTTTGGTGCAATCCGAAGGTGGTCAATACTCGATGCTACACTCATTGAGGTTGGACTCTTGAGTTTTGTTTGGTTGCGAGTCAATCGCTTATCGAAAGAAACTTTGGGGAAAGATCAGTGATATTGAGATCCCTTAGAACCCGATTACTTTTAACTAGGACAGGTTGAGCCAACTAAAACTTCAAGAGGGTACTTACCTGAAACCCCATGCAAGCCCAAACCAAGGACTTGTTTGCTTTATATATGCACTTGTATATAAACATCATAAACTTCATGAACATCATAAACATCATGAACATCACTAACCATTTTAAGGATTTTTTGGTTTATCTTTGTTCTGTTTTGTAGGACATGGCCTCCGCTCATAGGAACACTATCCAATTCAGTCTTGTGAGGGTACCTCCACAACTCAAGGATTTAGTATCAAGGGTCCCTGAAGATTCCCCATTCACCAAAAGGCATGGACGACTCCTTAGTTTGGTTACCTCGAGTATTGAAGGAGAGATGATAAAGGTTCTTGTCCAATTCTTCGACCCTTTGCATCGTTGCTTCACTTTTCCTGATTACCAACTTGTGCCCACTTTGGAGGAATTTTCTCAACTCGTAAGGATCCCTATTCTCAATCAATTACCTTTCAACGGTATCGAAAGAGACCCCAAACCCGAGGAAATTGCTCGAGCTCTACATTTGCAACCATTTGACATAGTAGCAAATTGGGTAACAAGGAGTGGTGTTAAAGGGTTACTAGCAAAGTTTTTGTCAGAGAAGGCTCAAGAGTGTTGGAATATTTTGGATCTACAAGCCTTTGAGGAAATTCTGCCTCTTCTCATCTATGGATTCGTACTATTTCCAAATCCTGACCAATTTATAGATGTAAATGCGATTAAGGTTTTCATTTCTCGTAATCCGGTGCCTACGTTGCTCGGAGACATATTGCATTCTCTTCACTCTCGCACTTTGAAGAAAAGGGGGGCTTTGATGTGTTGCACTCCTTTGTTGGCTAGGTGGTTTATTTTGCACCTACCTCGATCAGTGGTGAATAATGAACAATGTATGAGATGGTCTAAAAGATTGATGTCACTTTCATATGCTGATATCCGTTGGTATTATCGCTCCTCAGAAGACATTACCATCATTGATCGCTGTGGGGAATTCCCTAATGTCCCTCTACTTGGCATTAGGGGAGGCATTACTTATAACCCTTGTTTAGCCTTGCGACAATTTGGATATGCTAGAAGAGATGCCCCTCATGAGGTACTCATCCAAGGAATTGCATTTGACTATGAAAGCGATACCTAAGGTTACCGTCAAAGATTTATACGAGCTTGGGGTATGGTTAACAAAGTTGATAGCAAGACGTTGGGGCGTAAGAATTCCATTCCTTTGGAACCTTATCTTAAATGGGTAAGGGCTCTCACTCAAAGTCTTAAGATGCCTTATGAAGCCGTCTTACCTGTTATCATGGAGCCAGTAGTCGAGAGAGACATTCCCTATACGATCCTCTATCCTGATATGCCTACTTCTCTTGAAGAAATTGCAAAATGCTTGGATTCAGTTAAAAGGAGAGCGAGACACCTTCAAAGATAAGTTCTAAGAAAAAGAGAAGAATATATTGGAGCTTACAAGGGAACTTCAGTAAGAAAGGATCTTAAACACCTACATTGCGCCAAAGAAGATGCGCACAACTTTTCTGTCTTAGGAGTTTACTTTATGCTTATTTCTGTTGTTGTAAGCCCAAGAGGCATGTTTGTATTCAAATCAAGCATTATTTAAATGCAAGTTAACGTTTGTTCACTCTTTGTCTATAAAAACTTAAATTCTTTAAATCCTTGAAATCAATTGCATACTGCATATTCATGCATCATGACATGACAGGCGTCCGCATAACAGGTTTCCTTATCTCTCCGCTGTTTATTTCAGCAAGATGGATCTAGAGAAAATTGTGACAGAACTCCAGGCTCAGAACTCTCAATTTCAGGAAGCTTTACTCGCCCTTGCCAAGGGGCAGCAGGATATGATGGCCTTGTTGGCCGCTAAGAAAAAGCCAAAGAAGAAAGCTCTGCTCAACATGGGTAAAAGGTTCAAAGAGACAATCCGTCAAATTCCAATAGAGGAAGATTCATCTGAAGAGGATGAGAACCAAATTGGTGAAGTCAAGAGTACTCAGACCGACTGTATCAATGACTAAGAATATGATGATGATTATTTCAATGAACAATATCCACCCGCAAATAGCAAATACAAGCAGCTAGAAGACAAATTGAAAGCAGTTGAAATCCTAGCTATTCCCGGTTTGAATTTTGACGATTTGGGCTTAATCTCTGGGGTAGTCATTCCCCACAAGTTCAAAATGCCAAGCTTCGCAAAATACGATGGGGTTTCTTGTCCAAAGCCCCATTTGAAGTCCTATGTGCGCAAGATACAACCGCACACTGCTGATAAAAAACTATGGATTCACTTTTTCCAAGAGACTCTGGTTGGAACACAACTTTAATGGTCTTACCAGTTGGATGGATCTCGCATCAATACTTGGGAGGGACTAGCTACTGCCTTCTACCATCAATATCAGTACAACGCCGACTTGGCATCGACCAGGGTTCAATTGCAAGGTATGATCATGGGGAAGGATGAAGGATTTAAGGATTATGCGCAGAAGTGGAGAGACCTTGCAAGTAGGGTCCAACCTCCATTGACTGATAGGGAACACATTGACATGTTCATGAGCACATTATCTGGTCCTTTCTTTAATCAGTCTGTTGGCTGCTCTTCTTTTGGTTTCACCGAATTAATCCTAACCGGTGAGAGAGTAGAAAGTGGCATTAAGAGTGTAAAGATCTCTGTGGAATCTACGTCCACTCCAAATCCTGTCAAGAAACCTTTTTCCGCGAAGAAAGTTAATGATATGTATAGAGCAAAGGCCCGTACCAAAATGAATAATCATCCGTCTATCAATGCTGTCTGAATCTCTAATCCGACTTCTACTCAAAGACCATCCACCAATCATCAACGGGATGAAGCTCCAAGAAGACAGTTCACAAGGTTAGGCATGTCATTAACTCAAGCCCTTCAGCATCTGCTCAGGATCAATTTAGTGACATTGCGGGATCCTCCTGCCAATCTTGACACCTCGTCACCGAGATATAATCCAAATGAAAAATGTGCTTATCATTCAAATAGCCCAGAGCATGAGACTGATCAGTGTTGGGCCCTGAAGAAAAAAATCCAGGATTTAATTGACAACAAGACTATTTAATTTGATCCTCCTCCAACGCCAAATGTAATTACCGCTCCAATGCCGAAGCACGACAAAGATGTTAATGCCGTCGAAGATACAACTTGCATTGCCTCTGTCAAAGGGTTAACTACTCCATTAAATGTAATCAAGAGCAATCTTTTGAAAGCTGGGACTTTCCCCGACTGTGAAAAAGACTGTGTGGGCTGTATGAGACAATCTGATAGGTGTGAAAAACTGAGGAAAGGTATACAACGCCTAATGGATAGCCGTAAAATTCTATTCGAAAAGAATCCTGCCATCAAAAATTCAGTCGACAAAGCTGAATACTTGGCCATCATAACAATTTCAAACAAACCTCTTAGGATCTCATCCAAAGCTCCTAACAGGATTTCAAATGAACCAATCATTGCTCCTCTCATAATCAATGCTGTCGGACCCGTTCCATACACCTCTGATAAAGCAGTTCCATGGAATTATGGTGTAGATGTTTATTACCATGGGGTAAAACAAGATTCTTGGATTGATGATAACGAAGCAAGTGTTACTAATATCACTGTGTCTAGTAAAGTGACAAGAACAGGAAGAGTCTTTTCCCCCGATATCTCACCATCAACCACTACCGCAGTTCCAATCCGCATAACCAACGGCAATGCTGGTGCCAACACTAAAGGGAAAGAGAAAGAAAGTGAGCCTGCCAGGGGAGAGGCACTTGCTAAAAAGATTGTTATGGAAGAACCATCCACTCAAGAGATGGAGGATATTCTAAAAATCATCAAGAAAAGCGACTTCAAAATAGTAGAGCAGTTGGGACAAACCCCTTCTAAAATATCAATGTTCTCCCTATTGATATGTTCCGACGCCCATGCACAAGCTTTGATTAAGTTCTTGAAAAAGGCTCATGTGCCTCAAGAAACCATAGCCGACCAGTTTGAGAACTGCTTAGCAAGTCTGACAGCTGACAATGGTCTAGGGTTCTCCGATGCAGATTTAACTCCCATGGGAAAGAATCACAATAAAGCCTTGCATGTTTCTGTTGAATGTAAGGGGACCACTCTGGAATATGTTTTAGTGGGCACGGGCTCATCTTTAAACGTGTTACCTAAAGGCGCTTTAAATCGTCTAGACTGTGAAGGTTTGGTTTTGAAGCCAAGTGATATTGTTGTGAGGGCATTTGATGGGTCGAAAAGGATGGTTCATGGAGAGGTGGATCTCCCAATTAAGGTTGGTTCACAGACTTTCAACTCCACATTCTACATAATGGACATACGGCCTGCGTAGTCTTGTTTGCTTGGGCGCCCATGGATCCATGGGGCAGGTGCCGTCACTTCTACTCTCCACCATAAGTTAAAATACCCAGTTCAAGGGAAGGTTATCACTGTTTGCAGTGAAGAAGAATTTATTGTAAGCCATCTCAATTCATTCAAGTAGGTAGAAATGGATGGCGAATTCATAGAGACTCCTTTCCAGACATTTGAAGTTGTAGCCACCACCAAAATCTCCTCCAACACTCCAAAAGCCGATAAAGTTATTCCCAAGATGGTTTCTCTTAAGGATGCCCGTGCGGTAGTAGAAGAAGGAAACAATGAGATGTGGGGTCAGCTCCCCGACATCCCGTTCTAGGAAGATAAGTTTGGGATAGGTTTCACCTCCGAAGCTCAGAAATAAATTAGAGATGCTCATACTGGAAAGCCGTCTCTCCACCTCAAGATTCATGAAGTAAACACCGCAGAAGATTCCGATGATGAGTGTTCCTTCGCGGACTGGATCTACCCAACAACCGAGGGGAAGCCCAACAATTGGCATGCGAAGGACTTTGTGCCCATCTCCTTCATCGAGGAGTAATCTACTTGTTTTTTCTTTTAATCAATTCAAGAACTCTTTGTCTGTAATATTTTGATATTGACTTTTAAGCCATGTGCCTAGCCTGGGGCACTTTGTTTCATTTGTCAATGGTTTTATATTTTGTTCATCTAATCATATGATCATTCAATACATTGGACTCTTTTGCATTCAAATATTTGTGTTCATTGTCTTTCTTTTCTTTCAAATACATTTCCAAAAGATAGCCATGTATCTTACATGCACACATACACACGCACTCTTGCAGGTCTACATCCACTATGGATCCTATTGCCAACAACTCTATTATTGCCAACTATGACTTTGAATATCCTATCAACCAAGCCGAAGACGAAAGAGAGGAAGATTGTGACATACCAGGAGAACTAGCCAGACTTCAGTTACAAGAGGAAAAGGCTATTCAACCACATGAAGAGTAAATTAAGGTTATCAACTTGGGTACTGAGTCAAATAAGAAGGAAATCAGGATCGGTGCTAATTTTGAAAGAAATATCAAAATCCGTTTGGTTCAGATGTTGTGCGATTATGTGGAAGTATTTGCTTGGTCGTATGAAGATATGCTTGGGTTGGATACCAACATTGGGGTTCATCGTCTGCCAACTAAAAAAGATTGCCCTCCTGTTAAACAAAAAGTTCGTCGCATGAGATCTGACATGTTTGAAAAGATCAAAGCCGAAGAAATGAAACAGTTCGATGCAGGATTCCTAACTGTAACATCCTATCCTCAATGGGTGGCTAATATAGTGCCAGTGCCAAAGAAAGACGGGAAAGTTCGCATGTGCGTAGACTATAGGGATTTGAATAGGGCAAGCCCCAAGGATGATTTCCCTCTACCACACATTGACGTCTTAGTTGACAATACCGCTCAGCATAAAGTCTTCTCATTCATGGACGGCTTCTCGGGCTATAATCAAATAAAGATGGCTCCCGAATATATGGAAAAAACTACTTCCGTTACACAATGGGGAACTTTCTGCTACAAGGTCATGTCGTTCGGATTAAAGAATGCAGGGGCAACATATCAAAGTGCGATGGTGGCTTTATTTCATGACATGATTCATCATGAAATAGAGGTATATGTGGATAATATGATCTCCATATCACAAACCAAAGAAGAACATCTCGGTCACCTACACAAACTATTTAAGAGACTGAAGAAATATAAATTTAGGTTAAACCCTAACAAGTGCATATTCGGAGTATGCTCTGGAAAGCTTCTAGGATTCGTTGTCAGCAATAAAGGCATTGAAGTAGATCCCGCCAAGATAAAGGTCATCCAAGAAATTCCAGTCCCTCATTCTGAAAAAGAAATCATAGGGTTCTTGGGTCGTCTCAATTACATTGCCCGTTTCATATCACACTTAACTGCTACCTTTGAGCCACTCTTCAAACTCTTGAAGAAAGATCAGTTGGTCAAATGGAACGATGAATGCCAGATTGCCTTTGACAAGATCAAGGAATACCTGCAAGAACCTCATATTCTCATGCCTCCGGTTGAAGGAAGACCATTGATCATGTACTTGACGGTACTAGTGAATTCTATGGGGTGTGTTTTGGGCCAACATGACGAGTCTGGCCGAAAAGAGCATGTAATTTACTACCTAAGCAAAAAGTTTACCGACTGTGAAACCAGATATTCACTGCTCGAGAAAACTTGATGTGCTTTAGCGTGGGCTGCTCGTCGGCTAAGGCAGTACATGTTGACTCATACCACTTTTTTGATTTCTAAGATTGATCCGATTAAGTACATCTTCGAAAAACCTTCCTTTTCCGGACGAATAGCCAGATGGCAAATGATCTTGACTGAGTACGACATTTAATACACAAATCAAAAAGCCATCAAAGGAAGTGTACTAGCAGATCATTTGGCCCATCAAGCTATGGATGATTATCAGTCAATGGACTTCGACTTCCCTGACGAGAATATTATGCTGGTAACCGACTGTGCAAAACCTAGACCGTATGACAGACCTGAACAAGGATCCCGATGGACTATGGTATTCGACGGGGCTTCCAACGCCTTAGGAAATGGAATTGATGTTGTGATCATCTCTCCTGAAGAATGCCACACTCCTTTTACCGTCAGACTATGCTTCGATTGTACAAATAATATGGCTGAGTATGAAGCGTGTATCTTAGGTCTAAGAGCTGCTATTGACTTAAGGATCAAGCATTTGGATGTGTTTGGAGATTTCGCTTTGGTGATCAGCCAAGTAAAAGGAGATTGGGACACTAAACACCCTAATCTTATCCCTTACAAGGAACTTGTGCTATCCCTAATTCCTCACTTCGAAGAGATCACTTTTGAACATTTCCCTAGGGAAGAAAACCAGTTGGCTGACGCTCTGGCAACCATGACCTCAATGGTCAAAGTCAGATGGGACAATGAAGCCCCTATGATTACAATTGAAAGATTTGATGAACCTGCGCATTTCTATGAGCTTGACACCGATACGGAAAAGTCGTGGTACCATGAAGTAATGAGATACCTTTAAGCGCAAGAGTATCCAGAGGGAGCATCTATCAATGACAAAAAGTTCTTACGAAGATTTGCAGCCAAATTCTTCCTAAGTAATGGGATATTGTACAAGCGCAACCATGATTCAACTCTACTCCTATGTGTGGATAAGAGGGAGGCAGAGGAAATCAAGGAAGACATGCACGATGGCCTTTTCGGTACTCACTCAAGTGGGCATACATTGGCTAAGAAAATCTTAAGAGCTGGCTACTATTGGTCAACGATGGAGACCGATTGCCATCAACATTCAAGAACTTGCCACAAATTCCAAATTTACGCTGACAAGGTCCATGTACCTCTGGTCCCTCTGAATGTCATGTCCACTCCGTGGCCATTCACAATGTGGGGTATTGACATGATCGGAGAGATCAAGCCCACAGCTTCCAACGGACACCACTTCATTCTTGTTGCTATCGACTATTTCACCAAATGGGTCAAAGCCGCCTCATTTACCTCAGTCACCAAGAATGTGGTAGCCAGATTCATCATACACAATCTCATTTTTCGTTATGGTATCCCCGAAAGGATTATCACCGATAATGGGACTAACCTCAACAATGCCATGATCAGGGAATTGTGTACTCAATTCAAGATCATGCATCACAATTCTTCTCCGTATAGACCGAAAATGAATGGTGCAGTCGAAGCAGCCAACAAGAATATCAAGAAGATTGTGCAGAAAATGGTAGTAACCAATAAAGATTGGCATGAGATGCTACCATTTGCTCTACATGGTTACCGTACTTTAGCTAGAACATCAACTGGGGAAACTCCCTTCTCTCTAGTCTATGTCATGGAAGCCATTTTGCCAGTGGAAGTTCAAATTCCCTCGCTGAGGATAATGATTGAGGCAGGCCTACGTAAAGACGAATGGATTCAAACGAGATTGGATCAACTGAACTTGATCGATGAAAAACGATTAGCTGTTATCTGCCATGGTCAGACATATCAAAAATGGATGATCAAAGCATTCAACAAAAAGGTCAAGCCTCGAGTAAATCAAGTTGGTGACCTGGTGATAAAACGCATCATTTGACCACAAGGTGATCCCAGAGGAAAATGGACTCCCACCTATGAAGGGTCGTTTGTTGTCAAGAGAGTTTTCTCTGGCGGTGCCATGATACTAACCACCATGGATGGTGAAGACTTCCCACATCCTATAAACGCGGATATAGTTAAAAAATACTACGCATAAGAGACCCGTTAGGTTGACACACATAAGAAAAAAGGAGCATCCCGACAAACCAAAAGGTTTGGGCAAAAATTAGGGATATATACAAAAGATTGTACACCCGACAAGTTGAAAACCCGAAAGGGCGACTTGGGAAAAAAAGGGTATCCTGGTGGACCGAAAACCCGAAAGGGAGGTTCAGGAAAAAATTAAGGATTAAAAGCGTACGACTATGTCCCGTGAAATCAACACAGTCAATACTATCACCAAGGTCCAAGTTCAAATGGTCCAGGATCAATCCAATCAACTTTGATCAACGGCAAGGGACGTTCAAAGACATTGGGGCAATAGTAGAACTGAAAGGCAATGAGATCATTTCACATGGCTATTTTTTTTTCATTCTCAATTTTCTTTTCGACGATTTCCTCTTTCTATGATTTCCGTCTCTATGTACAAAAAACGCCTGTTCATGGGCAAAATATCAATACAAATACACTTTGAAGTACAAAATTGCTTGTCTCTGTTTTTGAATGCAAATTTGTCCGATGACTAAAATTGAATGAATATATGCGTATGAACATAATTAAAGCTATTTGGCACACGTGTCCTGCCAAGCAGCAGCCTCAAACAGGGCATCAGTGCACAACTGCAGTAAACATCCCTTTAATGAATATGGAGTAGCCCCACGGAGTTATCTCACCATCATTATCCCCACGGGGGCGTTGGCAATAAACCTTTCCCCAACGGAGTTGCCCGCAAAATATCCTTGCACAGGATGATCCTTGGCCAGAGTCTCAATCTCTTAACAACCTTTTTCCAGCTAAAGCCTAGGAGATATCTTCTTAAAGGGAATCCATCTCCTCAGTAGATTTTATTCCCCACATAGTTATCTAGTCATCATTATCCCTATCAGAACGACCCCAATGCAACCTTTCCCCAGCGGAATTGCCTACAAAAATTTCTTCACAAAGGATAAACCCCCTGCCAGAGCCTCAATCTCTCGACAACTTCTACAAATTTGAAGCTTAGAGGTCTCTGTCTAAAAGAAATTCATCTCTTCAGCAGGGTTTATTTCCCCAACATAGTTATTTCCTCGGGCCAAGTGCAAATTCCTCAAACGTACAAGACACCTGGTTTCCCCAGTCGAGTAAAGCACTTCCCGTTGAGTCCAAAATTGCCCAGATAATCCCATCATCCCCAGTGGAGTATATCTCCCAACCAGGAGTTTTTATCCCCAGTAGAGTGTATCTTCCAACCGAGATTTTATTCTCCAAGCCGAGTCCAGCTGAATAAACACTCCCCACTGAATGTATCTTCCCCAACAGAGTACATCTTCCAACCAAGATTCTATTCCCCCAGTGGAGTACAAATCCCTCAACGGAATCCAAATTCCCCATTTGAGTCTGAATCGCCCAGCTGAGTACATCTTTTCCCACCAAGGTTATTTTCTCCAAAACAGAATCTATCCTCCCCAGATGAGTCCATCATGCCCAGATGAGTCCATCATCCCCAGCTGAGTATATCCTCCCCAAGATAAGTCGACCTCGCCTGACTGAGTCTATACTCTCCGATTAGAATTTTCCCTTCAAATAACTGCAAATCACAGGGCCACAACCCCTAATCCCTAGTAAAGTCTTCAACAAAGCCTTTATTATTACCCATAAATGCTATGAAGCCTGGATCCGACCAGATATTAGCATAATTTTCAAGTTATACTAAAGCCTGGACCCGACCAGATAACAGTTTGACTTCTTGAGTTACTGAAGCCTGGATCCGACCAGATAACAGTTGATCTCATTTCTCAAAAAGCTATGAAACCTGGACGCGACCAGCCCGACTCTTCAAAATACAAAAGAATCTAAACTTAATCCAACCAAGGTTTTAACTACTAGTTCCCAATATAGTTACTTCTTCCCCGACAAAGGACTGAGAAACCTGGATCCGACCAGATATCATTCCTCATTTCCATCTTTTCAAGAGAGTCATTGCAAAGCCTGGATCTGACCAGATAGCAATCATCCTCAAAAATTCGCTGTGAAGCCTGGACCCGACCAGATAACAACTAAATCCCCAAGCAGTTCATTATGAAGCCTGGATCCGACCAGATAACAATTAACTTCATCAAAAATCTGAAAAGCCTGGACCCGACCAGATACCAGCTTTTCAACCAATATATTATGAAGCCTGGACCCGACCAGATAATAGTTTTCGAATGATATATTGTGAAGCCTGGACCAGACCAGATAACAATTGACCCTGATCCCCAGAAAGATACTATGAAACCTGGACTCGACCAGATAATATTAAAACTTTCCAAAAGACCATAAAGCCTGGATCTGACCAGATAACAGTCTTCGAGAAGTTACTGTGAAGCCTGGATCCGACCAGATAACAGTTAATTCACCCTTACCTCCAACAAGTTACTGTGAAGCCTGGATCCGACCAGATAACAGTTAACCTCCACATCCCAAACAAGTTATTATGAAACCTGGACCCGACCAAATAACAGTTTTCAAGAAATTTTCGGAAAAGCCTGAATCCGACCAGATAACAGTTCATTCATCCCTTCCCCCAGTAAGTTGCCATGGAACCTGGACCCGACCAGATAGCAACCGAGTACTTCATCCTCAGCAACTGTGAAGCCTGGATCTGACCAGATAACAGCTGATCTTTGAGTGATGCTCCCCAGCAAAAGCATTTTTTCAATAGAATTTGAAGATATGCATATTCTTCATTTCCAACAGGAAATCAAGGATTCAACCTCCGAAGATTTCCTCAGCAATAGTCAGGGATTTATTTTCCCTGATGAAAACACATTTCGCATTCATGCATCATAGCATGTACATAACAATGCATTTAGCATGATACCACATCTGGTAAGCATCATGCGAGCATCTGCATTTTCCTAACCCCTTTCTCACAGGTAAAACATCAATTTTAGTATGGATCAACAGGACATTTATGCTAATACTTCTGAAATTCTGGCTACAGATACTCAATGTCATGTTTAATGATATGACACTGTATCTGACTTTCTATAAGACAGTAAATACAAAAACAGTAAAGAACACAGTCAATTCTTTACCCAGTTCAGTGTGCAACAACACCTACTCTGGGGGCTACCAAGCCAGGGAGGAAATCCACTATAAGAGATGTTAATTCAGGAATAAACCAACCAGTTTATCTCCTTCACTTAATACCTACCCAATGCAATTTCAATCTAAGTACAACGTAAACCTGAGTTCCTACTCACTCCCCCTCAATCACAGCAGTGATACATAAAACAATTTGACTAATGAATTGATGAAGACACTCTTCAAAAACATACACTTGATTAAGCTTCACAACTTTTTAATCAAGCAACACAACCACTCTTGCTTCACAGCTTTGAGTGATATACATAACTGACTTGACTCTGCTTCACAGCTTTAGTCAAGAAACATTCAAACACTCTTGCTTCAAAGCTTTGAGTGCTACACAACCCTTACAATTAAAAACCTATTCCTAGTCACTTATCACAATGATAATTGCTTGGAGTACAATAATCAAACCTATACAGTTTACAAATGATCTTCTGATCACCAAGGGATTACTTCCAAAACAGTAGCTCTGTTGAATATATAGCAGCTGCAACTTCAGTTAGGGTTTCTCCAAAAAGCTAGGGTTAATTCCGTTTGACCTTAAGACTAGGTCACAGTACTTTATCAACCAGGTTAGGGTTGAGCTAGTTTAACCCAAAGAAAACGCAGGATTCTGTTCTGGAAAGACTGAGTTATTTTCCTGAAAAAACTCAGAATTAACCAAACTGAAAACCTGTTAGTTCAGAACAGGATGTCTTAACATCTGTTATGACATCTGAGAAAACCTGTCTACTGATTTAGTAAAATGTGATCATTTTGCAAAATGCTCAGATACACACTTATAAACATCAGTACCTGAATGACAATATTTTTCTGCAAAGGTACCTAATGAATCAGTACAAACTAAACTAGAATGTTATGACATCAATCATGACATTTGCACATACACTTGGGTTTTACCAAAAATTCAAGCCAATAACTAAACAACTACAAACTCCCCCTTTGGCAGATTTTTGGCTAAAGACCCTAAGCAATCAGAGATAGATAGCAGCAGAAAGAAATGACTGCAGAAAAATAGAATGTCTAATTGAGCAAGTACTAATTAAGTAAGTACCAAAATATTCTCCCCCTCTTTAGCCACAAATGGGCCAAAGATACATGTTCATAAAGATTATACAGTTATCCAAAATTAATAAGAGCAGCAGCAGAGAAAAAAAACTGAACACACTTCCAAACTCCACAAGGTATCACCACCACCAATCAGCAACACCACCAAACAACAACCAATCCTTTAAGCACTGTCATCAGACTCAGAGGAGCTAGTTTCTTCAATGTTGAGATGACCTTCAGCTTCTACACCTTCTTCCCTTCTGTTTCCTTCAGCTTCCTCCTTTTCTAACCTGGCAATTAGGATTTCTAGGGTCTTTTTCCTAGCTTCCAGCTCCTTGCAGGTTTCTTTTAAAACAGCTATGACATCAGATGTCTTGGAGTGGGTCTTCACAGACGATGTCTCAGCTGATGTTATGACAATATCTGGAGCATGAGATCCCTGAAACAATTTGTAGTGCAACCCAAGGGCAGGAGCTCTTTTGTAGGCTGTATCTCTTGCCACCAGGATATCAGGGTATTGTGCAAGGATAATTCCACAAAGGAGGGAGGGAAAGGCTATTGGGCCTTTGACAGCATAACTACCAGCATGCTTTAAAGTTTGTTCAAAGATGTACCTGCCATAGTCAAAAGCAGTCTTGGTTCCCACAGCATAAATAAATTTCCCCAATCCTGTGGAGATAGTTGATTTATGATTTGTAGGCACCCAGTTGGCTGCACCTATCTTGTGCAGGATGGCAAATTTCATGCTGAGCTTGCTGGCATTCAGCTTGCCTTTCAAGGGCCAGCACTTCACTTGCCTGGTTGTGATGGTTTGACAAACTTCATTGTCAGTGGCCTCCAGATCAGGACAATCCTCATTTTTTCTTCCAAGAAATTTGTTAATTTCTGATGGAGAGAACTTGACCCTTCTTCCTCTAACAAAAACACTTTCAAAGTCAGCTGACCTTCCATCAGCACAATCATTAGACAAGTTCACTACAAACTCCTTGACCAGATTTTCATAACACTTGTTAAATTTTGTCGCTGTCTTCATCAGTCCAGCATTCTTGATCAGGTCCATGATGTCTTTGCACTCCAAGGCATCATTGTTGAGTTCTCTTTCTAAAGCTATTCTTTTTAAGCAAACATACTTCCATCTGTTTGCATTGTCAGGATGATGAAAAGAGATGTTGTCTGTTGGGACTTCAGGCACTCTAGCAATTTTGCTGGAGGGGAGCTTCCTTCTGATAAGAGTTTCTTCAGCATCAATCTCAAATTCTGATTCCTCATCAGAATCAGAAGATTCAGGTTCTTTTCTCTTCTTAGAAATTGGTTGTCTAGCAGTATGCACCTGGGCCTTCTTCCCTTTTGTCTGAATACTTTTCTCAGCCATGCCTTCAGCCTTGGATTTCTTAGCAGCAGGTTTATCTTTGGACACACATTTTGCATCATTCTGATTACTCTTTCTTTTCATCAATCTCCTAGCTATGCTAGGGTTTACATTAGCAATCAAATCATTATCTGAGTAATCCTCATCCACATCAATGATAGGTGGATCAGCAGTCTTTTCTGAAGGGTTCTGAATGTTGTCTTTTTGTGTCACAACATTCTCAGTGACATCTACATTCTCAGAGACGTCCACATTTGGGCTTTCTGATTGATTTAAAGGGACAGAAATCCCCGGTACAGGTTGGTTTCCGCTCAGTATACTAGTAACAAGCCTAGCAATAGCTTGATGAACTTGAACTGATCCTTCTCTATTTGGTACAGAAGAAGAAGGATGAGAAGGATCACCAGAGGCTGCAGCTTGAGCTCTTCCTGCATGTCTAGTTCTTAGATTTTTGACTTTGGCTGGGTCAGTTGCCATCTCTCTGAGAGGAGTGACCTCAAGAACTTCAGATTTTATGCATGTGGTGATTTCTCTAGAGTCTTGGTCAGATGATGAAGATGATGAGGATGATGAAGTCGCCTTGGTTGAAGACGATGTCTGAGACATTTTGATTGACTTTGAGTAACAGTAGCAATTTGAGAAAAAATCTTTGATTGAGAGGAGGAAACAGGTTGCAAGGACGAGAGAGGTAGGAGGCAAAAGGGAGTCTTTTCAACTTCTTGAGGATTTTGAAAGAATTGGGAAAGCATATGATTAACCCACTAAAAATAGACTTAATAAAATTAACTCCTTCAACCTTTGTTTTAAGCAAAATTAATTGCTATAATTTCTCATGTTGGTAAATACCCAACCTGCCCCTCAAATTTTCAAGTTTATTTCCAACAAGAGCCTTGGTAGAAGAATCAGTCAGCTGAAGCTTAAAGATACTATGATCCAGTTTAAATGACTTCTTCTCTACAAAGTCAATGTGCTTGTTCCTGTTATGCTGAATAGGGTTCAAGGAAATATTGATTGTATTCAGATTGTCACAACACAATGTCAAAACATCTTGTGAGACATTATACTGAGTGAGCATCTGTTTTGACCAGATATTTTGAGAACAGTTTTTCCTAGTAGCAACTATTTCCGCACAGAGTTGGGAAGGCATTCTTTTGATATGAATCATAGTTCTGGTTGATTCTTGAATGATTTTCTTTTTGTCCAGTCCATTTTGATGGAGAGTTATAGGAGAGGAGACTTCAAGCCTCATTTCTTCAGGGAAACAGAATTTATTAGACTTGTTATTTCCAACATCCTTGTCAAGATAACTTATGGTTCTGACAACACATCCTTCTTCAAGTTTATTTGCCACATCACAGACATTATCAACCTGTAGTTTTGGAGTTCTTTTGACTGCTTCCATAGAAATAGCTCTTTTCATTCTTCTTAGATGAAGAGGACCAAGCTTATGCTGCCACAGTTTCATCTCTTTTTCTTCTTTGGTAATTGGACACGTAGTGGAGATATTAGTGTTCTCAGGCTGCCACAAGTAGCAGTTATCTTTGGATCTGATTCCTCTCATTACAACTTCTAGTTTTTCATTAATTACTAGACATTCAGATTTTGAGAAGTTGACCTTGAATCCTAGATCACATAATTGACTGATACTAATGAGATTAGCAGTCAGCCCTTTTACCAGAAGTACTTTATTCAGACTTGGAACTCCAGGACAGTCCAAATTACCAACTCCTTTGATTTCACCTTTAGCACCATCTCCAAAGGTCACAAAACTGGTGGTGTGAGGCTTAACATTATTGAGGAGGTTTTTGATTCCAGTCATGTGCCTGGAACATCCACTGTTAAAGTACCAGCCTTCCTTTGCAGACACTCTCAGGGAAGTATGGGCTATCAGGGTAGTAGCCTTTTTCTTCCAATAAGGAGTATGTGGTACCCTTTTTGGCTTAGGTTTAGCACCTGAGTTTTGATTAGGGTATCCATGCAATTTGAAGCAGAAGGGCTTTATGTGTCCATACCTCCCACAATGATGACATCTCCATCTTTGGTATTTTTTCTTCATGTATTTCTGATGTTGAGAGTTGTGTTGAGACATCTGCTTTGACAATTGTTTAACATGCCTGATCTTCTTGTCTGCACCAGATTTCTTAGCTTCCACAAATCCTAGACCAGATTTGTTTCCCACATTTTGTCCAACTTGCAGAATCTCTTCCAATTTATCTGATCCATTGGTCAACATCTTGACAGATTTTGTCATTTGGTTCAGTTGTGAGTTCAGTAATTGAACTTCCCCTTCTAGGTGACTTATAGTTTCAAGATCTGCCCTTTTTTCAGCCTCCAGCTTTATAATGAGTTTTGATTGTTTCTCATTCTGCATACAAACTTCAGCACTTCTGATACACAATTTCTTGTAGGTATCAGCCAGTTCTTCAAACGTCACTTCTTCATCACTAGTGTCACTTTCAGAGGTATAAGCACTAGTTAGAGCAGTAACTAGTTTGGCAGATTCTTCTTCAGAATTATTTTCTGAATCATAGTCAGACCAAGTAACAGTCATTCCTTTCTTTTGTTTCTTAAGAAAGGTAGGACATTCAGCTCGAATATGTCCATATCCTTCACAGCCATGGCATTGAATACCTCTGCCTTGGTTTCCCTTTTCTTCTGACCTTGGTATTCTGCTGGAACTGTCAATGTTAGAGGGAATGTTATGAACATTAGACCTTGACTTTAGATCCATTCTTTTGATGAGCTTGTTGAACTGTCTTCCAAGCATGGCAATAGCTTCTGAAATATTTTCTTCTTCATCCTCCTTGTTTTCAACATCAGTGTTGGATACAAGTGATATGCTTTTGTTCTTCTTGTCACCATTATCAGTGATCCCCATCTCAAAAGTCTGAAGAGACCCAATAAGTTCATCCACTTTCAACTTGCTGATGTCCTGGGATTCCTCTATTGCAGTTACCTTCATTGCAAATCTTTTAGGCAAGGATCTGAGAATCTTCCTTACCAGTTTTTCTTCTGACATTTTTTCTCCCAGTGCGCCTGAGGTGTTGGCAATCTCCAAGATGTTCATGTGAAACTCATGAATGGTTTCATCTTCCATCATTTTTAGATTCTCAAACTTGGTAGTCAACATCTGAAGCCTTGACATTTTTACTTTGGAAGTGCCCTCATGAGTAGTTTTGAGAGTGTTCCAAACTTCCTTGGCCAGTTCATATTGATGTACTAGTCTGAAAATGTTTCTATCAATTCCATTGAACAAGGCATTTAAAGCTTTGGAATTTCCCAGGGCTAACTCATTTTCTTCTTTACTCCAATATTCCTCAGGCTTCAGTCTGATTGTCCCATCTTTCTCAGTTATGGTGGGATGGATCCATCCTTTGTCAGCAGATCTCCAAGCCTTTTTGTCCAGAGATTTTAAGAAGGCAATCATACGAGGTTTCCAGTAGTCATAATTAGTTCCATCCAGAATGGGTGGTCTATTTCCAAAAACTCCTTCTTTGTCCATAGTGCCAGAAAGTGATATCCCTAGATCTCACCCAGTAATACAGGCAGGGTGCCTGCTCTGATGCCAATTGAAATTCTGGCTACAGATACTCAATGTCACGTTTAATGTTATGACACCGTATCTGACTTTCTATAAGACAGTAAATACAAAAACAGTAAAGAACACAGTCAATTGTTTACCCAGTTCAGTGTGCAACAACACCTACTCTGGGGGCTACCAAGCCAGGGAGGAAATCCACTATAAGAGATGTTAATTCAGGAATAAACCAACCAGTTTATCTCCTTCACTTAAGACCTACCCAATGCAATTTCAATCTAAGTACAACGTAAACCTGAGTTCCTAATCACTCCCCCTCAATCACAGCAGTGATACATAAAACAATTTGACTAATGAATTGATGAAGACACTCTTCAAAAACATACACTTGATTAAGCTTCACAGCTTTTTAATCAAGCAACACAACCACTCTTGCTTCACAGCTTTGAGTGATATACACAACTGACTTGACTCTGCTTCACAACTTTAGTCAAGAAATATTCAAACACTCTTGCTTCAAAGCTTTGAGTGCTACACAACCCTTACAATTAAAAACCTATTCCAAGTCAATTATCACAATGATAATTGCTTGGAGTACAATAATCAAACCTATACAGTTTACAAATGATCTTCTGATCACCAAGGGATTACTTCCAAAACAGTAGCTCTGTTGAATATATAGCAGCTGCAACTTCAGTTAGGGTTTCTCCAAAAAGCTAGGGTTAATTCTGTTTGACCTTAAGACTAGGTCACAGGACTTTATCAACCAGGTTAGGGTTGAGCTAGGTTAACCCAAAGAAAACGCAGGATTCTGTTCTGGAAAGACTGAGTTATTTTCCTGAAAAAACTCAGAATTAACCAAACTGAAAACCTGTTAGTTCAGAACAGGATGTCTTAACATCTGTTATGGCATCTGAGAAAACCTGTCTACTGATTTAGTAAAATGTGATCATTTTGCAAAATGCTCAGATACACACTTATAAACATCAGTACCTGAATGACAATATTTTTCTGCAAAGGTACCTAATGAATCAGTACAAACTAAACTAGAATGTTATGACATCAGTCATGACATTCGCACATACACTTGGGTTTTACCAAAAATGCAAGCCAATAACTAAACAACTACAACTTCTTCCAGAGTTTACCAACATTCCTCCAAATGGCATCTATAAGCCCATTCGCCGTCCATCTTCGAGTGCAAATTTCTGGGAACTCTAGTGTTCAAACTTCTTTCACCATCAAGTCACGAATGTCGGACCCGCCAATCTAACTCTTCAGGCTCAAGAAGTTTTAACAGGGGCAGCTGTTGCACCCCAAAATTTGCCCTCTCATTTCTCAAGGGATCACCCTGGATCCTCAAGTGTTCCTTCATCAAGTCTCCAGGCCTTGAATTACCAATTTTTCCAAGTAAACCATTCACAAGGGCAAAATGGTCATTTGCACGCTGAAAAAGTCTGACTTTGACTTTTGGATCAAAATCAAATCAGAAAAAATCACATTTCATCAAGACATGTTGGAATATGAAGTTTGCTTCATCAAGAGTTTCAAAAGTCAAACCTTACTTTGAAAGAATCAAATTCTAAAGACTTAGAAATTTTTCTAAGTATTTAAGAAACATAATCATTTTAGAACTTTTGAGCCATTTGTTCACAGTCAGCAAATTCTGGATGTTCTCAAGACAGAGTTTAGTTAGAACTTCTGAGCCAATGTTCATAGCGGTCCAGTCAGAGTTTAAGTCAAAGAAGGTAAAAAAGCGTGTTCAAAGTATACTGGAAGTTCTGAAGGATCCCTTAGAACATGCTGAAATCAGAAGATAAGAGGATCAGAAGATGAGATGCCACGCTGAAGCAGAACTTCTAATCCAAAGTCAAGCAAGGATCCAGAATATCACATGGGAACTCATTTAATGCTCACAACCGCCTCTGAGTTTGTATTCAAGGGATTTTCTCCACATGTACCCCTACTGTCTTGGGAAGACAAATTTCTGTGCAAAAGTATGCTAGGCCAATGCGCTGTCTATACTTTTCCTTAATTCACGCTGCCAAATCCAACTGAGGCGTTGTTAACCATCCAACTTGAATGCCATGAACCACCACTTGTTTAAGATTACTTCAAGAGTAAGTCAGTATCAAGCAGGTGATGCTGGTGCCACTTGACCGCCGCAACTGCAAAATTTCCCTATAAATAGAACATCATTTGCACACTGAAAGGCCCTCCCCTCTCTCTCCCCTTTTACCAGAAAATTTTTGAAAGAAACAAAAGAATTGAGAAAGAAATCTTTGAACCACTGCAAAAATTCCAAGAACCCAGGAAACTATAAACACAAAACACCAAAATCTTAGCACTGATTCATTATATTCAAACTCCATTTTTCCTCAAGTGTTCTTGATTTAAGCCATCCCATATTCTGTAATCAAACAGTAACACATTCTCCATTCACTTTCACCACAAAGGAGTCAGAATATCACCCATTTTCCTGCTTCAGAAGTTGCAAACTTCCATCCTGCTGAATACGTGAAGAAGCTACTCTGAACATCACCAGAATTCAAGAACAACCTCCAGTTTACAGAATCCTTTCAAAGCTGCAAAGTAAGTTTTGTTAACTCTCTACATAACTGATTAAGCATTGTCAGATTTTTTGCATATTCAGCACAATGTAGATATTCTGATCCTGAGGATGTAGATATTCTGAAAGTTCATGCATTTGCTTGCCTGAGTAAAAGAAATCTAAGTTCAGAGTTTCATAAAGAAAATAGGACTCAGAATTAGTACTAGCAAATAAATGTTGCCTATGATTCTTGCTCCTGATATTTCATGAAATGTTGTCATAACTATTATGCATGCAACTTTTGTTATGTAAATGACTAAGCTGCAGATGTTCTGACTGGTCAGGAGAGAGGAAAAGTTCTGACAGTTGCGAAGGTCCAGAACTTCTGAACTTCCATATTTTGCTAACATGTTTTTGTTTGTGCACCAACTTAACATCAGAACTTCTGACCTCTTCTACTTTGCGTTGGTTATGTTTTCTTCTCTTTTATCTTTGCCATTATATTATATTTTATTTCTAATCAAAAACAAAAAACACCAAAAATATCTTACATTTGCATGATATATTTTCTTTTTAAAAAGGACAAAAAATATTTTCTTAAACAAAAGTTATTTTCTTTTTTTGGACAGACAAACATTTTACATTTCCTGTACATTCTTGTCTATTTCAATATGGTTGAAATAAGTAACCTAGAATTTTAACTTGCAACCCCCACTCATAAATATGTACCCCCATCCCCTTAAATGTTGTAATAGCATAGGACTTTACAGTTCCGCACTGTTATTGCTTTCAATATATGCTAGTAATTAGGGTATATGACAAGATATAAAAATCAACAAGTAGACAACCCAAAAATCAAAGACAAAATGCATGCAATCAAACACACTCGCACACATGCACCCTTAAGGAAATTCCACTTGTTGCCTTACAAAAATGGCCATGTTATGCATGTGGGATGTCTTAGCACAAACAAATTGAAAAAGATCATAGTCCCTCGATGACGCTATCAAAGTTTCCTTTCAAAATGATCTTAGCCCCAACAGATAAGTGCTAAGTCATTTCACAACATTGTTATCATGGTCATACGATGACCCAACGCTCGTCCCTTCACATACAACGATGGGGCTTCTTATCAAGACAATGGTAAGATAGCAACATCTAAAGGAGGAGGAATAACACATCGAAAACCTTTTGAGTAGGTAGATTACTTTTAGTTACTTGCTCAATTTCAAAGTAAACATCCTTGCTATTTTCACAACAATCACATACACTTTCCAAAACACTTTCCAAAACTTGAAATATTTTCAAAAGCTCAACACTTTGCATACATTCCTACGAACGAGAATCATTGCAAAGTTCGCCTAAACGATGGCACCTTTTCAAAATACTTTCAAAACCATACAAAAGCACAATTTTCAAACAAAAGAAAGTGATCTAACAAGTAACTAAGAGCCCATGGAAAACCATGCATGGAAAGGGTGCTAATACCTTCCCTTTTCATAATCTATCCCTCGAACTCGTGAAAACATCTCAAAAGGTATTTTCCTGTGCTTTTTCACATTTCCTTATTGGATAAAAGAAAAGTAGATGGCGACTCTTGCTAAACCGCAACATTTTGCAAACACAATCGCAAAACCCCAAGTCAGTTCTCCCACCGTATCATAAACGGGTTCCATGATTATGGGTAGAGTGGGATCATAAGGCATATGAGACTTTGAGCACGGGTTTGTACCCACCTAAGATAAGGCTCCAAAGGAATGGAGTTCTTATTCCCTAGTGTTTTGCTGTCAACTTTGTTCACCATGCCCTGAGCTGTTATAAACCTCTGGCGATAGCCCTGGACATCATTCTCATAGTCAAATACGATTCCTTGGACAAGTTTATTATGAGGACCATCACTTCTAGCATAGCCAAACTATCGCAATGCCAAACAAGGATTATAAGTGATTCATCCCCTAATTCCTCGGAGAGGGACATAAGGGAATTCCCCACAGCGGTCAATGATGGTAACATTATCCAAGGATCGAGGACACCAATGAATGCTGGAATGTATGAGGGACATCAACCTATTAGACTATCTCAAGCCTTGCTCATTCTTCAATACAGATCGAGGTAGGTGCGAAATAAACCACCTAGCCAACAGAGGAGTGCAACACAATAGGGTACCTATTCTCTTTATAGTGCGGGTATGCAGAGAGTGTAGGATGTCTCCAATTAAAGGAGGCACCCAATTATGAGACAAAAAAACCTTGATCGTATTCACATCTATGAGTTGGTCCGGATTAGGAAATAGTACCATCCCATAGATGAGAAGGGCCAACACTTCTTCAAAAGCTTGTAAATCTAGGGTATCCCAAAAATGGTGAGCCTTCTCAAATAGAAACTTAGCTAGGAACCATTTGACGCCTCTTCTTGCTTCCCAATTTTCCACCAGATCGGATCGTTGTAAAGACAGTCCATGAGAAATCTCTTCAGGTTTCGGGTCTCTTTCCATAACATTGAAGGGTAACTGATCAAGGATGGGCATCCCCAATAACTGAGAAAACTCCTCCATAGTGGGCACCAATTGGTAATCATGAAAGGTGAAGCAGTGATGTAAAGGGCCAAAGAATTGAAAGAGCACCTTCAACATTTATTCATTAGGGCTTGAGGTGACCTTATTGAGAAGTCAACCATGTCTTTCAGTGAATGGAGAGCTCTTAGGGATCCTTGATGCTAACTCCTTAAGTTGAGGAGGTACCCTTACGAGGTTGACTTGGACAACATTTGTAACGCCCAAAATTTAATTAATTATTTAATTAAATTATTTTTGGAATATTTGTGAGGTTGTGTTATAATTAATTGGATTTAATTATTTTATTAAGTGGTGAAATAATATTAGAAGTATAATATTATTTGATGTGGGCTTGTTTTTAAAGGAATAGAAGTAATAAGGGGGTGTATTAGTTTTAAGCCCAATAAAGAATAAAGAATAATAGGGTTATTTTATTGTTATTAGAAAGAATAGAAAGAAAGAAGCAGTAGAAGAATAAGGATTAAGAGGAGAACATGCAAGCTACTGGAAAAAATGGAAAAATGGTTGAACAAGAATTCAACTGGAAGATTATAGAGCGACCTTCAATCGAAGGTAAGGGTGGGGTTCTGACTCTATAATTGGGTTCATGATGATTGATATGTGGGGTTAGAGGTGAATGTTGTCTTGTTCTTGAATTGAATGTAAATAATGATGCATGATGAAGAATTGATGAACTTTAGATGACTAATGATGTCATGATGTTGTTTGATCGATGTAGTATTATAGGATGATTATAGGTGATGAATTGTCATGAATATATTAAGTTTTAGGGCTTTAGGTATGAATCCCGTAGTGATATGCAGGGAAGAAAAACACAGAATTACGCAAGAAGGATATCAAGTGCTGCTGTATTAGAACAATAAATTAAATTGGGGATAGAGTTAGTCGTACTGCATTTAGTTAAGTTGATATCAGGCTAAGAATTAAAATAGTATGATTAGTAAAATGTAGTAGTTCTGATGGTAGAAGCTGTGTTGGTTAGAAGTTGCGTTGGATTAGTGAAAAGTAGAAGTTCTGATGGTAGAAGTTGTGTTGGTTAGAAGTTGCGTTGGATTAGTTAAAAGTAGAAGTTCTGATGGTAGAAGTTGTGTTGGTTAGAAGTTGCGTTGGATTAGTGAAAAGTAGAAGTTCTGATGGTAGAAGTTGTGTTGGTTAGAAGTTGCATTGGATTAGTAAAAAGTAGAAGTTCTGATGGTAGAAGCTGTGTTGGTTAGAAGTTATGTTGTCAGAAGTTGTGTTGTCAGAAGTTGTGTTGTCAGAAGTTGTGTTGGTCAGAAGTTGTGTTGGTCAGAAGTTGTGTTGTCAGAAGTTGTGTTGTCAGAAGTTGTGTTGTCAGAAGTTGTGTTGGTCAGAAGTTGTGTTGGTCAGAAGTTGTGTGGTCAGAAGTTGTGTTGGTCAGAAGTTTTGTTGGTTAGAAGTTGTGTTGTCAGAAGTTGTGTTGGCCAGAAGTTGTGTTGGTCCATGCGTTGGTTTTGTACAGAATGATGAAGGTTAGATGCTTAGAGGCTGCTGTTTGAACTATAATAGTAGGAATATTGACGGTAATGATGTAAGAGTTACAAAATAGCAGTATGAATTACTGTGGAATTAATGTACAACTGAGTTGTTAGTGAGAAGTTATTAATGATGTTGTGTTGATGATTTATAATAAATAAATGATGTTTGATGAATTATTATGATGATATGAGATGTTGATGACGAGATGTTGAGATGCTTTTGGGATGTTGTTAATTTGAGATGCTTTTGAGATGTTGTTAATTTGAGATGTTGTTGACTTGGGTGTTGTTATTACGTTCATGGTTGTGTCGCATACATTGCATTTTTGAGATGGAGCTTATGCTCGTTGAGATGGCATGTATTGGCGAATTTTGAGATGAAGGCTTATGCCTTGTTAATGCCTCTATTAATTGGCAAATTTTTGAGATGGGAGTTCTTCTCTAATGGTACCACATGCATTTTCATAGTATTGAGTCGCATTATATGATTGCATAAAGAAGTTGTGATACGGTGGGAGAACTGACTTGAGGTTTTGCATTTGTTTTCGCAAATGTTTCAGTTTAGCAAGAGTCGCCACCGACTTTTTATTTTATCCTAAGGAAAGGTTAAAAAGCACAGCAAAAACCTTTGAGATGTTTTCTTGGGTTCGGGGAGTAGATTATAGAAAGGGAAGGTATTAGCACCCTTTCTATCCATGGTTATCCATGGGCTCTTAGTTACTTGCTTAGATCAACTTGCCTTAATTTTCAATTGTTTTAAATGGTGCTTCGTGTGTGGGTTTGAAAATGTTTTGAAAAGAGGCCAATGTGGTGGCAACCTTTGTAATGATCCATGTTGGGATGTATACAAAGATGTATGTCTTTTTTGAAAAGTTTTCAATGTTTTTGAAAGTTATTTTGAAAATGTGTTGTGATGTGTGTTTTGAAAAATAGGCAAGGGTTTTTGTTTTGCAAGTTGGCAAGTAACCAAGAGCTATCTACCCTAAATTTCTCAAAGATCTTTGCTATGTTTTAACCCTTTTAACAATTTTGTTCCACCATTGTATTTGGTGGACAATCTTGTGTTAGGATGTTAACGGGACGGGTGCGGGTCATCGTTTAGACCATGATTGCAATGGTGCCAAATATCTTTGGGCAATTTTTCCTTTAAGGGACTTGATTATTTTTAGGCAACTTTCGAAAGTGTCATCGAGGGACTATGATCATTTGATTGTTTTGTTTTTTCCAAAGATACCTAACATGCAATATGGCCCATTATTTGAAGGCAACAAGTGGAGTAACCCTAAGGGTGCAAGTGTGATTAGTGTTGCCCATTTTCATGCTTGTTTATCTTGAAATTAGGTCAAACTATTTTTGGTTAATTTTGCATACAAAACCCTAATTCTCTCATGGTATCATTAGAAAGCTTTTAAATGCGAAAAATAAAAGGTCCTAAGTTATTACAACACAATATATGGGATGGCGGGTACAAATGTTCAAATGGGGATATTTTAGCAAGAAATTAAACCTAAACTATTACATCCAAATTGAATTATACAAACTATTTAATATACAACAATTAAATAAAAATATAATAAATGTGCAAGATGCAAAAAATGGTTTTTTATATGTATGAAAAAAATTATTTTTTTTTATGGGTCAAATAAACAAAAATAAAATTAATTAATTTTTGGTATTTTTATGTATTTAGGGTAAAACCCTAATTTTATAAATAAAAGGTATTTATTATATAATATATGCAATATTTATTAATTATGTACAAAAAATAAATAAAAGAAGGTATATTGTAAAAAAAGTATTTTTGAGGTCAAAATATTAGTAAAAATAAAATGTATTAATTCTTTGTATTTTCCCTAAATATACTAATAAATATATAAGTATTTTACATTATTTATTAAATATATATTATATGTGCAAAAATAAAATATTTAATATTATTAAAAATAGTATATTTTTATTATAAAATGTTTTCAAGAGATAACATAAAATAAAAATCAGAAATAAAATATGTTTGTATTATTTTTTAGTTATTTTAAATAATAGTATATTTATGTTTATTTATATACAAAACTAAATGAAACAAAATAAATGTCAAAAAAATGCAAAAAATGTGGGAAAAATATTTTTAATGTTTATTTATGTTTAGATAAAAATATAAAAACAAAATCAAAAGGAAAAAATCAAAAATAACAAAGATATCTCAAAAAGGGCCAGGGGGTGCATGTGTAAAACAATGGTGTGAAAAGAAAAAAACATTTCAGGCCCAGCCCAGAACCTATCTTCTTCAACCTCCAGCAAGCTTTGTTCAAATAACGCGCGTTTTACATACTAATTCAAACATCCTGATTCCTGGACTTTTAGCACAAACTCATAACATGAAAGATGTCAAGCATCAAGCCACGATTCCATACATATAAAAAACTCAAATTAACTCTCAGAAATGAGAGATAATTTCTCCATCCCTAATTCTTAACCTAAGTTTTTGTCAATGTTCAGGTTCAAAATACTCTCAGCATATGCAATATAAATGGAAAGTGAAGATATGTATAGCTTCAGGGCCATGAATAGAACATTTTTCATTCATAAACTTAGAGCTAACTCTTCCTATACTGAGAGATAGAAGTCCATGAACTTACCTGTTCAACTTGGATCGTGTCTGACAATGGAGGCACTTTCAAGGCAAGGTGAGGATTGGTACAGCTTGCTTGAAGTTCAGGGATGTTATTCCAACCTTTAGCTTGCTTTGAAACCAAGTGAATCAAGCTATGGCACTCAACCTGCAAAACAGAAAAAGTGAAAATGGAAAATGGTGTTAGGGGTGTTACAGGTCGTGTCCAATGCTTGGGACAGCTTCAGTGGGTGATAGGGAATGTGTTTGCAAAGGTTTTAGCCAAAACGCACTAGGGGAAATGTTTATGGAAGCTAAGTTGCACGGATGCCCTGTTTTTGTGCAGTACAAAGGTGTTTTGAGGTTTGATGATGTTTGGAAAGTGTTTTGCTCGTGCCTTAGCTCAGTGATGTTGTTTGGGATGTGTCTAATAACTTTGCTTTAGCTTGTGTTGGCAGAAAATGAAAGTTGTTGTCTGTTATGCCAAGTTTCTTCACACTTAAGTAAGAAATGTCAACTTGGTTCTCTAGACTTGTACAGGCCCCCCAAATGTGCTGCAACTATCCCTCTTGATCAGTGTGACATGCTTCTGAACTTGTGCCAAAGAGATTTGCCTTATACTTCTTGATTTGCAAACTTGACATAAAGTTCCACTTTTCAAAAATGGATATATTGCTTTTTCTAATTATAGCTCAATCTTGTATGTAATGCTTAAACACATAATATAAGGCTTGAACACAAGGGGTTTGCATTAAATTTATGAGTGTGGATGAGATAAAGGACCTGTAATCTAGCTTAGAGCATGCTGAGTTCAAAAATGCAAAGTTATGGACTTGTAAATTGGCCTTGAACAAAGTGAGTTTTGCCCATATTTCCAAATTCGATTATCCCTAACCACAAGGTTGTTTGATGAGTTCTTTGACATTTTGGAAAGCTTGGAATGTGTACTACAATCCATATTTGTAATGAAAATTGAAATTCCAAGTGGAAGCATGTGAAAAGTGGCCATGAAGTTAGGCAAAAATCCTACCTAGAATAGGTCAAAATTTTTCTAAGTTAAGAATGTTTTGCACCCTTGTTCCAAATATCATAACTTGAGCTACAAGCTTCTTTTGAGGAAACTTTGTGAATCAAAGTTGTAGATTTTGAAATGGACTACAACTTTCATGTTTTGACTTTTGTTTGAATCCAAATGCATCTTGATGAAAAAGTGGGACAAAGTTAGGAAAAAATTAGGGATTTTCATAACTTAGAAAATTTCTAAGTTATGAAAATTCTTCATTTCAAACCCTAATTTGTGATTTTTGATTTCTTGATGAACAAGTTTCATAATTTGGAATGTTTTGATGAAAAATGAATCTTGACACATGATTTTGACCAAAAAGTCAAAGTTTGACTTTTCAGTATACAATCAAAAATTGATCAATTGACTGGAAAATTCATTTTTCAATCTTGTGCATTTGGGATCTTTTGAACTTGTTGAACATGTCAAGACAATTACAATTCCATTGGGTCCTTGAGTCCATATATGAGCTTGGTTTGCCATTGGTTAGGTCAAACAGTCAAAAATTGCCTTTGTGCAGTCAAAACCCTAAAAATGACCATTTTGCCCTTTTGGTGATTTGATCAAATTTCTTATGGGATTGTGATCCAAACTTGACCAAATGGTTTATATGAGTTCAATATGTTGATGTGGGTCAAAAATCATGAGGTTTGACTGTCAATTGGCCACAGTTGACTTTTTCCCCAATACAACTGATTTCTAGGTCAACTGTCCAGTTGACTGGGCAAAGATTGGAATCAAGGCTTGAAATTTGGTATGGGTAAACTTGAGAGTCCAATATGAAGCATGAAAATCATCTTAGGCATTTTAGGTCAAAACATATTTGTGCAAACACAAACCCTAATTTGGGTCAACAGTGTAAGGAAGAGTCTTGAGCAGAGCAAACCCTAACTTGATCTTGAGCTCCAAGGGTCTTGTGGTGAGAAAATGTTGAAGAAAAGGGAGGGAAAATTTTGGGGTACAACAGTTGCCCCTGTTCAATCTTCTTGCACCTGAAGAGTTAGATTGGCGGGTTTGCCTTTCGCGTCTCGAAGGTAAAAGGAGACTGGACACTAGAGTGCCCTTAAATTTGCACTCATTAGAACAATGGATGCGGGAATGGGCTTAGAGATTCCATTTGAAGATGGGCTTAAAGATGCCATCTGAAGGGTGACAGAGTCTTGTCGGAGATGGGCTTAAAGATGCCATCTGGAAGGTTTGTTGAACTGTAGTGTGACGGGTCAGAAGAATGAGGATCAAAATGGTATCCGCGTCTGGGATATATTTGAACTGTATCTAAGGACTGAGTTTGTATGAGCAGAAGAATGGCCTCCGTGTCTGGGGCGTATCTGAGCTATAACTGTGTTTGAATGTAGAACGAATATCAGAATGACTGTCGTGACTAGAGTGTATCTGTATTGTATCTGGGTAGCAGGGAAACATCTGTATGGAGCAACTGTGTGCTGGGGACAAATTCTGAATGAGTGACAAAATGCCAACCATGTTTGGAGCGTATTTGGACTGTATCTGAAGTTGAAAGTTGTATGAGTAGCAGAATGACTTCCGTATCTGGAGTGTATCTGAAACTGTGACTAGGATTGAGATCCGTATGAGTAATAGAATGACTTCTGTGTTTGAAGTGTATCTGAAACTGTAACTGGGATCTAGACAAATGACAGAATGACTTCTATGGCGAACGCACTGGAGAGAATCAAACTGTTGTTGTAAGGGTCAGAATGGTATCCGTGTTTGGAGTGCATTAAACCTTGAGGTGGATAAATGAATCTGAATGAGAGATAGAATGGATGCCGTGTCTGGAGCGTACCTAGTCTGTATCTGATTGATGTAGTCCGAATGAGTAGTAGAATGACCGCCGTGTCTGGGGTGTATCCATACTGTATCTGACTTGAGATTCTGAATGAGTAATAGAATGACCGCCGTGCCTGGGGCGTATCCATACTGTATCTGAATAATTGTTAATGATAGCCTCTTAACCTTATCCTGAAAAGGGTGAAATGTTAGCTAAAACACAAAGTTATGTTGCATGATATGTATGATGCAAAATATGTTATATCAATGTTTATGATATGAATGTAAATGAATGCATATGTAAGCTGAAGAGCTGTCTTTGTTGAGGATAGATGAATCCTGGAAACAAAGAATCTTGACTGCCGCCGGGAAAGTGAATCTTTGACTGTTGCAGGGGAAGACAAGAATTTTGATTGCTGAGGATGAAACATCCTTGTTGCCTACTGCTGGAGAATTAGGAGCTTTGGGTTGTATACCAATCTTCTGGGGATTCTTGTCTTGAGGAGATCTTCACCGGAGAAACATCTGATCATCCTGTGGGGAACTGAGAATGAGAGTCTTCACTCTGCTTGGGGAGATGCAAAATCTTCAATTGTTGAGGGATCTTAGGACTACTGCGGGGAATTGGAATTCCTTGGTGACTTACAGGGAATGAGAACTCTTGAAGATCTCTACTGGGGAAGTTCAGAATCTGATAGACTCATGTTGGAGAGGTATGACTGAGAAACTTCAGTTTGGTGGCAAGTATCTCTGTGAGGAGAAGGTTCACTAGCCTGGTTTAGCTGGGGATTGATGGTTGGAAAGCTTAACTTCACTGGCGATTCTAAAACTTAACTCCGAAGGGAATCGAGTTCTGACTGAGGAATTTGGATTTCAAATCTGCTGGTGATTTCTCCTGAAAGGGCATCAAGATATTTATTCGTACTTTTAACCTATCAGTAATCATCTTTCTTGATTCATAAGGAAATGATTATGTTCAAATGCATATGCCTATTTAACAAAACATTGGACGTTTCCCAAATAAAACATAAGTGCAAAAGAAAAGAGAAAAGGAAGACAACGCAAATTTCTGTATTTGTACAAAGGAGACAGTCATCCTTGTAAGAGGATGCTGTCGTAAAAATTGAAAAATTTATACAAAAGAAAGATGTCTATGTGAAACAATTCCATGGGATTCCATTCTGCTATAGCCTTCACAACTCTGAACATCTGTCCATTAAATGCTTCGTCTGCCGATGACTGGATTGATTAGAAGCTTGGAGCTGGTTGATGAAGAGATTGTACTTAAAGTGATCCGACGAGACATAGTCATACGCTTTAATTCCCTAACTTTTGCCTGAATCGCCCTTTCGGATTTTCGATCCACCGAGAAACCCCTTTTTGCCCAAGCCGCCCTTTCGGGTTTTCAGCTTGCCGGGTGTACATATTTTTTTGTTTTATCCCTAACTTTTGCCTGAACCGCCCTTTCGGGTTTTCGGTCCACCGGGATGCCCATTTTTGCCCAAGCCGCCCTTTCGGGTTTTCGACTTGTCGGGTTATTTTATGCGTAGTATCTTTTGACTATGTCTGCGTTCGCAGGGTGCGGCAAATCGTCACCGTCCATGGTGGTCAGAATCATTGCACCACCAGAAAATATGCTCTTGATCACAAATGGTCCTTCGTATGTAGGAGTCCATTTGCCCCTGGGGTCACTTTGCGGCAGGATAATCCGCCTGATTACGAGATCTCCGACTTGATATACTTGACGTCTTACTTTCTTGTTGAAAGCCTTGATCATCCGCTTTTGATACGTTTGACCATGGCAGACAGCAGCGAGTCGCTTCTCGTCAATCAAATTGAGTTGATCAAGTCGGGTCTGAATCCAATCATCTTCACTCAAACCAGAGTCCTTCATAATCCTTAAAGAAGGAATCTGAACTTCCATGGGCAGGACAACTTCCATTCCATATACCAAAGAAAATGGGGTTGCCCCGGTTGAAGTATGTGTCGTCGTACGGTATCCATGCAGAGCAAACGGTAACATCTCATGCCAGTCCTTGTAAGTGACTGTCATTTTCTGAATGATCTTCTTAATGTTTTTGTTCGCAGCTTCAACAACACCGTTCATCTTCGGCCGATAAGGAGATGAATTGTGATGATAAATCTTGAACTGTTCGCACAATGCGGTGATCATAGTATTATTCAGATTTGTACCGTTGTCTGTGATGATCCTGTCTGGAACACCATACCGGCATATGAGGTTTTGCTTGATAAAGCGGGCAACCACATTTTTAGTGACAGAGGCGAAAGAAGCTGCTTCGACCCATTTGGTGAAGTAGTCAATGGCAACCAGGATGAAGCGATGTCCGTTGGAAGCCTTGGGCTTGATCTCTCCAATCATGTCAATGCCCCACATTGCGAATGGCCAAGGAGCCGTCAGCACGTTGAGAGGAACCGGAGGAATATGAATCTTGTAAGTGTAGACTTGACACTTGTGGCAAGTACGGGAGTGCTGATGGTAATCTGCTTCCATGGTAGACCAGTAATAGCATCCCCTTAGGATCTTTTTAGCCATAGTATGCCCGCTCAAATGGGTGCCAAATGTACCGCTGTGCATCTCTGTCATGATTAACTCCGCTCCAGCTTTGTCAACACATCGGAGTAAAACACAATCATGGTTGCGCTTATAGAGGATGCCATTGCTCAGGAAGAACTTGGCAGCAAATTTCCTTAGGAACTTCTTGTCATTTACGGAATCTCCTTCGGGATATTCTCTAGTCTGGAGATACCTTTTGATTTCGTGAAACCAGGGTTGTTCCACTACTTCTTCAGTATTAATCTCATGACAATGCGCATGTTCATCCATTCGCTCGATGGTGATTTTGGGAGCCTCGTTATCCCAGTTGAGTTTAAACATAGAAGACATTGTAGCCAGAGCATCTGCTAGCTGATTCTCTTCTCGCGGGAAATGCTCGAAGGTAATTTGCTCGAAATGAGGCAACAATGTTAGGACATGTTCTCTGTATGGGATAAGATTAGGATGTTTGGTATCCCACTCTCCTTTGATTTGACTGATAACCAAAGCCGAGTCCCTAAACACGATCAAAGATTTGATCCCCAAGTCTATAGCAGCCTTGAGACCGAAGATGCAAGCTTCATATTCCGCCATGTTGTTTGTGCAGCTGAAGCAAAGTCGGGCTGTGAAAGGAGTGTGACAACCTTACGGGGAAATGAGTACTGCACCGGTACCGTTTCCAAGTGCATTTGAAGCACCATCAAAGTACAGGGTCCATCGGGATCCCTTTTCGGGTCCGTCATACGGTCCGTTACCTTCGATGTTGTCCAAATTCATGATGTCCTCGTATGGGAAGTCAAATCTCATGGTTTGATAATCTTCGATAGCTTGATGAGCTAGATGATCAGCTAGTACACTCCCTTTTATAGCTTTTTGAGTGGTGTACTGGATGTCATACTCAGTTAGGATCATTTTCCATCTAGCTATTCTTCCAGATAAAGCATGCTTCTCGAAGATATACTTGATAGGATCCATTTTGGAAATCAGCAAGGTGGTATGAGTCAGCATATACTGCCTTAGTCGACGAGCAGCCCATACCAAAGCGCAGCAAGTTTTCTCGAGCAGTGAGTAGCGAGTCTCACAGTCGGTAAACTTTTTGCTAAGGTAATAAATAGCATGCTCTTTTCGACCAGACTTGTCATGCTGGCCCAAAACACACCCCATTGAGTTATCCAAGACGGTTAGATACATGATCAATGGTTTTCCTTCGACGGGAGGCATCAGAATAGGAGGTTCTAGCAAATACTCCTTGATCTTATCAAAAGCAACTTGGCAATCGTCGTTCCATTCGACTACCTGATCCTTCTTTAATAATTTGAAAATTGGCTCACAGGTAGAAGTCAGATGAGAGATGAATCTGGCAATATAGTTCAAGCGCCCCAAGAACCCTCTAACCTCCTTTTCAGTACGGGGAGCAGGCATCTCTTGTATTTCTTTCACTTTTTCTAGATCGACCTCAATGCCTTTGTTGCTGACAATAAACCCTAGAAGTTTACCAGACCTAACTCCAAAAGTACACTTACTTGGATTCAGCCTGAGTTTGTACTCTTTCATTCGGGCAAACAGCTTTTCTAGATGTTCAAGGTGTTCCTCCTCTGTTTGTGACTGAGCTATCATATCGTCTACGTAAACTTCGATCTCATGATGTATCATATCATGAAATAAAGCTACCATGGCGCGTTGATAAGTTGCCCATGTGTTCTTCAGTCCGAACGGCATCACCTTGTAACAGAAAGTACCCCATTGTGTAACAAAGGTTGTTTTCTCCATGTCCTCGGGGGCCATTTTAATTTGATTGTAGCCCGAGAATCCATTAATGAAGGAAAACACTTTGTGCTGAGCTGTGTTGTCAATCAGAATATCAATGTGTGGTAGTGGAAAATCATCTTTGGGGTTGGCCCTATTCAAATCCCGGTAGTCTACACACATCCTGACTTTGCCATCTTTTTTAGGAACTGGCACGATGTTAGCAACCCATTGTGGATAGCATGTAACAGCCAGAAAGCCAGCGTTGAATTGTTTCATCACTTCTGCTTTAATCTTCTCTGACATGTCGGGCCTCATTCGGCGGACTTTTTGCTTGATCGGTGGACAATCCTCTCTTGTAGGGAGACGGTGAATCACGATGTCTGTGTCTAAACCCGGCATGTCTTCGTAAGACCATGCAAAGATTTCAACGTACTCATTTAACAGCTGTATCAGGCGCTCCTTGACACTTGGTTCCAGATTGGCACCCACTTGCACTTCCTTCCGGTCTTCCTCTGTTCCTAAGTTGACAGTTTCCAACGACTCTTCGTGAGGTAAGATGGCCCTTTCCTCTTGCTGTAAAAGTCTGGCTAGCTCTCCTGGTACTTCACAACCTTCGTCATCTTCATATTCAGCCTGATTGACCAGATCTTCAGAGTTATTGAAGAACATAGCGGAATAGTCACCCATAGAATCCAGAGTGGATGGGTACCTGCATTTGTGAGCGTGGGTGTGTGTAAGGGATAGCCATCTTTAAACAAAAAATGCAAAAAGGAAGGAAAATGAACACAACAGTTTATCGATGAAAAACGTCCAATGAATCATTAAACATGGCATATGGATATGAAGATAATCAAAACCCTTACAAATGGACCTACATGCCCCGGGAAAGGCATGAGGTGAAAAAGTAGTGTACGGATTGTTCAAAAGAAATTATTACAGACAAAAGGAAATGTTTGACAGATAATTACTGATTAATAAAAGTAATGGGGACAAAGTCCTTTGCCTCCCAGTTGCGTAGTCCCCCTTCGATGGTTGGGTAGATCCAATCTTCAATGTTGGCCTCTTCGTCTTCACCTTCCAAAGAATTGATCCCATAAGGAGAGATCTTGATGGGTTCTCTTTCAACCTTTGAACGGCGCATAGCTTTCTGCCCCGCAGTAGTGAATCCTAAACCAAACTTGTCTGTTTTGTGAGGAATGTCCGGCAACTGCCCCCATGTTGAGCTCTTCCCTTCCTTCAGTGCAGCCTTCGCGTCTTTTAGAGATGCCATCCTGGCCATCTGCTTTGGTACCTCAGCTACCACTTTTTCTACTTCCACCTCAGGGGAAACTTCCTCGAAGTGCTGGAATGGCATCTCAATGAATTCACCTTATACCTCTATATATCAGAAAGAGTTCAGGTGGCTGATCATGTACTCTTCTTCACTGTGGACGGTTATGATCTTTCCTTTGATAGGGTACTTCAGCATTTGATGTAGGGAAGAGGTGACTGCCCCAACATTGTGTATCCTTGGTCTCCCCAATAAACAAGAGTATGACGGACGGATGTCCATCACATAGAAAGTTGAGGGGAAAACCTCTGTGCCAACTTTAATGGGAATGTCTACCTCCCCATGTACCATTCTCTTTGACCTGTCAAATGCCCTTACAATGATATTACTTGGCCTTAACTCCAAGCCTTCACAGTCTAAATGGTCGAGGGCCTTCTTAGGCAGCACATTCAGAGAAGAACCAGTGTCGACCAGAACATGGGCCAGAGTAGTCCCTTGGCATTCTACTGACACATGTAATGCGTCGTTGTGTTTTCTTCCTTTTGAGGTTAGGTCAGCATCAGAGAAACCTAAACCGTTGTCTGCTGTAAGACTGGCTACACAGTTTTGGAATTGGTCGGCAGAGGTTTCCTGGGGTACATGGGCTGTCTTCAGGAATTTTATCAATGCTTTGGTGTGCGCCTCCGAACAAAGCAACAATGCTAACATGGAGATTTTTGAGGGGGTTTGCCCCAGCTGCTGTACCACGTCATAATCACTCTTTTTAATTATCTTCAAGATCTCCTCCATCTCTTTCTTAGAGGTTTCCGGGATGACCAAAGGTTGAGCCCTCGTCCTGACGAGCTCATCTTGGATCCCTTTATCGTTATCAGCATAAGTAGGAGGGACAACAACAGGAACAGCAACATCTTCAATCAATGGGATTCTAGCTGAAAGTTTTAATGGGGCAGGAATAACTTTGGCAGCAGATGAGGGTCCAAAGATTGCCTTTGGGGGGGAAATCTCTGGAGAAAATATTCTCCCACTTCGGGTGATCTTGCTTGTGCCGACAATGTTTCCAATGCTGGCATCTTCTTCATCAGAGCTTCCTTCGGTTATTTCAACTTGTTTAATACCATGGTAGTAGATTTCTCCACCGTAATTCCATGGTATTGACTTTTCAGAACTGTAGGGGACAGGCCCTGGCATATTTATTTTTAGAGGAACAGACGTTGTAGCAGATGTAATCTTAACATGCTTTCTTACGGCCTTGGAAAGATTGGCGTGAATGGTGATAATTGAAACATCTTCAGTAGGGGTTGGAATAGCAGAAACTTTTTCAAACAGAATTTGTTGACTTTCCATCAGGCCTTGGATGCCTTTCTTCAATAACGGGCAGTCGATTGGCAGAGAGTAACAACAGTAGCAGTCTTCTTTGCATCCCAGGAAAATCCCGGCCTTTAACAGATTTAACTTGATGGTTAACAGCGGAGTTATCAGGTCATTGACATCAGAAACATACAAATCTTCCTCAATAGCATGGACATTTCGACCGTGCTTCGGAATCGGAGCAGATATCACGTTTGGTTTCTCTGGAGCATCGAACTCCACCTCTTTTGCATCTATCAAGTCTTGAATTTTATTTTTCAGCGCCCAACAATTATTTGTGTCATGTCCGACGCTATCAGAATGGTAGGCGCATTTGGCATTGGCATTGTAAGCTAGTGAGGTTGTATTCACATTTTTCGGCGCTTCTTTGATATTTGTGAGATTCAGCTTTAACAAGTGTGGAAGAACTTGCGCTGGCGTCATATTAATGCGGGTGAACTGCAGTGGTGGCCGTTCTCCCCATTGCTGTTTAGGTCTGGACGGGTTATTGCGAGGCTGATCATTTGGTGGATTTTGGATCATTACGGCCCCCACAGTCGGCCTGCGCTCACTTCTTCTTGCTCCCCTTTGAGAATACACAACAACTGTTTCTTTCTTCACTGGAAATGATTTCTTAGCAATTGTAGATGCAGAGGCATCCTTCTGAATCTTCCCATTCTTGATACCGGCTTCTACCCGCTCGCCAGTCATAATTAATTCAGTAAACCCCGAGGAAGAGCTACCGATCAGATAATTAAAGAATGGACCAGACATGGTCCCTAGGAACATATCAACAAGTTCTCTATCGGAAAGAGGTGGTTGCACTCTTCCAGCCAGATCGCGCCACTTCTGGGCGTATTCCTTAAATCCCTCACCTGAGGCCATTCCCATACTCTGCAGCTGAGTACAGGTTGGTGCTAGGTCAGAGTTGTACTGATATTGGCGATAAAAAGCAGCTGCCAGATCCTCCCAACTACGTATCTCTGACCTTTCCAGCTTATAAAACCAGTCTAGCTGAGTGTCAGACAGACTATCTTGAAAGAAATGTACCCAAAGGTTTCTTTCAGATGTGTGAGGTTGGAATCTTTAGACATATGACCTTAGGTGCATTTTTGGGCAGGACAGCCTATCATATCTTGCAAAAATAGGCACTTTGAACTTCGGGGGGATCACAACTCCAGCAATTAATCCCAAATCTTCGAAATCTAAGCCTGGAACTCTCTGCAGCTCCATAGCTGCTAACCTGTCCTCCAAACTCTTGTACTTGTCATCAGCCGGCGGGTATTGTTGTTCTGAGTAGTCTTCGTCTTCTTCAGCCTCTTCTTCTTCAGCTTCGGATTCGGAAGGTACCGCAGCCCCTTTTCCTTTACTGTTTTCTTCCTCGGATGCGGACGGAAATTCAAGAACCCTTCTGGCTTCACCCTCAAACCTTCTCCCCAAGGTAGCCACCCCGACTCTCTTCTTTTTCTTTTTCACTTGGTCTTTGTTCCCCAGCAGGGCTTTCATATCCTCCTGACCCTTAGCCAAGGTCATCAGGAGTTGTTGAAACTGTGCGTTCTGAGACTGCAAGTCCTTGACCGTCTGTTCGAGATCCATCTTACTGAAATAAACAGCAGAAAGATAAGGAAACCTGGTGTGGAGACCTGCTTATGCACATGATGAATGGTATGCTTATGTATGCAATGCATTCAAGGATTTAGAAAGTTCAAAATTGTTGCAAACAAAAAGAACGCACGTCATATTAATAAGAAGAAATTTGTTAGTACATAAATGCCCCATGGGCCAAATATTACAAAAACTTCTCAAGTTAAAAAGACGTTGCGCATCCTCTTTGGTGAGATGTAGGTGTTGAGGGTTTCTTCCTCATGGAGTCGGCGGGGAATCTCCAAAATCTTCTTCTCACTGGCGTAGAAGCTGGCCTCAAAAGTATTCCGTTCCTCCTTGAGTTGGATCCAACTCTTCTGCATCTCCTCCCACGATGTAGGCATGTTAGGATATAGGATGGTGTAGGGGACCTCTCCTTCCGTAACGGGCTCTTTAATTACAGGGAGAACATGAGGATAAGGCATCATTAGACTCTGGGCTCGGGTTCGTACCCACTTGAGATAAGGCTCAAGAGGGATGGAGTTCTTGTGCCCCAGTGTCTTCTTGTCAACCTTGTTAGGCATCCTCCAAGCTCTGATGAATCTTTGGCGAAGTCCTTGCGCATCGTTGTCGAAGTCAAAAACTAAGTCAGGAATCAACATGTCATGAGGGCCATCCCTCCGTGCATATCCAAATTGTCTCAAAGCTAGACAAGGGTTGTAGGTAATGCCTCCTCTAATTCCAAGTAGTGGAACATTAGGGAACTCTCCACAACGATTGACGATGATGACATTTTCTCTGGACCGAGAACACCAATGTACATCAGAGTGAGTAAGGGTCATCAACCGTTGTGACCACCTTAGGCCTTGGTCATTCTTCAAGACAGATTGTGGAAGGTGCGAAATAAACCACCTTGCAAGGAGAGGAGTACAGCACATGAGAACACCCCTCTTTCTCATTGTTCGTGTGTAAAATGAGTGAAGAATGTCCCCAAGCAATGTTGGTATTGGATTTATGGATAAGAGGATTTTGACGACGTTGACATCTACAAGCTGGTCAGGATTTGGGAACAAGACCAACCCATAAATGAGGAGTGCCACAATTTCTTCAAGCGCTTGTAGATCCAATGAATTCCAACACTCTTGTGCCTTCTCAAACAAGAATTTTGCTAAGAAGCCTTTGACACTGCTTCTAGTTTCCCAATGCCCCTTGATGTCAGATGGTTGCAAGTGTAGGGCTTGAGCAACCTCTTCAGGCTTTGGTTCCTTTTCCGTACCGTTGAAAGGTAGTTGATTAAGGATAGGAATTCTCAGGAGTTGAGAAAATTCCTCCAAAGTGGGCACCAATTGATAGTCGGGGAATGTGAAACAGTGGTGAATGGGGTCAAAGAATTGAAACAACACCTTTACCATGTCCTCTTCAATGTTGGTGCTGACTAAGCTGAGCAGTCTACCATGTCTTTCACTGAAGGGAGAGATTTCCGGAATTCTTGATGTGAGCTCCTTGAGTTGAGGAGGGATCCTCACAAGGTTGACTTGGATGGTTTTCCTGCGAGGAATTTCCATGACCTACAAAACAAGAACAAAGATGAAGATCTAAATCCTTGAAATGGTTAGTGTATGCATATGATGCTTTATGATGTTTATGATGTATGCACAAACATATGTATAAGCAATTCACACCAAACCCTAGTTTTAGGCTTGCATGGGGTTTCATAGGTAAATACCCTCTTGAGTGTAGTTGGCTTAAAACCTGTCCTATAAATAATAACCGAGTTCTAAGGAGCTCAATATCACGGGATTGTTTTCATTGTTCATTGTTTTGGTTTAGCCACTTAACTAGCGACCAAAATATTCCAAGAAAACAACCCTCAATGAGTGTAGTATCGAGTATCTACCAACTTTGGACTGCACCAAAGTCGGTCATCTCACTACCCCTAATGAAAGGCCAAGATGGTCAAGTAAGGTTCTAGGTCATTAGTGCTTAGTGACATCACTCAGTGGCCCCGTACTCTCCTTGATTGAACTCAAGGGTTACTGGTACTCACAAATATGTTGCACTAATATAGCTATTGCTTCAACCGTGTCGGTATACCCCGCACAGTTTCCACAACGTATTTCTATCTATGAATGTTTCCCCAAATCCGGGTGTAGGATTGCAAACCCAAACAAGAGAGCCAAGATGTAAAGCAATTAAAACAAACAATTAGTCATGCAAGAGGGTGATCTAAGCCCTAAGGTTACTCCACTTTAAAAAATCCCCCAGCAGATTCTCCAGTTTTGTGATACGGTGGGAGAACTGACTTGAGGTTTTGCGTTTGTTTTCGCAAATGTTTCGGTTTAGCAAGAGTCGCCACCGAATTTTTATTTTATCCTAAGGAAAGGTTAAAAAGCACAGCAAAAACCTTTGAGATGTTTTCTTGGGTTCGGGGAGTAGATTATAGAAAGGGAAGGTATTAGCACCCTTTCTATCCATGGTTATCCATGGGCTCTTAGTTACTTGCTTAGATCAACTTGCCTTGATTTTCAATTGTTTGAAATGGTGCTTCGTGTGTGGGTTTCAAAATGTTTTGAAAAGAGGCCAATGTGGTGGCACCCTTTGTAATCATCCATGTTGGGATGTATACAAAGATGTATGTCTTTTTTGAAAAGTTTTCAATGTTTTTGAAAGTTATTTTGAAAATGTGTTGTGATGTGTGTTTTGAAAAATAGGCAAGGGTTTTTGTTTTGCAAGTTGGCAAGTAACCAAGATCTATCTACCCTAAATTTCTCAAAGATCTTTGTTATGTTTTAACCCTTTTAACAATTTTGTTCCACCATTGTATTTGGTGGACAATCTTGTGTTAGGATGTTAACGGGACGGGTGCGGGTCATCGTTTAGACCATGATTGCAATGGTGCCAAATATCTTTGGGCAATTTTTCCTTTAAGGGACTTGATCATTTTTAGGAAACTTTCGAAAGCGTCATCGAGGGACTATGATCATTTGATTGTTTTGTTTTTGCCAAAGATACCTAACATGCAATATGGCCCATTATTTGAAGGCAACAAGTGGAGTAACCCTAAGGGTGCAAGTGTGATTAGTGTTGTCCATTTTCATGCTTGTTTATCTTGAAATTAGGTCAAACTATTTTTGGTTAATTTTGCATACAAAACCCTAATTCTATCATGGTATCATTAGAAAGCTTTTAAATGCGAAAAATAAAAGGTCCTAAGTTATTACAACACAATATATGGGATGGGGGGTACAAATGTTCAAATGGGGATATTTTAGCAAGAAATTAAACCTAAACTATTACATCCAAATTGAATTATACAAACTATTTAATATACAACAATTAAATAAAAATATAATAAATGTGCAAGATGCAAAAAACAGTTTTTTATATGTATGAAAAAAAGTATTTTTTTTATGTGTCAAATAAACAAAAATAAAATTAATTAATTTTTGGTATTTTTAGGTATTTAGGGTAAAACCCTAATTTTATAAATAAAAGGTATTTATTATATAATATATGCAATATTTATTAATTATGTACAAAAAATAAATAAAAGAAGGTATATTGTAAAAAAAGTATTTTTGAGGTCAAAATATTAATAAAAATAAAATGTATTAGTTCTTTGTATTTTCCCTAAATATACTAATAAATATATAAGTATTTTACATTATTTATTAAATATATATTATTTGTGCAAAAATAAAATATTTAATATTATTAAAAAAAGTATATTTTTATTATAAAATGTTTTCAAGAGATAACATAAAATAAAAATCAGAAATAAAATATGTTTGTATTATTTTTTAGTTATTTTAAATAATAGTATATTTATGTTTATTTATATACAAAACTAAATGAAACAAAATAAATGTCAAAAAAAATGCAAAAAATGTGGGAAAAATATTTTTAATGTTTATTTATGTTTAGATAAAAATATAAAAACAAAATCAAAAGGAAAAAATCAAAAATAACAAAGATATCTCAAAAAGGGCCAACGGGGTGCATGTGTAAAACAGTGGTGTGAAAAGAAAAAAACATTTCAGGCCCAGCCCAGAACCTATCTTCTTCAACCTCCAGCAAGCTTTGTTCAAAAAACGCGCATTTTACATACTGATTCGAACATCCTGATTCCTGGACTTTTAGCACAAACTCATAACATGAAAGATGTCAAGCATCAAGCCACGATTCCATACATATAAAAAACTCAACTTAACTCTCAGAAATGTGAGAGAATTTCTCCATCCCTAATTCTTAACCTAAGTTTTTGTCAATGTTCAGGTTCAAAATACTCTCAGCATATGCAATATAAATGGAAAGTGAAGATATGTATAGCTTCAGGGCCATGAATAGAACATTTTTCATTCATAAACTTAGAGCTAACTCTTCCTATACTGAGAGATAGAAGTCCATGAACTTACCTGTTCAGCTTGGATCGTGTCTGACAATGGAGGCACTTTCAAGGCAAGGTGAGGATTGGTACAACTTGCTTGAAGTTCAGGGATGCTATTCCAACCTTTAGCTTGCTTTGAAACCAAGTGAATCAAGCTATGGCACTCAACCTGCAAAACAGAAAAAGTGAAAATGGCAAATGGTGTTAGGGGTGTTACAGGTCGTGTCCAATGCTTGGGACAGCTTCAGTGGGTGATAGGGAATGTGTTTGCAAAGGTTTTAGCCAAAACGCACGAGGGGAAATGTTTATGGAAGCTAAGTTGCAGGGATGCCCTATTTTTGTGCAATACAAAGGTGTTTTGAGGTTTGATGATGTTTGGAAAGTGTTTTGCTCGTGCCTTAGCTCAGTGATGTTGTTTGGGATGTGTCTAATAACTTTGCTTTAGCTTGTGTTGGTAGAAAATGAAAGTTGTTGTCTGTTATGCCAAGTTTCTTCACACTTAAGCAAGAAATGTCAACTTGATTCTCTAGACTTGTACAGGCCCCCCAAATGTGCTGCAACTATCCCTCTTGATCAGTGTGACATGCTTCTGAACTTGTGCCAAAGAGATTTGTCGTGTACTTCTTGATTTGCAAACTTGACATAAAGTTCCACTTTTCAAAAATGGATATATTGCTTTTTCTAATTATAGCTCAATCTTGTATGTAATGCTTAAACACATAATATAAGGCTTGAAGACAAGGGGTTTGCATTAAATTTATGAGTGTGGATGAGATAAAGGACCTGTAATCTAGCTTAGAGCATGCTGAGTTCAAAAATGCAAAGTTATGGACATGTAAATTGGCCATGAACAAAGTGAGTTTTGCCCATATTGCCAAATTCGATTCTCCCTAACCACAAGGTTGTTTGATGAGTTCTTGGACATTTTGGAAAGCTTGGAATGTGTACTACAATCCATCTTTGTAATTCAAATTGAAATTCCAAGTGGAAGCATGTGAAAAGTGGCCATGAAGTTAGGCAAAAATCCTGCCTAGAATAGGTCAAAAATTTTCTAAGTTAAGAATGTTTTGCACCCTTGTTCCAAAAATCATAACTTGAGCTACAAGCTTCTTTTGTGAATAAAAGTTGTATATTTTGCAATGGACTACAACTTTCATGTTTTGACATTTGTTTGAATCCAAATGCATCTTGATGAAAAAGTGGGACAAAGTTAGGAAAAAATTAGGGATTTTCATAACTTAGAAAATTTCTAAGTTATGAAAATTCTTCATTTCAATCCCTAATTTGTGATTTTTGATTTCTTGATGAACAAGTTTCATAATTTGGCATGTTTTGATGAAAAATGAATCTTGACACTTGATTTTGACCAAAAAGTCAAAGTTTGACTTTTCAGTATACAGTCAAAAATTGATCAATTGATTGGAAAATTCATCTGTCAATCTTGTGCATTTGGGATCTTTTGAACTTGTTGAACATGTCAATACAATTCCATTGGGTCCTTGAGTCCATATATGAGCTTGGTTTGCCATTGGTTAGGTCAAACAGTCAAAAATTGCCTTTGTGAAGTCAAAACCCTAAAAATGACCATTTTGCCCTTTTGGTGATTTGATCAAATTTCTTATGGAATTGTGATCCAAACTTGACCAAATGGTTTATATGAGTTCAATATGTTGATGTGGGTCAAAAATCACGAGGTTTGACTGTCAATTGGCCACAGTTGACTTTTTCCCCAATACAACTGATTTCTAGGTCAACTGTCTAGTTGACTGGGCAAAGATTGGAATCAAGGCTTGAAATTTGGTATGGGTAAACTTGAGAGTCCAATATGAAGCATGCAAATCATCTTAGGCATTTTAGGTCAAAACATCTTTGTGCAAACACAAACCCTAATTTGGGTCAACAGTGCAAGGAAGAGTCTTGAGCAGAGCAAACCCTAACTTGATCTTGAGCTCCAAGGGTCTTGTGGTGAGAAAATGTTGAAGAAAAGGGAGGGCAAATTTTGGGGTACAACAGAAGTGTATTTTCATGTTTATGAATGTGTATATATGTTGTAATTATTGTTGATTATGAGTTGAGAAGTGGTGATGCTATTGATCTAATTTAATATATTAATTATCATGCGCTTTATTATACTGTTAGATATCTCACCCCTTCTGTTTGAATGTTGCCCTTATGTTGGTAACGTGCATGTAATCGAGAGTGAAGGTTGTATACCTTCGGTAGTTCGAGTCGGTTTCATTGCTCTGATATGTAACACTCGGGGGGATGAACGCTTGCTGTTTTTTATTTTTGATTTTCAGTTGTTGAACTTTAAGTTGATTATTATTAAATATGTGCTGTTTTGAAGTTGCTGTATTGTTGTTAAAGATGTTATTAAGGATTCCTCTGCGTAGATGTTGAGTTATTTAATTAAAGATGTTATGATTATGGTTCATCCGATGTTTTGAAAGTGGTATATATCCACGATGAATGCAATGAATTTGATAGAAGAATTTGTGACGTCCTGATTCGTTTGCATGAATATTTTTTATAACTCTGATTTATTTTATATAATTGCTTGGGGGTAGAATTGGCGTGTTACGGTATTTCTGCGAGTGGATGCCATGTCCTACAAAAAAACACAAAGATAAGTCCTAAAAATCCTTGAAATGGTTAGTATGGTATGCCATGTTATGATGTTATGATATCATGATCATGCTAAGAAAACACAAGTAGAGCAAGCACAAGCAAATCACACAAATACTTTAGGTTTAAGGCTTGCATGGGTTTTCAGGTAAGTACCCTCATGAAGTTTAGCTGGCTCAACCTGTCCTATCAATAGTAACCGGGTTCTAAGGGATCTCAATATCACTGATCTTTCCCACAAGTTTCATTCTGATAGACAACTGACTTTCCACCAAACAAAACACAAGAGTCAAATCTCAATGAGTGTAGTATCGATTATCAACCGACTTTGGGCTATACCAAAGACGACTATCTCACTACTTCCTAATGGCCAAGTTGTTCAATTCAAGGTTCTAAGGTCAGATGATGCTTCATGACACCACGTAGTGGCCCCGTATTCTCCTTGACTACTCAAGGGCTACCGGCACCAACCAAAATGTCACATCAACGTAGCTACCACTTTAACCATGTCGGTATACTCCGCACAGTTTCCACGATTTATTTCTACTTACCTAAAAGGTGCCCCAGATCCGAGTGTAGGATCCATAATAACAACCCCAAAAAACCCTCCAAGGATAAAGCATACAAAGCAAGCAATTAAAACAGTTTTAAAATGAACTAACTCAAAGGTAACCCCACTTTTTATCTATTCCCATCAGAGTCGCCAATTCTATGATACGGTGGCACAACCGACTATTAATATTGGTTTTGCATTTTGATTCGAAAATGTTACGGTAAGCAAGAGTCGTCAACGACTTTTCTTTTATCCAAATTAAGGAAATGGTGAAAAGAACATAAAAATACCTTTTCGATATTTTCTGAGTAAGGGGGGTAGATTATGGAAAGGGAAGGTGTTAGCACCCTTATCATCCGTAGTTATCTACAGGCTCTTAGAGGTTTGCTCATTTTTGAAATAAATTTGTGCTTTATGTGTTTGAAAAATGTTTTGAAATGCCTTAGTGCGGAAATTTTCTTTGCGTTTAACTCTTGTATCAATCCTCAAGAGTGTTAACAAAGAAAATGTTCTGAAAATTGTTTTTGAAAAGTAGTATTTGTGTAAGTGCAAAATGTTTTTGACCAAACTTCTAACAGTTATCTACTTTGTACTCGAAAAGGTAATTCTTTTCCTTCTATCCTTTAGACAGTGCTATCCTACTATTATTGAGTGGGTAGCTGTTGTACCCCAAAATTTTCCCTCTCATTTCTCATGTGATTTCTCACAAGATCTCCTTTGATTCAAGACTGCATAAGGGTTGATCAGTTCAAGACACCTCCTTAAGCACTGATGACTGAAAATTAGGGTGTGTGTTTGAACAAGGACAAATGGAATTTTAATGCCCCATATGACTTTCGTGGATCATTTTAGACCCTGAAGATTGCTCATCTAAAGTTTCAAGTCTTGGATCACATTTTAGCTCAGTCAATTGATCAAATGACCTAAAATCAATTGTATTGGGAAAAAGTCAACTATGGTCAATTTACAGTCAAAATTCATAATTTTTTATCCACATCAACACTATGAACTCATATATGTCATTTGATCAAGTTTGGATCACAATTCCTCAAGAAATTTGATCAGATCATCAAAAGGGCAAAATGGTCAAAATTAGGGTTTTGACTGAGAAGGTGCAATTTCAGATTTTTGACCTAACAAATGAATTATTGGTTTGCGAAATGATCTCAAGGTTTCAAATACATCATTTTGACCTAATGGCATGGCTCAAAACATCTCTCAAAGATTAATTGATTGACAGATAAATTTCAGTCAATTGATGAAAAGTCAATTGTACACTAAAAAGTCAAACTTTGACTTTTTGATGAAAATCAAGTATCAGAGATCAAAATTCATCAAGACATGTCAATATTTGAAACTTGTTCATCAAGAAATCAAAAAGTCAAGATTTCATTTTTTTATGTCAAAATTTCCAAGACTTAGAATTTTTCTAAGTGTTGAAAATTTACATTTTTTTCACAACTTTGAGGCAAATTTACACCATGATGCAAGATGATTCAAAGGAAACTTCCAACATGAAAGTTGTAGATCTAAATGAGATCTATAACATTGTAGAACACAACTTTTTATAGAAATTCATAGATTTCTAAGTTATGATTTTAAGAAGACATGTTCATGAAACTTGAAAAACTTAGTGAAATTTTGCCCTAGTATAGGCAGGATTTTGACCTAATTTCATGGCAATTTTTTACATAGTTGCGAGATGAATCTTCATAAATGTCCAACATAGAGGTTTTAGAGGATTTTACAAGCTTTAAAAAATGTCAAAGAAATCATTGAGATCATACTTAAGCTAGGAGAATCGAAGGCAATAAGTTAGGGTTTTCAAACTTGGATTACAAGCCATTTCTTGATGAACACATGAACTAAATCCATGCTAGGCTGCATAATATTTGCTTTGCAAGCCTCAAACTTGTTTATCACTCCATAAATAATGGTTTACAAAACTCTTTAGGCCCTTATCCACTTGTTTTAAGCTTTGTCCAAAATGATTTTCCATTTATGGCACAAAGTTGTCATTTCCATTTTGATAAAGCATCACTTTTGCAATTGTCAACTCCTTGAGCCTTGCACTTGTTATTTCTGCACATACACCCCCTATAAACAAAAATCAATGTGTATAAGGCCTCTTTGAACTCAAAACATGCTTGTACAATACTTTCATATTTGTCTTCTCACTTTTCTTCAAAAGCAAGTTATAGAGCCAAAAGGCTAGAACTCAGAAGTCTTGAGTACATTTGATATCCAACCTTTTCCATACATATGCGCAAGTCTATTTAAATCCAATACACGATTTCAAGCCCTCCCAAAACTTCCCAAACTCCATATTGCCTTGAATCTGCCCAAACTTGACAGTTTGAAGCCAAAACTCACCATCTCCATTTTCACTCGTGCGTTTTGATTTCTAATCATCCAAACACCTTACATACATCATATACAAATGATCCAAGTCTCTGTTTCAAGACTGTAATCACATTTCTATCATCCACCATTTTTGAAACTCAAGCTTGCAACTTGACTTGAGTAGGGAGTTTCAGTCATCCTCAAAGCAAAGTAAGACTTGCAACATATTCAGGGAGGTCCAGGCAAGCTAACCTGATCATCACTCTTCAAAACTTGCTCAAATTCCATACACAAATCCAGCTGCAAGAGGTAAGTTTTCAAACTTCAATATCTAGATACAAGCATCCTTTGTGCATATTCTGAAGTAAAAATTTAGACATTATTACCCTCAAGCTGACCATATCCCTAGTTTGCATTTTATTTGCTTGTGCTTGGAGAATTTTGCTTCTGACCAGTTAGGGCACGCATTTGGTATCAAACAAAATTAAGTTTAACCTTTGATTTTTAGCTTAAATAAATTATATGGTTAGATTGATGGTGAAATTTCCAGCAAGTTTCATGTTTGTATTTTTTAAAATGGTCAAAAAATGAGAAAGTTACAGGGTTAACAGTGGTGGAGATTGTATTCTACGCGCGCATGAAGGAGGAAGAAGATGATTTCAAATATTCAGGACTTGGTATATTTTATATTTAGTGGAAGCTGTTTTATGACTGGATGTACAAGCCACCACAGTGGCAAGCGCGCGCGTATTAAGTCTTTGCTAACCATAAGGGCGTGGGTTCAAGCCCCAGCGCTGCCACTTTTCCTTATTTTTCACATTTTCACTCTTTTTTGTTCCAGCAAGCAGCGCTTGGGCCTCCAACAATGGGCTTTCCTTTTTTTTCTTTCTCTAACCCTCCTGTTTACATTTGTAGGCTAGCCCAATTTCTTTTTATTATTTCATTTACCTTTATTTTCTTTTTCTTATTTTTATTTTATCTCAGTTTTCTTATAATTTATTATTATTATTATTATTATTATTAATATTATTTTTATTTTTATTAATAAAAAATCCAAAAATATTTTTATTATTATTTTCACACTTATTTATTTACTTTCTTTATAAAACAAAAAGACTAAAAACATTTGCTTAATAAATTAATTTCTTTTTTTTAATAATTAATAATTAGATTTATGTTTAATTATTTTTCCTTTTTATTTAAAATTAATTTAGAACTTAGGTTTTCTTTTAATTAATTAATTTCCAGATTATTTTCATTAATTTAAAACCTTTCACAAAAAACCTAAAAATACTTTTTTAACTTAATTTCTTTCTTAATTAATTTAGGTTTAAGTTTTGTTTAAATTTTAATTTATCATTTTTTTAATAAGGTTAAAACTCTTTCATCAAAAACCAACAAAATCATTTATTTTTCCATTTACATTCTTGCATTAGTATTTTATTCAATTATTGTATATTATTCAATATGGTTGTAATAGTTAATTAAGTTTAATTTTCTTGCAATCCTCATTTGTAAATTTGTATACCCCCTACCCTAATGATGTAATAGCATAGTAATTTTACTTTCCATAATTTATCGCTTTATGTAAATGCTAGTAATTAGGGTTTGTATGGAAAGATTAAAATCAACAAGTAGCAAACCCTAATTCAAGATAAACAATGCATGTAAATCAAACACACTGCACACTTACACCCTTAGGGTAATTCCACTTTGTTTCCTTACAAAAATGGACATGTTATGCATGTGGGATATCTTAGCAAAAGCAATAAAAAATACAAGATCATAGTCCCTCGATGACGCTATCAATGTTGCCTTTCAAAATGATCTTAGTCCCTCAAAGAGAAATGCTAAGATCTCTCATAACATTATTATCATGGCTATACGATGATCCATGCCTGTCCCTTTACATTCAAAGATAAGGCTTCTTACCAAATCAATGGTAAGATAGCAATATCAAAGGAAAGGAAGAAATGAACAAAGACTTTTGAGTAGGTAGATTGTTCCTAGTTTCTTGCTCATTTTCAAAACAAACACCAACACTTTCAAAACAAACACTTTCAAAACATTTTTCAAACATGAAATATTTTCAAAAGCCCAACACTTTGTATACGTTCTTACGAACGAGAACTATTACAAAGTTTTCCTAAATGAATGCGCCTTTTCAAAATACTTTCAAAAACCACATAAAGAACATTTTCAAACAAAAGCAGGTGATCTAGCAAGCAACTAAGAGCCCATAGATAACTATGGATGAAAAGGGTACTAATACCTTCCCTTTTCATAATCTACCCCCCGAACTCAAGAAATAATCTCAAAGGTCTTTCCTGTTCTTTTCAACCTTTCCTTTTGGATAAAAGAAAAGTTCGGTGGCGACTCTTGCTAACCATAACATTTGCGATCAAACACAAAACACCCAAGTCAGTTCACCCACTGTATCACAGAACTGGCGACTCTACTGGGGGAAACTTAAAAGTGGGGTTACCTTAGGGCTAGATCACCTTTATTTGCTTTCATTGTTTGACTTGATTGCTTTACATTTTTGTTCCTTGTTTGGGCTTGTCCTAATCCTCTACCCATATTTGGGATACCTTATAGGTAAGTAGAAATACATTGTGGAAACTGTGCGGGGTATACTGACATGGTCTAAGAAATAGCTACGTTAGTGTGACACATTTGTGGGTACCGGTAGCCCTTGAGTAGTCAAGGAGAATACAGGGCCGTTGTGTGGTGTCATAAAGCACTAACTGACTTTTAGAACCTTTATTAGACCAACTTGGCCATTAGGACATAGTGAGATAACCGGCTTTGGTGCAGTCCGAAGTTAGTTGATACTCGATACTACACTCATTGAGGTTTGACTTCTTGGGAAATTTTGGTGGCTACGAAAGAGGCTTGCGCTGAAACAATACCCAAGAAGACAGATCAGTGATATTGAGATCCCTTAGAACCTGATTACTATTTCTAGGATAGGTTTGAGCCAACTAAACCTCAAGAGGGTATTTACCTATGAGTCTCCATGCAAGCATAAACCTAAGGACTTGTTTTCCTTGTTTGTATATACTTACATTTACATAACATCATGAACATCATAACATCATACTCATTCTCACTAACCATTTCAAGAATTTTTGGGATTTATCTATATTCTGTTTTTTAGGACATGGCTTCTATCCGCGGGAATACTATCCAAGTCAATATCGTAAGAATTCCTCGTCAACTCAAAGAGTTAGCATCAAGGGTCCCTGAAAATTATTCATTCACCGAAAGACATGGTCGCCTCCTGAGCTTGGTTACCTCCAACACTGATGAAGATATGATGAAAGTGTTGTTCTAATTCTTTTATCCTCTACACCATTGCTTTACTTTTCCTAATTATTAACTTGTACGTACTTTAGAAGAATTATCACAACTCTTGAGGATTCCCATTCTCAATCAACTACCCTTCAACGGTATGGAAAGGGATCCAAAACCTGAAGAGATTGCCTAAGCATTACACTTGCAACACTCTGATGTCACAACTAATTGGGAAACAAGGAGTGGTGTCAAAGGTTTCTTAGCAAGTTCTTGTTCGAGAAAGCTCAATATTGTTGGAACTCTTTGGACTTACAAGCTTTTGAATAAATATTGTCCCTTCTCATCTATGGGATGGTTTTGTTTCCAAACCCTGACCAACTCATAGAGGTAAATGCTGTCAAAATCTTCATGTCTCACAATCCAATGCCTACTTTGTTGGGAGATATACTACACTCTTTCCACTCTCACACTATGAGGCAGAGAGGGATCCTCATGTGTTGCACTCCTCTATTGGAAAGATGGTTTATTTCGCATCATCCTCGATCTGTGTTGAAGTACGAGCAAGGTTTGAGGTGGTCCCATAGGCTGATGACGCTTAGACATTCAGATGTTCATTGGTGTTCTCGATCCTTGGAGAATGTTACTATCGTTGACCGTTATGGAGAATTCCCTAATGAGACGGTCCTCACGAGATTCTCATCCAAGGAGTGGTATTTGACTACGAGAGTGACGATCAAGGCTACCGTCCGAGGTTTATACGAGCTTGGAGGATGGTGAGAAAAGTGGGTAGTAAGACACTGGGACACAAGAATTCTATTCCACTTGAACCTTATCTTAGGTGGGTACGAGCTCGTGCTCAGAAACTTGTGTTGCCTTATCCCTCTATCTTACCAGTTATCATGGAACCTGTGGTTAAAGGAGATGTCCCATACACTGTCCTCCATCCCGACATGCCTAGTTCTCTCGAAGACTTGAAAAAAGGTTGGATTCAGCTAAAGGAGGAACGAGATACATTGGAAGCTCAATTATACGCTAGTGAGAAGAGGGTCATGAAGCTTAAAAATAAGTTATAAGAAGAGCAAAGTGTGAACGCCAACCTTGCACCAAAGAGGATGTGTTCAGTCTTTTCATCTTAGAGAGTTATTTTGTAAGCCCAAGAGGCATGATGTAATCATTTTGAACTAATTAATGAAAATTGACGTTTGTTCACTCTTTTGTCTATACAAATTTAAATTTCATAAATCCTTGAAATCATTTGCATATACATCTTCCATGCATCATAACATGACAGGTTTTCACATAACAGGTTTCCTTATCTTTCGTTTGTTTATTTCAGCAAGATGGATCTAGAGAAAACTGTGAAGAATCTTCAGGCACAAAACTCTCAATTCCAAGAGACTCATCTGTCCCTAGCCAATGGGAAACAATATATGATGGCACTGCTGGTAGTTAAGAAGAAACCCAAGAATAAAGCCCTGGTCAACATGGTCAGAAGGTTCAAAGAGTTGGTTTGTCAGATCCCGATAGTGGAAGACTCATCTGAAGAAGACAAGAATCATATTGGTGAGCTTAAGAGTACCCAGGCTGACTGTATTAATGATCAAGCGTCTGATGATGGTGATTATTTTGACGAGCAATATCCACCCGCCGATGTCAAATACAAGCAGTTAGAAGACAAATTAATGGTCGTCGAGATCCAAGCCGTCCCTGGTTTAGATTTTAATGATTTGGGTTCGATCTATGGGGTATTTTCTACCCCACAAATTCAAAATACCAGTATTTGCAAAGTACGATGGGGTTTCCTGTCCCAAACTCCACCTGAAATATTATGTGCGCAAGATACAACTGCACACCATTGATAAGAAACTTTGGGTTCACTTTTTCCAAGAAAGCTTGGTCGGGATGCAACTAGAATGGTTTTATCATTTAGATGGTTCCCATATCAATACTTGGGAAGACTTAGCTACCGCATTCTACCACCAATACAAGTATAATGCCGACTTGGCACCAACAAGAGTTCAGTTGTAAGATATGACAATGGGGAAAACTGGAGGATTTAAAGAATATGCACAAAAGTGGAGAGATCTCGCCAGTAGGGTTCAACCACCTTTGACTGAAAGAGAGCACATCAACATGTTTATGGGCACTTTATCTAGTCCATTCTTTAATCTATTGGTTGGCTTTTCTTCTTCTAGTTTCACCGAGCTAATCTTAATCGATGAAAGAGTTAAAAGCGACATCAAAAGTGGGAAGATTTCTATGGAATCTGCCTCCACTTCCAATCCGGTAAAGAAACCTTTTGCTGCAAAGAAAGAAATCAATGATGTGTACGGGGCAAGGGCCCATACCAAGAAGAGTGACCATTTGTCTGTTAAAGCTGTCTGAATCTGCAATCCAACTCCTGCTCCAAGACCATATGTTAATCATCAATGGTTTGAAACTACGAGAAGACAATTTACGAGGATAGACATGTCACCATCCCAATCCTTACAACACTTACTAAAGGCTAATTTGGAGACATTGCACGATCCTCCTGCCAATCCAGATACCACTTCACTAAAGTTCAATCTGAACGCTAAATATGCTTATCATTCAAGTAGCCCCGGGCATGAGACTGACAAATGTTGGGCCTCGGAGAATAAAATTTAGGATTTGATTGATAACAATATTATTGAATTTGATCCTCCTCCAACTCCGAATGTAATCACCGCGCCTATGCCAAATCATGGCAAGGGTGTTAATGTTGTTGAAGATACGATTTTTGTTGCTTCTATCGAAGACTTGACTACTCCATTGGACATCATCAAAAAGAATTTGTTGAAAGTCGGGATCTTCCCTGGCTGTGTAAAAGATTTTGTTTGTTGTACCAAATAACTCAATGGATACGTAGGGCTGAAGAAAGGCATTCAACGCCTGATGGATAGCCATAAAATTCTATTTGAGAAGACTCCGCCTGCCCAAAGTTTGACTAACAAATGTGAAGATCTCTCCATAATAACCATCTCAAACAAGCCTCTTAGGATCTCCTCCAAAGGTTCTATCAGGCTTTCAAATGAACTAATTGTTGCTCCCCTAATAATTACCAATCCGGGACCAATTCCCTACTCTTTAAACAAGGCAGTGCCATGGAACTATGGTGCGGAGGTGTTTTACCATGGGATTAAACAAGACGCTTGGATTGAGGAAGACAATGTTGATAATGTTGCAACATAACTGGCTCAAGTAAGGTAACCCGAACTGGGAGAATCGTTTCAGTCAATATCTCACCACCAATTATTACAAAGACACCCGTCCACATCACTGCTGCTAGGCCAAGTACTGATACCATAGGGAAAGAGAAAGTTGTTGAGCCCGTCGTAACGGAAATACCCGCAAAGAATGTTGCTGATGGAGAACCCTCTGCTCGTGAGATGGACGAGATCTTGAAAATCATAAAAAGAAGCGACTTCAAGATTGTGGAACAGTTGGGGCAAATCCCTTCTAAGATTTTTTTGTTGTCATTGATACTCTGTTCCGATGCCCATGCTCGAACATTAATCAAATTCTTGAAGAAGGCTCATGTCCCTCATGACACCACAACAGAGCAGTTTGAGAATTGTGTGGAAAACTTGACGACTGATAAAGGTTTAGGATTTTCAGATGCCGATCTAACACCGCTTGGGAAGAACCACAATAAAGCTCTACATGTTTCTGTCGAGTGCAAGGGGACCACCTTGGCACATGTTCTAGTCGACACTGGTTATTCTTTAAACGTGTTACCCAAGGGGGAGTTAGAAGGTTTAGACTGTAAAGGTTTAGTCTTGAAGCCAAGTGATATCATTGTGAGGGCCTTCGATGGATCAAAAAGGACAGTTCATAGAGAGGTAGATCTTCCAATCAAGGTGGGCTCACAAATTTTCAACTCCACGTTCTACATCATGGATATCTGTCTTACTTATTCTTGTTTATTGGGTCGCCCTTGGATCCATAAAATTGTGGCAGTAACCTCAACTCTCCATCAAAAAATCAAGTATCCGGTCAAAGGGAGAATTGTCACTGTCTGTGGAGAGGAAGAGTTTATGGTAAGCCACCTCAACTCTTTCAAGTACGTGGAGATGGATGGAGAATTCATTGATACCCCGTGTCAAGCCTTTGAAGTTGTGCCACCAATGATTGCCACTGCCAAATGTTCCTCTGATGTGTCTAAAGCTGTTAAGCCTGTACCGAAGATGGTTTCAGTCAAAGATGCTCGTGGTGCAATTGAAGAAGGGCGCTGTGATACTTGGGGGAAACTCCTCGATATACCATTCAAAGCGGTAAATTTTGGTTTGGGTTTCACCGTCAAGGCTCAGAAGTAAGTAAGGCGCGCTCATGCAGGAAATCCATCTCTCCGTATTTGAAGCCATGAAGTCAACGTTGTGGGTGATTCGGATGATGAAGTTGCATTTGAAGATTGGGTGTATCCTACTACAACAGAGCTTAAGAATTGGCATGCAAAGGAATTTTTCACATCTCCTTCACTTGGGAGTAATCTACTTGTTTATTTCTTTTTATCGAAATCATGAACATTTTGTATGTAATATTTAACAATGACTTTTATGCCATGTGCCTGGCCCGGGGCACTATGGTCCATTTGTCAAGGGTTTTATTTATGCTCATCTAATCATATGATCATTCAATACAAATCATTGGACTCTTTTTCATTCAAATACATTTTTCAAAATAGCCATGTCTCTTACATGCGCACACACACACACACACACTCTTGCAGGTCCTCATCCACTATGGATCTTATTGCTAATGACTCTACTATTTCTGACTATGACTTCAAATTTCCAATTAACCAAGCCGAAGACGAAGGCGAGGAAGATTGTGAAATACCGGGAGAACTAGCCAGACTTCTATTAGAAGAGGAAAAAGCTATTCAACCACACAAAGAGTCAGTTGAAGTCATCAATCTGGGTACTGAGACAGACAAGAAGGAAATCAAGATCCGCGCTAACTTAGAAAGCAGTGTTAAGAGTAGGTTCGCTCAGATGTTGCATGATTATGTGGAAGTGTTTTCTTGGTCGTATGAAGATACGCCTGGGTTGGATACCGACATCGTAGTTCATCGTCTGCCGACAAAGGAAGATTGTCCTCCTGTCAAATATAAAGTACGTCGCATGAGGCCTGACATGTCTGAAAAGATAAAAGCTGAAGTGATGAAACAATTTGTCGCAGGGTTCCTAGCTGTAACATCTTACCCCCAATGGGTTCCCAATGTGGTTCCAGTGCCGAAGAAAGACGGAAAAGTCTGTATGTGCATAGAATATAGGGATCTGAATAGCAAAAGCCCCAATGATGATTTCCCTCTGCCACACATTAATCTCTTGGTCGATAATACTGCTCAGCATAAAGTCTTCTCTTTCATGGATGGCTTCTCCGGCTATAATCAGATAAGGATGGCTCCCGAAGACATGGAGAAAACCACTTTCGTTATCCAATGGGGCACCTTTTACTATAAGGTCATGCCGTTCGGATTGAAGAATGCAGGGGCAATGTATCAAAGAGCTATGGTAGCTTCATTTCATGATATGATCCATCATGAAATAGAGGTATATGTGGATGATATGATTGCCAGTTTACAAACTGAAGAGGAACATCTCAATCACCTGTACAAGCTATTCAAAGGCTGAAAAAGTACAAGTTGAGGTTAAACCCTAACAAGTGCACATTTGGAGTACGATCTGGAAAGCTTCTAGGTTTTGTTGTCAGCAATAAAGGCATTGAAGTTGATCCTGTCAAGGTAAAGGCCATCCAAGAAATGCCAGTCCCCCATTCTGAAAAGGAAATTAGAGGATTCTTGGGTCATCTCAATTACATCGCCTTCTTCATATCTCACTTGACTGCTACTTGTGAGCCAATCTTCAAACTCTTGAAGAAAGATTAGGTACTCAGATGGAATGATGAATGTCAAGCTGCCTTCGATAAAATCAAAGAATATTTGTAAGAACCTCCTATTCTCATGCCTCCAGTTGAAGGAAGACCCTTGATCATGTACTTGACAATACTAGAGAACTCTATGGGGTGTGTTTTGGGAAAACATGACAAGTCTGGCCGAAAAGAGCATGCTATTTATTACCTGAGCAAAAAGTTTACCGATTGTGAAACCAAATATTCACTGCTCGAGAAAACTTGCTGCACTCTGGCATGGGCTGCTCGCCAGCTAAGATAGTATTTGTTTACTCATACCACTCTATTAATTTCTAAGATGGACCCAATCATGTACATCTTTGAGAAACCCGCTCTTTCCAAACGGACAGCCAGATGGAAAATGATCTTGAATGAGTACGACATTCAATACACTATGCAAAAGGCCATCAAAGGAAGTGTACTAGCAGATCATTTGGCCCATCAAGCTGTTGATGATTATCAGGCTATTAACTTTGACTTCTCGGATGAGAACATCATGCTGGTGACCGATTGTGTGAAACCTAGACTGATCACGGACCTGAACAAGGATCCCGATGGACTATGGTGTTCGATGGGGCTTCCAACTCCTTGGGTAACGGAATTGGTGATGTGATCATCTCCCTTGAAGGTTTCCACACTCCTTTCATTACTAGATTATGCTTTGATTGCACGAACAACATGGCCGAATACGAAGCGTGCGTTTTGGGTCTGAGGGCTGCCATTGACTTGAGGATCAAGCAGTTGAATGTGTTTGGGGATTTCGCTCTAGTGATCAGCCAAGTAAAAGGAGATTGGGACAATAAGCATCTTAATATCATCCCTTACAAGGAACTTGTGCTATCTCTAATTCCTTACTTCGAAGAGATCACCTTTGAGCACTTCCCTAGGGAAAAAAATCAGTTGGCTGACACCTTGGCAACCATGTCTTCAATGTTCAAGGTCAGATGGGACAACGAACCTCCTATGATTACAATTGAAATATTTGACGAACCTTCACACTGCTGTGAGCTTGACACTGACTCAGAAAAGCCATGGTACCATGAGGTGATGAGATATCTTGAAGCACAAGAGTATCCCGAGAGAGCATCCATCAATGACAGAAAGTTCTTACGAAGATGTTCAGCCAAATTCTTCCTAAGTAAAGGAATATTATATAAGCGCAACCATGAATCTACTCTACTCCGATGTGTGGACAAGAAGGAGGCAGAAGAAATTATGGAAGACATGCATGATGGTCTCTTTGGCACTCACTCAAGCGGACATACGATGGCTAAGAAAATCCTGAGGGCTGGTTACTATTGGTCAACAATGGAGACTAATTGCCATCAACACTCTAGGACTTGCCACAAATTCCAAATCTATGCTGACAAGGTCCATGTGCCTCATATCCCTCTGAACGTCATTGTTGCACCCCAAAATTTGCCCTCCTAGTTTCTTCTATCTGGCTTAGACTCTTACATTCATCTATGTATATTCCATTAGGTCATTAACAAACATTTGCATTCAATACAGAGCTTGAGGTTCGAAGTTCAGTGGTTGTGCGATATTAGGGTTTCACAGCAGTTAAGGTGTTCATATCCAATAAAGCCTGATTTTTCTGATCATCCTTCAAGCAGTGAAATGTGGAATTGGGATGGCAACCTATGTTTATTGAGGGTTATGTTTTCTTCAAATTAAGGGGGTTATTACTCATCCAGATACATTAAAGACAAGAGTCAGAGTGTTTCATCACCAAGTTTGTGCTTCTCAGCATTTCATCAACCGAGGTTCATTAGGTTTTCTAAGTCGTGGCCATCTTGGTCATATTTCTTTCGGTATTCCCATGTTCAATTCCAAATTGTTCTAAGGGGTCATCTAAGGGCTACTAAATCAGGCATTCATTATCTCCTTGTGCTCAATGTCATCCTTTGATTAGGGTTTATTTCTCTAAATCATGTACCATTCATGAAAGGTTTCTCTGGGAAGTTGTGATTATCAGGCAAGGCTATAATCAAGGGATATCGTCCATGAACAATCATGGTTTCAATTGATATATCTTTGGAAAATAAGAGGGAAATCATTGCTTGAAACTCTAGTCATATGCGAAACAACTCTATTCTAGAAAAGAAGATTCAGTTGGACCTTCTTCACGAATTAGGGTTCACATGCCTTATAATGCAGGGCTCTTCATTTGGTCGATTGACTTACTCGCGATATAATATATTTTATTTGAATTTCATTTTAATGCTTTGAATATCATAAATCCAAAAGTTTTGTGTGGAAGTTTAGGACTTATATCCTATCATACTTGGGTTTATCAACATCTTCAATGGAGGTTCATGGGATGATAAGGTGTGATATAAGGATGGCATTGTGAATTCGTTATGATCAAGGGAATTATCATTCTCAATTGTTTGATCGCTTGTATTGAAAGTTAGCTTAGAGGTGAGAAGTAAAATTAAAGTTTTCTTCAAGACATGGTACTCTGTAAGATCACTAGTTATCGAGTCAAAGGCTTACAGATTGAATTTCAAAATATTAAATCATGGTTCAAAGAAACTTTTGTGGGTTTATTATGCCTGTTGCTCGCAAGACAAGCAGTTACTAATTGATTGGTTTTGTTAATTAAAGATTGGTTTAGAATTGTTCATCCAAGTTTCATTTTTGTTCCAAGTTAAGATTCGAAGGAAATTCATATGGAATACAAGTTGCATAGTGCAAAAACCACCATGGTTCATTCAAGTTCACCATTGATTCAAAGTTTATTGCCATTTGAAAGCCCATCCTAAGGGATTATCTCGTTACATTCACCAAGGCATATCGAAAAATGGAAACATGCCATCACCTTATGTTGCTTTCGTCTATGGAGATACGTAAAGAGCATATATTTTTGAGATAAAATTACGAGTTAAAAATCCGGATAACATTCTTCATACACTTCCAACCGTTCAAAGTTCCATATAAAATGTGACAATTTCTATCGAATTCATGAATATATTACATCAAAAGCCATAATAAAATCTATCTTAAACCTATTTTTCTCGAATTAACTTCAATTCCCTCGAGTTTCTCCATGCTATGCCTCTTCAAACATATTGCCATTTTCGATTAGCCATGCCTTTCAAGTTATTTCAATTCAATTATAACCTTGGTATTGGTTCACCATAGACCTACATAAATGCAAGAATAAGTCAGTTTGCATTCAAGCATTTCAATAGGGAAAGCATAACGTCAATCACAGTCCAGCAATAGCTCCACTCGGAGTCAGGTTATAGTGAAGCAGTCAGGCAACACTTCCATGTAGAGTCAGGTTATAGTGCAACCCCTAAACATTGGTCCTATAATCAACATTGTGACTGCACAAAGAATTCTTATTCAACACCATTCAAGTTTTGGAAGCATTGCTGTGAAACTTTTGTCCTGCGATATTTCATCAGATGGAAACATTGCAGCAAGTGGAGGGTATGCGAATAAGCCTTTCATTTGCTACATAGAAACTGGTATTTCTGTTACTACGCCAGACACACATAAAAAAATCAATCACAGAAGTTAGATTTCAACCAAAATTCCAACTCATGAATATCCTAAACAGAACCCAAACTCAACAAAAAAAATTTTTAGCTCACCCAAGTGCCCAACTGAATCTAACTGCATTCCCTAACAGAAAACTAACAGAATATTCTAACTAATTCTCATAACAAATCCCAACTGTTTTAACCAACAGTTAATAAACTCAAACAAAAAAATTGAGCATAACAACCTCTAAACAGCCCTCAAAAACCCGTAAACTAACTCAGTAACTAATTTTCCAGCTCATCTCTAACAACCATCTAACTGATTTCCAACAGAATTCCAGCTGCCCTTAACCGTTCCTAACCAATTCACTAACAGTACTAAAACAACTTTCCAACTGAATTCTCTAACAAAATCCTAACCATCGAAAATCAGTAACAGAATAACTAACTTCCATCCAAGTCCTTCACTCTCTAACCGACTCAGATCTCACCCTCCATTTCATAATAGAAAAACAAAATCAACAGCTCAGATCAATGGCTGAGATCTTCTCAAGCTCTAACTGATTCTCCTAGCCTTATCACCTATAAAAACTTTTTTTTCTCCGATCACAAGGGTCACGCATCATTTTCTTTTTCCAGTTTTCATCTTCTCTACCCTCCTACTCTCTCTCCCTTACTCTCCTTCATCTTCATCCTACACCTTTCCTCATCAACCTTCACGACAACCTTACTTCTCTGCATAACTGCACTTACTTCTTCAAACAACCTTCAACCACCACCTTCGTTGAAGCCACTACGCTTCATTCACTACCATTTCTCAATAATCACCTTCATCACTCTCTCTTCAACTTCATTCACAGACTTATCTCACGCCTTCACTTCATTCATCTCTCAATAACACCGTGGGTAGAAACAGAGAAAAAAGTGGAAAACACAAGAAACAGAAGAAGAACGTAGAAGAAGGAGCAAACGCACAAGCAGAAGAAGCAAACACACAAGAAGAAGAACAGAGATAAGAAGAAGAATAACTAGAGTTACCTGAAATCCTCTAGAGTTCTTATGCTACCGGCACCGTTGAAGAAGCACCGAAATTTCTCTGTTACCTAAGCTTCGATTTACTTCATTTCTTCATTCTTGTAGCATTTTGCATCACCACAATGTAGTGTATAAGCTGTAGAACAAAACCCCCATGGTTGCTCCTTCAGATTCGTCACCATCATCATGCAATTTAGTTTTAGCTAAAACTAAGGTTCACTATCATATTAGATTCGATGAGAATCATAAGAGTTGTTGATATCTGAGCACTTTTCTTTTGATTTCTTGAAATATAAATGCGTTAAAGAGCTGTTGATTGTGCCTTTGCATTAAGTTTAGAATTGAGTCATCGAAGAAGAAAGCATGGAATTAGAGGTTGATGCGAAATGAGTTGAGACAGAGACGAGGACGGCGGGGGTACAGCGACGGACGATTTCTGTCAGAGAAGAGGAGGAAGTTTAAAGGCGTGTTGCTATATAGAGTGCTTGAGAGGAAGAAGAAGTCTTCTTCTCATGCAAGTCCAAAAGCCACTTCCATTAACCCTAATTACACTCTCAAAAACGGCACCACATTGATCTATTTCTTATTAATATTTTTGTTTTATTAAATTGAAGAAGGAAAATGTTGAATAAAAAAATCTGGAGCAGTATTGCAGATTACAAGTGGATCGGATTCAACATTCCTTAGGCACATTGATCTTTTATCGGTAGCTTGGGAGCTTTGCAAAAAAACTGGTTATGGGCTCTATGTGCTGGGCCTAGCGCCTGGACCCTATGCTTACACCCCTGGATTCTATACTTACACCACCTTGTTTCTTTTGTAATTTTCACTCTAATTTCTTAATTTTTGCAATTAATTGTTGATGATTCATTTATGATTTTTTTTTGCTGAAATTTGGTGTGGATATTAATATGTTGGTTCCTGACTTTGCCACTTTATTTTTTTGATCTTTTTTATTATCTTAGTAATTAATTGAATTAATGTTTGGTACACGATTAGAATTAGGATTTTAACGCGTTCTTGTTAATTTTGTATCCTTGATTCAATTCCCTTGGTATGATCAGTGTTTTAACAGAACTTCTGATTATGCATTTCATTCGCAACACGCGTTTTCCTTTATCTTAGTTGGATATTGTTTCTGACATTGTATGTTTCTTGGTGAAGCTTGCTCGACGCGTACTCCCTGCTTTTTCATTGCTTTCGTCTTCTCTTGACGACTTGCTCACTTTGGTAGCCTCCGCTACTACTCTTGCACTTCTTTTCACTTTATTGTATTTCATTATCACTTTATAGAAATCATGAGAAGTAGGGATTTACTGCAATCCAAGCATGCAAACATTAGGTAGAATTCCCTCAAAATTCTAACTTTAGGTCTAACACTGCATAATAACATTAGGTGTAAAAATAGGCTAGTCTCCCTTTAACTTTTATTCCCCTTTTTTCATCTGCACTAAAACTAAAACTTCTTTATCTTTCAAACTTCAAAAAAATACTTAAAAATTGCTGACGAGAATCGTGCCTTTGTTGAACATGGGAGATGATAAGCGGGTCTCTTTTCGATATTATCATTTTTCCATTCTAAGCCTTGGCATGGTTCAAGTCTCAAAGACTCATTTCATGAATAAGTGGAGAAATGACTAAAATCTCTCTCTTGAGATTAACTAGCTATTATCCACAAGCAAAAACACCAACAAACACAAAACTCCTTTTGCCCACGGGCCTTCCTTTCAAAACTCTTTTCAAAAGAGCATGTTAATTCACTTATGTGATGACGCGTAAGTCTCCAAAGGTCGAGTTGTGGCAGAAGGCGAAATTAATATTGTTCATTAAAAAATACAAACCAACAAAAACATGTAAGACGAACTACGGCTGCTCTGATTCCTTAAAAGGGATACGTAGGCATCGCGGTAGGTCCCGAACGAGCATAGTTTTTATTTTCCCTACATTATTTTCTCATTTCGTTTGCATGAATTCTCCCTTCAGTAGTATAGTAAACAATAAGAATAGATTAAACACACCCATAAGATAGATAACAAGAGTGGATACCGTAGAGTATTACGGGCGTGTGGGGTGCTAACACCTTCCCCTCGCATAACAGACTCCCTTACCCGATCTCTCGGTCGCAAGACTGTGACTTCTCCCTTCTCAGGTTTTCTCGATGTTTACCTTTCCCTTCCTGTGGGATAAAAAACGTTCGATGGCGACTTCATTGTTTGATGATTTTCAGCCGGTTGTTTCAGCTAGCGACTTCACTGGGGACAGATCGGCCAAATGCTGGTCCATCCCGGATTCGATCCTAGCTCTTGCTTTCTTTTCTTTAGGTGTTTATTTTTATGCTTTCAGTTTATTCGTTCATTTTAAATATACATATGCATATGCATGTATTACACTTTATTATATTCCATATACTGCTGTTGTACTGGATCTGCTTCTTGATTGGGTGGGGATGTTACTATTGAGGTAAAAGGCCCAGTACCCAGGCCAGAGTGCACTAGGACACCTAGTAATAGAGTGGGGGCATGACGGCTATAGGACGTGGTCCAATTAGTGCAGTCATGTCATAAACCACGCTCAGATGAGGTTCAATTGGAGGTACTTTCATCATGCACGTCTGTGTTGCGATGATTTTACTTTCAGGCGAACCCGTGATTTTCGACTTACCATTATCTCACCCTGACCTAGTCTTCACCCGTGAGTGGGGAGGGAATTCTTATCACAGGTACAGTTGGTGACTATATTCAGACAGTTACTTTTGGTTATGTACTGGATTTCTACCAATAATTAAGAGGTTCTCATATTCATTTTCTGAGGATCCAACTATGATCTTCATGGGTTTCTTCCGGTTACGTTTCAGACCTGTAATCTCAGTATTGACAAGAATATGAAGAGGCAGTACAATAGGAATCAGTATCATGGAAGTAGTAACCCCATGATCATTTACACACACATCATAGCATATTTACTTTTCAAAAACATATATATGTCAATAATTAATTCGCATGCGCATTGTCATTTCCAGGATCTCTCCAGGGTTTCCTTTTCCTCTAAAGAATGGAAAACAACATTGATATCATCCTAAAGAGAAAGAGGGATAACTTCAGCTATCAGTTTCATCCTAGTATTTGGCCCTCTCTTGAAGAGCTTAGAGACCTCATGAATTGTCAACAAATGGGCGTTTTTGGTGAAAGATATGGGAATCTCCTATCTTTATTGGATGCTCATGTTGACGACAAGGTTGTACAGACTTTGTTACAATTTTATGATCAGGAGTTGCGTTGCTTCACATTTCAAGACTACCAGTTAGCACCTACTCTTGAGGAGTATGCTCATCTTCTCCACATTAAGCTCACCAGTCATGTTCCATTTGTTCGAGTCCTTTTTGAACCTGACTTTGAGGCTATTGCTAAGGTTCTTTATTTGAGCCTTAAGAATGTAAAAGGGAAATGGAGACGTAACAAAGTCACTTGTGGTCTTCCCGTAGATTTCTTGACAAGTAAGGCTAAGGAAATGGCGAACATGGAAAATTGGGGTGCTTATTACACTTTGTTGGCTGCTATCATTTACGGAGTTGTCTTATTCCCTGAGATTAAAGAAATCATAGACTTGGCTTCTCTTTGGGTCTTCATGAATAAGAATCCTATACCCCCGCTATTAGCAGATACTTACCACGCCATCCACTCCAGGAATGGGAAGAAAGGAGTAGTAGTATGTTGTACACCTATGCTTTAAAAATGGTTCATGGCACAGTTACCCACCAAAGGGCCATTCAAAGAAGATCCTCGTTCATGGGCATCCAAAGTGATGACACTCACCTCTTTCAATATCCAATGGTACAAACTTAAGGTGGATAGTTCCGAAATCATCTGTCACTGTGCAGGTTTCTCTAATGTTCCGCTCATGGGAACAAAAGGGGTTATCAACTACAATCCAGTACTCTCTCTCTGCCAATTAGGTTATGCCATGAGGCGCCCACCCACGGACAAGGAGGTCAAACCTATGTTTTTCAGAAAAGGAGAAGACCCAGAATTGCTGAAGAAAGTGGAGATTGCTTGGGCACATGTTGGAAGGAAAGGAAAAGAATTCTTCGGACCAAAAGAGGTATTAGCTTTCGATCCTTACATGGATTGGTTGCAGGAAAGAGTCAAAACTCTTATGTTGCCTTTTGAAAAGGAAATCTCCTTGTATCTTCAACCCACCGAGTTGTAGCACGATGTGCCTAAGGAACACTTCTATCAAGTACAATTGGAGAATAGGGACCTTCACCAGAATTTGGAAGACGAAAAAATTTAAATTTATTTCTTAACAGAAAAGAAAAGGGACTTGGCCCATCAGCTGAAAGAGTATGAAAGGGAAGGTAGTTCCAAGAAACGACTCGAAGATGAAAACTCTTTTGTGTCTACGGAAGAATATCAGATAGCCCTCGCTGATGCAGAAAAGAATCGTCAATAAACTCTGAAATTTCAGATGGCCAACAATAGGAACAAAGCCAAGGTCAAGGAATTGGGAAACCAATTCAAAACTGCTAGGATGGAGTTGGAAGCAAAAGAAGATCAAATGACCGAAGTACTGAAAGAGAATGCAAGACTCCGAGACAAGATCAAGGAAATGGAAGAAGCACATGTGCCTATACCTTTACCAGAATGTAAAGATTGTGATCGCTTCCTAGAGCAATGTGTGTACTTAGAGGGACAACTATATCAGAAAGATGTGGTGATCGATAACTTCGCTCATGGACGGGATCGTTAAAAGACAAAGAAATTATTTGAAGAAACCAAAGAATGGAGTGAGGAGTATTTCCGGCAAGGAGGACCTTTGTACTACACAGAGATTAGAGATCCCCCCGTTGATTATCTTGTTCTCCTCTTTATTCTCCTTTTGCCTTTTGATCACCACCAGTCCTATTGGATGGGGTCATTTAGATTTCATTGCAGTTCCTGAATCATGCTTGTAAGAAGTTACCATTGGATCATATGAATGATGTTTTTAATGAGATCAATTGTTAATCAAAACTTCTTCTTATCGTTTGTCTCTCTTGTCATGTTGTTTGAAATTCCTAGGGGTAATAAAACTTTGGATGTCCTGGAAATGATATAACATCACATACACAATCATGCATTAATGCATATCATAATTTGAAAAGTAATTATGGCAGGTCTTCTTATTTCTTGATTCGGGCCTCCCCTTTGCAGAAGATAACCACTACAAATTCCCATCGTTATAATACTTGAAGCACCTCTAAGAGACAAATGGAACAAATTCAGGCAGATGTTGTAGCTATGGGGACCAGGATGGATACTGGAGTCGATCAACAGATGGAGATTATTCAGAACATGGCTCATCAACAGGAGGAAATGAGGGCTATGATTGTGAGACCTGCTGAAGCATTGAATAATGGGGGTGAAAACCCGAACGCTGGTCCACCTGGGGTCGTCATCAATAATCCCAACAGTATTCCAGGGGCTCAAAATGCAGTGGAGAATCCGGGAGGAACTCGAAACATGAATATCGGTTTGAATAACCAAAATGGCCAGCATGTGAATTTCAACAACCTTATAGGTAACCAAGGCATCCTGGGAATCAAGCTATGGGAAACCCTCCCCCACTCACTCCTTCTCATCAGAACACCGAACAACCTACTATGCTACCATGGCCTGTTCGCATTCCTGTTAGGCCAGTGGAAGAAGATAATTGGGAGGACTGGATGACTAATATGGAAGAACCAACTGAAGATAGCAAGAAGTTTCATATGCTTGAAGAGCGGATGCGCAAGTTTGAAAGTCAAGGTGCAATAGGCTTTAACATGTATGACTTAGGCTTGGTGCCCGAAGTAAAGATTCCCCCAAAATTCAAGGTGCCTGGTTTCGTAAAGTACAAAGGTACTTCCTTCCCAAAAACCCATGTTAAGTCTTTCTATCGGAAGATGTCTGCATATTCCAACAACGAGAAACTGTTGATGCACTACTTTCAAGATAGTTTGACAGGTGGCCCACTCGAATGGTACATGCAGCTGGAAAGTAGTCGTATCCGCACATGGAGAGAATTGATTGAAGCATTTGTTTTGCACTATCAATATAACACTGACATGGCAACCACAAGAACTCAACTGTAGAACTTATCCTAGAAACGAGATGAGTCTTTCAAAGAATACGCCCAAAGGTGGCGAGAGATGGCTACAAAAGTGCAACCTCCCATGTTAGAACAAGAAATGGTAGAGATGTTTAGCACTATGCTGCAAGGCCAGTATTACACAACCTGTAGCATATCAGGTACTTTTGCTGAGATGGTAACACATGGGGAGCGGATTGAGATCGGAATTAAATTGGGGAAAATCCAAGATGTTCCAATTGGGAATAGTGCTGGAAATACTAAAAAGTCCTTCGGGGGCCACCCAAAGCAAAAGGAAGGAGAATCTGGTGCGATCTATCCTCAGAAAGGTAAGGGCATGTATCAAGATTACGACCATCAGGTTGCTGCTGTGACAATTCCGATAGCTCCCCCTCAACGTCTAGCATATACACCTCACCAAGGCTATCAACAGAGGTTAAAACCACCTCCCAGAAAGATCGACACAATTCCCATTCCCTATGCAGAATTTTACCCCAGTTACTGGATTTAAAGTTGGTCGAGAAACGCACAATGCAGATTAACCCGGATAAACTTCCATCAATTTTCAATACTAACGCTACATGTGAGTTTCATTCCGGAGCACCAGGGCATAACATTGAGTCCTGCATAGCGTTTAAGCACAGGGTACAGGACTTATTGGACTCTCAAGCTATTAATTTTGGACCAGCACCTAATATCACGAATCAACCACTACCGACCCACGGAAGTTCCACTGTCAATGCCATCATTGAAGAAGAAAGCATAGATCTGATCATGGATGTTGATCAATTAACTACCCCCCTGTTATTTATAAAAGAGCAATTGACGGGTAAAGGTGTATTCTTGGGCTGCGAAATGGACTGTACTGCTTGTTTAAAACATCCAGAGGGTTGTCAATTGTTGAAAAATGCAGTTCAAGATTTGATTACAAAGGGGTTTTTTCAGTTTAATCGCAAGATCATGAAGCATGATATCAATAAGAATGAAGTCAATATAATAACCATTCCAGTCAAACAAAAATCCGCCCGAGTCCCTGTAACAATCTTGGTACCTGCTAAGAAATCTCCACTACTTATCAATACGCCTGGCCCGGTACCGTACGTTAGCGACAAGGCAGTACCTTGGAATTATGGTGGCGAACTTTACTATCAAGGGAAGAAGGTTACTACTCAGAGGTCTAAGGAAGATAAGGCTGAAGAAGAGAAACCTGCAGTGCTCGATATCGTTAGTGAAAGCTGAATTACTCGCAGTGGTCGAATTTTCTCCCCGCCAGAGCAACCTGAAAGTAGTACAGATGTTGCAGCTAAGGCTAAAGGCAAGAAAATCGTGGTCAATACCGATAAGCTGGGGCAAAGTACCCCTGTTCCTGTTTTTGATGATGAAATGTCTAAGGATGCAGCCGAGTTAATGCGGTACAACAAGAAGAGTGACTATAAGATCATTGACCAGTTAAGTCAAACACCCTAAAAAATATCCATCATCGCCTTACTCAGAGACTCGGAATCCCATAGAAATGCATTATTGAAGCTGTTAAGAACATCTTTTGACCCTCAAGAAATATCAGTGAATCAGTTTGAAGGAATTGTGAATAGTACTTCTGCAAGTAACGGGCTGGGTTTCACGGACTTCGATCTACCCCCTGAGGGGAGGAAGCATAACAAATCATTGCACATCTCCATGGAAATTGCAAAAACTACCTTATCTCATGTGCTAGTTGATACAGGTTCCTCTATCAACGTATTACCTAAGTCTGCTCTTTTAAAACTGGATTATGAGGGGATTTCATTAAGGCCGAGTGATTTGGTTGTTAAGTCTTTTGATGGATCGAGAAGAACTGTGTTCGAGGAAGTCGACTTGCCAATCAAGATAGGACCTCAAGTATTTGAAGCAAACCTGTTTATCATGGATATAAATCCTTCCTATTGTTGTTTGCTGGGCCGCCCTTTGATCCATGGGGCTGGTACCGTCACCTCTACCCAACACCAGAAGCTGAAATTTTTACTAAATGGAAAAGTGGTCACTATCTGCGGCGAAGAAGATTACATTGTCAGTCACCTGAGTTCTTTCTGTTATGTTGAAATAGAAGGAGAAATACATGAGACACTGTGTCAAGCTTTTGAAACTGTACAAGTTGTTAGAACTCCTCATCAAGAAGACAAGAGGCCAGAAGTCCCAATATCATCCTATCGCCAAGCACAAGCAATCATTCAGTCTGGTCATCTAGAAGGCTGGGGAAGATTATTGGATCTCCCTATGCAGAAGGACAAGAAAGGTTTAGGCTTCGTCACTAATCAGAGAAGGTCAGTAGCTACTACTGAAGATCAAAGTATCCCTCCACCAATTCGATTCGTCAGTGGCAGAATCATCCAGGAAGAAGCTCATGCAGTAAGTGAAGGAGGTGACTGTGAGATGGATAGGTGGGTTCATCCGACCAGGCCGAATGAAAAGCTTACAAACTGGTTCACCAAAGACATCATCGAAGTCACCCGTTTTGAAGAGTAACTTTCTTTTATTTTTCTTATCATGCAATAATCCCTATGTCCTGCCTAAGACATACCGGACGTGCTGTAAGGCTATAATGTTTTTCATTTACAAGTTTATTCGTCAATAAATAACGTCTTTTGTTTTTAAATGTTTCACTTTTTGTCCTTCCGAATTTCCTTTTTATAAGATTCAAGACTTCGTTTTCTTTTACATCTAAAACAAACAAAAAAACAACCATGTAGATTTTGTCCCTCATTAATCCCGGAAAATGTTAAAAATGATTCTGCTATAACCCTCTACGACTTTGAAAAACCAATATATCAATCTGAAGAAGAAACTGAGGAGGACTGCGAACTTTCTGAAGAGTTGGCTAGGTTATTAAGGCAAGAAGAAAAGGTTATTCAACCACACCAAGAGACCATTGAATTGATCAACTTAGGAACATAAGAGGCCCCAAAAGAAGTTAAGATTGGGGCTGCTCTAGAAGACAGTATCAAGCACAAATTAATCACAATGCTCTGCGAGTATATGGATATCTTCGCTTGGTCTTATGAAGACATGCTTGGTTTAGACACGGACATCGTCATGCACAGGCTACCTCTCAGAGAGGAGTGTCTTCCTGTTAAAAAAAAGCTTTGAAGGACTAACCCTGAGATGTCTAAGAAGATCAAAGAAGAAGTTCAGAAACAGTTTGATGCCGGGTTTTTAAAAGGGACATCTTACCCGCCGTGGATTTCGAATATTGTGTCAGTACCTAAAAAGGATGGAAAGGTCAGGATGTGTGTGGACTATAGGGACTTGAACAGAGCAAGTCCTAAAGATGACTTCCCGTTACCACATATTGATGTGCTAGTTGACAATACAGCTCAAGCAAAAGTGTTCTCCTTCATGGATGGTTTTTCTGGCTATAATCAGATTAAGATGGCCCCAGAAGACATGGAGAAGACTACCTTTATCACTCCTCGGAGAATGTTTTGTTATAAGGTGATTCCATTTGACCTAAAAAATGTCGGGGCAACTTATCAACGTGCGATGGTCACTCTCTTTAGTGACATGATGCATAAAGAGATTGAGGTATATGTCGATGATATGATTGCGAAATCCCAGAAAGAAGAGGAACATCTGGTTCATTTGTTGAAATTGTTTGAAAGGTTAAGGAAGTTCAGGCTAAGGTTGAATCCAAATAAGTGCACGTTCAGAGTAATATTAGGGAAACTGTTAGGGTTCATCGTAAGCGGGAGAGGAATCGAAGTTGACCCTAGCAAGGTAAAGGCTATACAAGAAATGCCCGTGCCGAAAACAGAAAAGGAGGTTCGCGGCTTTCTCCCACCTTACAGCCACTTGTGAACCAATCTTTAGATTGTTAAAAAGGAGCAAGACAGACAGGTGGAATAACGATTGCCAGGCAGCGTTCGATAAAATTAAAGAGTATTTAATGGAACCTCCGATTCTCTCGCCCCCGGTGGAAGGTAGGCCCTTGATAATGTACCTAACAGTATTGGAGAATTCAACGGGGTGTGTATTAGGGCAACATGAAGCGGATGGTCGAAAAGAGCATGCCATATATTACCTTAGAAAAAAGTTTACCGACTGTGAGGTAAGATACTCACTGCTCGATAAAACTTGATGTGCTTTGGTATGGGCTGCTCGCCGACTAAGGCAGTACATGTTGACTCATACCACCTTACTGATCTCTAAGATGGACCCTGTGGTACGGTGGGAGAACTGACTTGAGGTTTTGCGTTTGTGTTCACAAATGTTTCGGTTTAGCAAGAGTCGCCACCGACTTTTATTTTATCCAAAAGGAAAGGTCAAAAAGCACAGGAAAGACCTTTCAGATGTTTTCTTGAGTTCGGGGGGTAGAATATGAAAAAGGAAGGTGCTAGCACCCTTTTCATCCATGGTTAATCATGGGCTCTTAGTTACTTGTTTTAGATCACTTGCTTTTGCTTTTCAATTGTTTGAAATGGTGCTTTGTGTGGTTTTGAAAGTATTTTGAAAAGAGGCCATCGTTTTGGCAATCTTTGTAATGATTCTTGTTTGTAAGAATGTATACAAAGATGTTTGTCTTTTGAAAAATGTTTCAATATTTTGAAAGTTTGTTTGGAAAATGTTTTGAAATTGTGTGTGTTAGTTTGAAAATAGCAAGGATTGTTTGAAAGAGATCAAGTAACTAGGAGTTATCTACCCTACTCAAAAGTCTTTCCTACACATTTTTATTCCTTTGACATTCTTGTTTTACCATTGCATTTGGTAAACAATCCTATCTTTGGATGTTAAACGGGACAGGCGTGGGTCATCATATGACCATGATAGAAATGGTTCCAAGTATCTTAGCAAGTTTTTGAGGGACTAGATCATTTTTGTTTAGGCAACCAAGATACCATCATCGAGGGACTATGATATTTTGTTTTGTTTTGTTTTGCCAAGATACCTAGCATGCATACCATGGCCATTTTAAGGCAACAAAGTGGATGAAACCCTAGGGGTGTTGTGTGCAATGTGTGCCATTTTTCATGCATTTTTGTCTTGTATTTAAATCATGCTATTTGTTTGATTTTTTTTATCTTTGCATTCAAAACCCTAGTTTACTATCATGGTATATGAAAGCAATAAAATGCGTAAAGTAAATCTAGACTATTACAATATTATGGGGAGGGGGATGCAAGTTTTGAATAGGGGGATATTGTTCAAAATAAAGCCCTAAAATTATTACAACCAAATTGAATTTATTGCACAAATAAATAAATAGACAAATATTTAAATATGCAATAAAATGTAAATATGCAAGAAAATGTTTTTGTATTTATTTTATGTATGTAAAAATGAATTTATTTATGTCTTAAAAAGTAAGAAAAATAAAAATGATTATTTTTTGAAAGGGTGAAAACCCTAATTTTTGTTTTAAAGGAAAATATGCTTTATATTATTTATTTATTCATTTTTGTTTAAGAAAAATAATAATAACAATATATACAAAATGTTAAAGAATTAAATATTGTATGAAAATATTATTTTAAGTGTACAAATAATAAAAATAAAAATATGTAATATTTTTATATTATTTACAAGTTTTATTTAAGAAAATAAAAGTATATTAACCTAATAATTCATTTATTATGCAAAAAATAAAATGAAAAAATATGATAAAATGCAAAAAATAAAGAAAATATTTTTTGTGATTTTAAATGTTCAAAAAAAAAAAGTCAGAAAATATAAAAGAAATGAAAAAAAAAATGCAAAATAAAGAAAATGGGCCAAGGGGGTGCAGAAAGTAAACAGGGGGTATGAATAGAAGAAACAACAAGCCCAAGCCCACTTCACTTCATCCCTGACCTTAAGACAGCCACGTGCGCGCTTCTGCTATGCAAATCCTGTTCTCTCTATTGCTTGCATGAAATCAAAAACTTACAACATGAAACTTATAGCATTTTTAATCACGATTCCAACCATATCGATTTTGTGACCTAACTCTCAAAGGACAGAGAGAATTTTAATGGCCCTAAATTTTGACCTAGTTTTTTCAGCAACTTCAACTATCATATACTCCGAGCTCAGTATATATAAAGGGAAGTTATGCATATGTACAGCTCAAGCAACTTAAAGACTACATTTTTGCTTCACAAACCTAAGCTTAATGATGCCTAAATAAGGAGTTAGAAACTTGACAAATACCTTGTAGAGTTGGGTTTGGATATGGAAATGTAGGAGTGTTAAGTGAGGCCTGAAGGTCGTGTTAGCTTGGCTGAAGTTCCCTCAACCTTTCCCAATGCTCAGCTTGCTTTGAAGTTGCTTGAATCTTCTTGTAGAAGTCAACCTGCAAAGCTTCAAAATGAAAATGGTGAAGTGTGAAAATGAGCTCACAGTTGCTGGACATGGGCTTCGATAGTTCAAGTGTGTTGTATGGAATGTGTTTGAAGGGTTGAAAGAGGAAACACACGAGCCAATTTCAAAATGGCTTGAGTTCTGCAGAGGTTGCCCTATTTGGGCAGAAAAATGGGATTTCTGTGTTTGAGGGAGTTTGAGGGGTTGGAAAATCGTGTTTCTTTCTTGTTACAAAGTTTTGAGGTCGTTTCAAATGTTGCTTAGCTTTGGTTTTATCAGATACAAGAGTTATATGGACTTTTGCAAGTTGGCTTATTTTTGAAGAAAGGTTGAAGTGACAAAGGCAAAGGTTTATACAGGCTAGCTCAAGGTCTGCATAGGGTTGGTGAACTTTTTCTGATGTTTATGGATCTTGTTTGCAGCAAGACATTAGGTCCATGGCTCAAGATAAACAAAGTTGCAAAAAGCAAACTTTATGAAAATGGTATTGTTACCTTTATGCCATTTTTGGATTAAACCCTTGTACAAAGCTTCAAAGATCATAACAAGGCCAATATCCATTGTGTTTGAATTCAATTTTGGAGTGTAAAAAGGATTAGGACCTGTAAACAATGTACAAGCATGCTTAGGACAGATTTGCAACTTGTAACAATGTGAAAAATGCCATGGACAAAAGTGAGAAATTTCCATTTTCTTTCCTTCTATTATCCCTAACCATAAATGATCTTGGAGAGTTATTGGACATTTTGGAAAGCTTGTAACATGCTCTACAATCCATATTTGAAATGCATTTTGATATTCCTCTTGGAACTAGGTGAAAAGTTGCCATGAAGTTAAGTCAAAAATCTGCCTAAACTAGGGCAAAATTTCACTAAGTTAAAACTTTTATGGACCCTTCTTCACAAAATCATAACTTGAGATCCAAGCATCTTTTGGGAAAACTTTGTGAATAAAAGTTGTAGGTTTTGTGGAGGACTATAACTTGCATGTTGTAAGTTTTGTTTGAATCCAATTTCATCATGGTGAAAAGATTTGGAAAAGTTGGAAAAAAATAAGAAATTTTCATAACTTAGAAAAATTCTGAGTTATGAAATTTTTCAAACTTAAACCCTAATTTCCAAAATTAGGTTTCTTGGTGAAAAAGTTTCATGTTTTGACACATCTCGATGAAATATGACCCTTGACACTTGATTTTGACCAAAAAGTCAAAGTTTGACTTTTCAGTGTACAGTCGATTTTTGATCAGTTAACTGGAAAATTCATCTGTCAATCCAATGCATTTGAGATCTTTTGAACCTTGTGATTATGTAAACATGATTCCATTGAGTCCTTGAAACCATTCTTGAACCCAATTTTCCATTGGCTAGGTGAAAAAATCAGAAATTGCCCTTCCTCAGTCAAAACCCTAATTTTGACCATTTTACCCTTTTGATGATCTGATCAAATTTCTTGAGGAGTTGTGGTCCAAACTTGATCAAATGGTTGATATGAGTCTATAATGTTGATTTGGATAAAAAATTATGAGGTTTGACTGTAAATTGGCCATGGTTGACTTTTTCCCCAATACAGCTAATTTTTAGGTCAACTGTCCAATTGACTGTGCAAAAAAGTGATTCAAGGCTTGAAACTTGGTATGAGCAATCTTAGAGGTCCAACATGAATTATGAAAGTCACATGAGGCATTGAAAGTCCAAAAATACTTGTGCAAACTCAAACCCTAATTTCAGGTCATCAGTGCAAGGAGATGTCTTGAGCTCAGCAAACCCTAATCTGGTCTTGAATCCAAGAAGTCTTATGAGGAGTATCTTGATAAAATGAAAGGGCAAATTTTGGGGTACAACAGCTGCCCGTGTTCAATCTTCTTGAACCTGAAGAGTTAGATTGGCGAGTTTTGTCGTTCGTGACTCGAAGGTAAAAGATTATTGGACACTAGAGTGCACGTAAATTTGCACTCGTCAAATTGTAGTTGAGGAAATGGGCTTAAAGATGCCATTTGGAGAGGTGATAGAATCTTGTTGGAGATGGGCTTAAAGATGCCATCCAAGAATGTTTGTTGAACTGCAAGTTGTAAGTCAAAAGAATGAGTATCAGAATGGTGTCCGTATTTGAAACGTATATGAACTGTATCTGGAGACTGAGTCTGTATGAGCAATGGAATGGCGTCCGTGTCTGGAGCGTATCCGAGCTGTAACTGCACTTGAATTTGAATGAATAATAGAATGACTTTTGTGTTTGGAGTGTATATGTATTATATCTGATTCTGAAATTTGAATAAGTGACAGAATGACATCCGTGTCTAGAGCGTATCTGAGCTAGGGAAAAAGTCAGAATAAGTGACTGAATGGCTTCCGTGTCTGGAGCGTATCTGGACTGTATCTGAAGTTGACAGAATGACTTCCGAGTCTAGAATATATCTGAGCTGGGGAAAATCAGAATGAGTGACAAAATGGCTTCCGTGTCTGGAGTGTATCTGTATTGTATCTTGACTTTGAATTCTGAATGAGTAACAGAATGACTTACGTGTCTGGAGTGTATCCATACTGTATTTGAATAAGAGATCTGAATGAGTAACAGAATGACTTCCGTGTCTGGAGTGTATCCGTACTGTATCTTGACTTTGAATTCTGAATGAGTAACAAAATGACTTCTGTGTCTGGAGTGTATCCATACTGTATCTGAATAAGATATCTGAATGAGTAACAGAATGACTTCAGTGTCTGGAGTGTATCCGTACTGTATCTAAAATCTTGAATATTTGTTAAAGATAGCTACTAATCTTATCCTGAAAAGGGTAAAATGTTAGCTGAAACACAAAGTTATGTTGCATGAAATGTATGATGTAATAAATGTGTTTTATCAATGTTTATGATATATGAGTGTAATGTATGTGCATGTAAGCTGATTCGTTGTATTTTTGAGGAAAATAAATCCTTGATAGATGGAGATAATAAAATCCTCGACTGCTGCCGGGGAAAATAAATCCTTGACCGTTGTTGGAGATTCAAAATCTTTGATTGCTTAGGATGAGAAATCCTTGGTGACTATTGTGGATGGAAAATTCCTGACAACCTCTGTGGGGATGTGAGAATCCTTCATGTCTCGAAGCTGGGGTATTGTCAAAAATCCGTTATGAGAGTAATGTCAAACTGCTTGAGAAATCTGCTTGGGAAATCCAGAGAACTTTGAAGACTTCTACTGGTGGTTACACAAAGGAAATCCTTACTCGGCTGGGAAATATGGAAAACTCTGGTGATTTCTGCGGGGAACTAAGGTTGAGAATCTTCGATCTGCAGGGGAATAAAATTCTGAAAAACTCATGTTGGGGAGTGATGAAGACTCTGGCAACTTAACTGGGGAATCAAGAATGAGAATCTTCATTCTGTTGGGGAGTAAAAACTCTATTTGGAAGAAGGCTTACTGTTGGAGAGTAAGTACAGGACTCTGGGGGAAAAAGCTTATTCCTGTTTGGAAAAAGTTCAGGAGTATGGGTTGTATGCCACTCTACTGGGGAGTTATCCTAGGTTGGAGATAAAAGTTAACTGTTATCTGGTTGATTTCCAGACTTTTAAGACAACTTGCTGGGGGATTTGGGGAAAACTGGATGGTTCCCACTGGGGATTGATAGTTGGAAATCTTGACTCGACTGGGGAAGAAGGTTTCATCTCCGCTGAGGGTTTGTAGTTCAAATTTTTTATTCCGCTGGGGACTGGGAGTTTGAAGTTTTAACTCTGATGGGGATTAAGGATTTGAAATTATAACTCCGTTGGGGATATGTATTTCAAGGTTTTTGCTCCGCTGGGGATCTAGATGATGTACTGCAGGGGATTTCTCTTGGAATAGCCTAAAGACGTTTTCCTATACTTTCAACCTGTCAGTAATTATTCTTTCCCATTTCATTTATTTTGTAAACATGTGATTATATTCAAATGCATATGCTTATTAATAAATCATTGGACGTTTTCAAATAAAACACAAGTGTAAAAAAGGAAAAGACAAACATTTTTCTACACTTTGAAATATCTTTGTATTAACTTTGTGTAAGTATTTTGTACAAAGGAGACAGACATTCTAGTAAGAGAACGTTGTCATAAAAATGAGAAATATTTATACAAAGAAAGATGGTTGTGTAAAAATTCCATGGGGTTCCCATTCTGCTATAGCCTTCGTAACTCTGAATATCTTGTCCATTCGTTGCTTCGTCCGAAGATGATTGAGTTGATCAGAAACCCGGAGCTTGTCTGTGAAGAGATTGTCCTTAAAGTGATCCGACGAGACATAGTCATACGCTTTAATTCCCTAACTTTTGCTTGGACCGCCCTTTCGGGTTTTCGATCCACCGGGAAACCCTTTTTTGCCCAAGTCGCTCTTTCGAGTTTTAAACTTGTCGGGTGTACAGATTTTTTTTATTTATCCCTAATTTTTGCCTGAACCGCCCTTTCGAGTTTTCGATTCACCGGGATGCCCTTTTTTTGCCTAGGTGCGTCAACCTAGCGGGTCAATTATGCGTAGTATCTTTTGACTATGTCGGTGTTCGCAGGGTGCGGCAGGTCATAGCCGTCCATGGTGGTTAAGATCATTGCCCCACTAGAAAAGATACTTTTGATCACAAATGGTCCTTCGTAGGTAGGAGTCCATTTGCCCCTGGGATCACTTTGTGGCAAGATAATGCGCTTGATCACCAGATCCCCGACTTGAAATACCTGGCGTCTGACTTTCTTGTTGAATGCCTTGATCATCAGTTTCTGATACGCCTGACCATCATAAACAGTGGTAAGTGGCTTCTCGTCAATCAAGTTAAGTTGATCAATCCGGGTCTGAATCCAATCGTCTTCACTCAAACCAGCATCCTTCATGATTCTCAGAAAGGGAATCTAAACCTCGATAGGTAAAACAGCTTCCATGCCATATACCAAGGAATAAGGTGTTGCCCCAATTGATGTACGCGTCGTGGTACGGTACCCGTGAAGAGCAAACGGTAACATTTCATGCCAGTCCTTGTAGGCGACTGTCATCTTTTGTATGATCTTCTTGATATTTTTGTTCGCAGCTTCGACAACACCGTTCATCTTTGGCCGATAGGGAGATAAATTATGTTGATGAATCTGGAACTGCTCGCACAAGGCGGTGATCATAGTATTGTTAAGGTTTGTACCATTGTCAATGATGATCCTTTTGGGGATACCGTACCGGCAAATGAGGTTCTGCTTGATGAAGCGGGAAACAACATTCTTAGTAACGGATGCGAAGGAAGCTGCTCTGACCCACTTGGTGAAGTAATCAATGGCCACCAGGATGGAGCGGTGTCCATTGGAAGCTGTAGGCTTGATCTCTCCAATCATATCGATTCCCCACATAGCGAATGTCCAAGGAGCTGTTAAGACATTGAGAGGAACTGGAGGTATATGTACCTTGTCCGCGTAGATTTTACATTTGTGACAAGTCCTGGAATGTTGATAGCAGTCAGCTTCCATGGTAGACCAGTAATAGCCTGCCCGTAGGATCTTCTTAGCCATCGTATGCCCGCTAGAGTGAGTGCCAAAGGTACCATTGTGCAGTTCAGCCATGATCTGTTCAGCTTCAATATTGTCCATACAATGGAGCAGAATGCAATCATGATTGCGCTTGTACAGGATACCATTGCTCAGGAAGAACTTAGCTGAGAACCTCCTTAAGAACTTTTTGTCGTTGACTGAAGCTCCTTCAGGATATTCTTGAGCCTCGAGATACCTTTTGACTTCATGAAACCAAGGTCAATCCACTACTTCTTCGGTATTAATCCCATGACAATGTGCAGGTTCATCTATCCGTTCAATGTTGATTCGGGGAGCCTCATTATCCCAGTTAAGTTTAAACATGGATGACATTGTAGCTAGAGCATCTGCTAGCTGATTTTCTTCTCGCGAGAAATGCTCGAAGGTAATCTGCTCGAAATGTGGTAACAATGTCCAGACATGTTCTTTATAAGGGATGAGGTTTGGATGTTTAGTGTCCCACTCTCCTTTGATCTGACTGATGACCAAAGCTGAGTCCCCAAACACAATCAAGGATTTGATTCCCAAGTCTATTGCAGCCTTGAGACCAAAGATACAAGCTTCATACTCGGCCATGTTGTTGGTGCAGTTGAAACAGAGTTTGGAGGTGAAAGGTGTATGTAAACCTTCTGGAGAGATGAGTACCGTGCCGATACCGTTGCCAAGTGAATTGGAGGCACCAACAAAGTACAGGGTCCATCGGGATCCTTGTTCAGGTCCGTCATATGGTCTGAAATCTTCAATGTTGTCCAGTGTCATAATGTCCTCGTCAGGGAAGTCGAACCTCATGGATTGATAATCTTCGACAGCTTGATGGGCTAGATGAGCAGCTAGCACACTCCCCTTTATAGCTTTTAGGGTCATGTACTGTATATCTTATTCGGCACGATCATCTTCCATCTAGCAATCCTTCCAGATAGAGCAGGCTTCTCAAAGATGTACTTGATCAGATCCATCTTAGATATCAGCAGAGTGGTATGAGTCAACATGTACTGCCTTAGCCGGCGAGGAGCCCATACCAAAGTGCAGCAAGTTTTCTCGAGCAGTGGGTATCGGGTCTCACAGTCGGTAAACTTTTTGCTAAGGTAATAAATAGCATGCTCTTTTCATCCAGACTCATCATGTTGGCCCAGTACGCACCCCATTAAATTCTCTAGGACAGTCAGATACATGATTAGCGGTCTTCCTTCGACGAGTGGCATCAAGATAGGAGGTTCTAGCAAATACTCCTTGATTTTATCGAAAGAAATTTGACAGTCATCATTCCATTAAACTACCTGATCTTTCTTCAACAGCTTGAAGATTGGTTCACAGGTAGATGTTAGGTGAGAAATGAACCTAGCAATGTAGTTTAGGCGTCCCAAGAAACCTCTGACCTCCTTCTCAGTGCGAGGAGCAGGAATTTCTTGTATAGATTTGACTTTGGCAGGATCAACCTCGATGCCCTTGTTGCTGACAATGAAACCCAAGAGTTTACCGAATCGGACTCCGAAAGTGCACTTGTTAGGGTTTAATCTTAGCTTGTACTCCTTCAACCTGACAAACAGCTTTTACAAATGGTCGAGGTGTTCTTCTTTAGTTTTTGATTAGGCTATCATGTCATCTACGTAGACCTCTATCTCATGATGTATCATATCCTGAAACAAAGCTACCATGGCGCGTTGATAGGTTGCCTCGGCATTCTTCAGTCCGAATGGCATCACTTTGTAGCAGAACATACCCCACTGTGTAACAAAAGTAGTTTTCTCCATGTCTTCAGGTTCCATTTTGATCTGGTTGTAACCTAAGAATCCGTCCATGAAAGAAAATACCTTGTGCTGAGCTGTGTTGTCAACCAAGATGTTAATGTGCGGTAGTGGAAAGTCATCTTTAGGGCTAGCCCTGTTTAAATCTCTATAATCCACACACATTCTCACTTTGTCGTCCTTCTTAGGCACGGGCACAATGTTAGCAACCCATTGTGGATAGGAATTAACAGCAAGAAATCCAGCATTGAACTGCTTCATAACTTCTGCTTTGATGTTTTCTGACATGTCGGGCCTCATGCGGCGGACTTTCTGTTTGACTGGTGGACAGTCTTCTCTTGTGGGCAGACGGTGAACCATAATATTTGTATCGAGTCCCGACATGTGTTTGTATGACCAGGCAAAGATCTCAACATATTCATGTAACAGCTGAATTAAGCGCTCCTTGACACTTGGCTCTAGGTTGGCACCCACTCTGATTTCTTTTCTGTCTTCGTCAATACCCAAGTTAGTTGTCTCTAACAGCTCCTCACGAGGTAGAATAGCCCTTTCTTCCTGTTGTAGCAGTCTAGCCAATTCTACCGGCACCTTACAATCTTCCTCACCTTCGTATTCGGCATGGTAGACCAGATCTTCAAAGTCACTGAAGGCCATAGCAGAATTGTTACCCATGGAATCCATAATGGAAGGGTACCTGCATTTGTGACTGTGGGTGTGTGTAAGGGATTGCCACCTTTAAACAAATAAAATGTAAAAAGAAATACAATGAACACAAAAGTTTATATGTGAAAACGTCCATGATTCATTAAAATGGCATATGAAGATGAAAAATCAAACCCTTACAAATGGACCTATGTGCCTCGGGTAAGGCACAAGGTTAAAAGTGTATGAATTGTTTTGAGAATTATTAATAAACAATAGAAATGTTTGAAAGATAAATTACTGATTTATGAAAGTAATCGGAACAAAGTCTTTTGCCTCCCAGTTGCACAGTCCTCTGTCAACAGTAGGGAAAATCCAGTCTTCCAAGTTGCTCTCCTCTTCACTATCCTCCAAAGCATTGACTCCATGATGGGTGATATTCACTGGTGGCCCTCCAGCACGGGTGCGGCGTACAACCTTTTGAGCAGAAGAAGTGAAACCCAAGCCTAATTTATCTGATTTGAAAGGAAATTCGGGAAGCTGCCCCCAGATTGTGCTTCCTCCTTCTTCAATCACAGCCTTTGCATCTTTGAGAGACAACATCCGAGGTGGAGGTCTGGTAACCATGGGTACGGAAGACACTGTCTTGGTTGCCGCTATCTCTTCAGAAACCTCCTCGATGTGTTGGAAAGGGGTCTCTATGAATTCGCCATCTAGTTCCACAGTACTGATCTGTCGGACTTGTACGGGACAGGCTCGGGCATGGTTATCTTCAAAGGTACAATCTTCGGAGCGGATGTAATCTTAACAGGTCTTTTGGAGACCTTGGAAAGTTTGGCGGATATGGTTATTATTGAAACATCATTAATAGGAGTCAGTGTAACAGGAGTCTTTTCAAAAAGGATTTCTTGGTTATCCATTAGGCGTTGGATGCCTAACTTCAACAATGGACAGTCGGTTGGTAAGGATGAACAAAGGCAGCAATTTTTTTCATAACCTAGGAAAATCCCATCCTTCAGCAAATTCAACTTGATTATCGGTAGCGGAGTTATCAAATCATCAACGGTAGCAACAAAAAGATCTTCTTCAATAGCATGGGCATTGTGGCCATGCTTTGGCATTGGGGCAGAGATTACATTCGGCTTTTCAGGGGCGTCGAATTCAACTTCTTTAGTGTCTATCAAATCCTGAATCTTATTCTTGAGGGCCCAACAATTGTTGGTGTCGTGCCCTGGGCTATCTGAATGATAAGCACACTTAGCGTTCGAATGGTAGTACGGATAAGCAGTATTCGGGTTCTTCGGGGCCTCTTTCAAACTGGAAAGGTTTAACTTCAAGAGATGGGGTAGAACCTGAGCAGGAGTCATGTTTATTCAGGTGAATTTCCGTACAGGCCTTTCCACCCTTGCTTTGTTAGTTCTGGGTTGATTGTTTCTAGGTTGATCAGCTGCAGACTTCTGAATCATTACGGCCCCCACCGGTGGCCGGCGCTCAAATCTTCCTTGACCTCTTTGGGAGTAGACAGTTGATACTTCTTTCTTTGCTGGAAAAGTCATTTTGATGGCAGCGGAAACAGATGCATCTTTTTGAATTTTCCCGCTCTTTATGCTGGCTTTAACTCTCTCACCAGTTAGAATCAACTCGGTGAACCCCGCAGACGAACTTCCAATCAGGTGATTGAAAAAGGGACTGGACAATGTACCCAAGAACATGTCTACTAGCTCCCTCTCAGATAGAGGTGGTTGTACTCGTCCCGCCAAGTCTCTCCATTTCTGGGCATACTCATTGAAACCTTCATTCGAGACCATGCCCATACTCTGTAATTGAGTACGGGTTGGTGCTAAGTCTGCATTGTATTGATACTGTTTATAGAATGCGGCCGCCAAATCTTCCCAATTATGCACATCAGACCTCTCCAACTGGTAAAACCAATCCAGCTGTGTCCCTGATAAACTGTCCTGGAAAAAATGAACCCACGGGTCTTTGTTAGAAGAATGTGGTTGAATTTTCCTGACATAAGATCGCAAGTGCATCTTTGGGCAAGACAACCCATCATACTTAGCAAATAGAGGTACTTTAAATTTGGGAGGGATTACAATTCCAGAAACCAGCCTTAACTCTTCAAAGTCCAGCCCAGGCACTCTCTATACTTCCATGGCAGCTAGACGCTCTTCCAGTTTCTTGTATTTGTCATCTGCAGGAGGATATTGCTGTTCAGAATAGTCCTCATCCTCCTCTTTCTCTGCCTCAGAATTAGATGGCATTGCAGTTCCTTTACCCATTCCTTCTCCTTCTCAGAGGTTGATGGAAAATCTAGGACCCTTCTGGTTTGACCTTTAAATCTTCTGCCCAAGGTAGCCACACCAGCTCTCTTCTTCTTCTTTTCTCTTTTTCCTTTTCTAGTAGAGTCTTGAGTTCCTCCTGCCCCTTGGCCAAGGTCAGAAGTGGCTGTTGGAATTGTGAATTCTGAGCTTGTAAGTCTTTGGCCGTTTGTTCAATATCCATCTTGCTGAAATAAACAGCAGAGAGATGAGGAAACTTGGTGTGAAGACTTGCTTATGCATATGATGAATGATATGTATTCATGTAATGCATTCAAGGATTCAGAAATTCAAATTTGTTTTTGTGATCGGTGGAAATAGAACTGATTGTTTAATGCTGGTTCACGAAATGTCGCGGAAGCAAGAGTCGCCACCATCTTTTATTTTCTCCAACATGGACAGGACAAAAGCACAGCAAAATTCCTTATGAGAACGTTTCTCGGTTCGGGAGGTAGATTTATAGAAAGGGAAGGTGTTAGCACCCTTTCTATCCGTGGTTATCCACGGGCTCTTAGATACTTGCTCTTATGTTTTCAAAATGTTTGCTTTTCAAAATGTGAGTGGGTTTGAAAAAAAGTTTCATTGAAAGATTTCTGAATGACTCTTGTATCTGTCCTCAAGAGTGTTTGAAAATTTTGTTTTGAAAGCTTTTGAAAGTGTCAGTGTGAAAATATTTTTGATTGTTTTTTAGAGAGCAAGTATCCATGAGTCATCTACCTACCCTAAGGAATTAGGCTGTGTAGATGTCCTTAAGGTAGTGCCATCCCACCATTGAGAGGTAGGTAGCACCACCGTTGGAGGTGTTCGGGTCAATTCGATTGTAGGGACAGTGTGGTCACCGAAGCAACAGTAGGACACCTTAGAAGCTACCCTTATGTCCTAGATCCTTTTTTAATCCGAGGCAACTATTTCGAGGCACCTGTTTCGAGGCAACTATTTCGAGGCAACTGGATCATGGACATAAGGACCGCTAAAACGTCCTATACTTGACGACCACATTTCGAAGGCAACGAGTGAGGCGTACCCTAGAAGTGGTGTGTGTATTTGTGTGTTGTTTTCATGTTAACAATCATCTTTGATCACGGCATTATGAGCTACGCTTGTTTTTAATTAACATACATTCTTTCATGCGAGTTTAGTAGTTAGGAATGCGGAAAGTTAAAAGACGGAAATATAAAAGCTACGCTATTACAAGGCGCGGGTCTATACATCGCCAAAATACAAAGACCCGTTTTTGATAAAGATGCGGAACGTAAATAAATGCGGTAAACCTAATTACTATTACATCCGGAAAGCAGTTACATAATGATCAATGAGAAAAAATAAGAATAACGCGCGAAAAGAATTAAATTGGAACGTTCGGGGGTTTTGACCCTTTTGGGAAATTAAATTAAATTAGGACTTAATTAATTATTTAAAGAAAATAAAATGTTTTTTTTTGTTTTTTGTATTTATGAAAATAAAGAAAAGAATTAAAATCAAAGTTAGTGAAACCCTAGTTCTAAATTATTTTAATTATTAATAAAACGTCAAAGTTGACCTAATTTACTAATTAATTAATTTACATGTTTATTTACAAAAAATAATAATAATAAATAATGATGAAAATAATTAATTAAGAAAATATAAGAAATGTCAAAAACCTAATTCTATGTATTTTTTATTTATTAAGAAAAATATTAGAATTTAAACCTAAATTAAACTAAAGTTAATTGTTAGTTATTTACAAAAATAAATTAGTGAGAAAATTAATAAATAATTAAACATATTTTGGTGTTTGATTTTTTATTATGAAAATTAATTAATGGTGAATTAATAAAAACAATTAAAAACAATTGAAAAGAATTATAATTAGAAAAGAAAAGAAAACAAATATGCAAACTAAGGAGGGTATCAGGCCCAAGGGGAGGTTTTGAAGCAATTCAGGCCCATTAGCCAAAGCCTCATTGACTTTCTGGTTGCGTGTGTGCTGTTGACTGGAGTGTACCATGGAATTCACCTTCTGGCCTTCAGATTGCTCATCCAGGCCACTTGGCAAGCCCAAACGTGGGGCTCATGGTAGGCCACTGAATGAGGCGCTGCACTAGAAGACATTAACACAAAAATCATGAATTATGTGGGGGACCTGGGAATCGAACCCAGGTCCCTATACCTGCCAGCCACGTCCTCCACCAACTGAGCCACTTAGCACGTTTGTTAACATAATAAGAAAGAAACATAATATATGTAAAGTGCCAAATATGCTGGAATATGGAAAAAGCGCGCTAAAGTTTGAATGTTCCAATAGCATGATGCCACGCCTGCTTTCTTCTTCGTTTACCTGCAAAATATGAATGAGATAGCGGGGGTTTTAAACCCCCACAAATTGAAAGTCCTGAAAATAGCGATTAGAAGAGGAGATAATATAAAAAGGGCGTGAGAGGTTGGTTGAATTCGTCTGGCCTTGACGAATTCAACCATGGCCATGACGTGGTCCAATTTTTCCCTATGCCTAAAGCCCCAATTGCAAGCTTTAGAAACCCTAGATGTTGTTCATGGTAGATTTGGATTCAGGCAGCGTTAGGTCAATTAACTTATACCAATCACTTCAAAAGGTACCTATTAGTGTAAATCAAACAAGAAAACCAATTATAAGCACATGAATCATGATATGTCAAATTGGAAAACAAAGAAAACCGTATGGCTCGTGTTCTTCAATTCTTCGCGTGTTAGGATTGATTCTTGATTGCAAACGCTTCCTGGAGACTCAGGCAATGTATTGGAATCCTTTTTTGGCTTTGAATTGTCCTGCAACTATGAAATCAGTTTCACAATTTTCTTGGGATTTTTGCAACTTGGTTCTGAGTTTTCAGCAGCTTTTTCGTGTATGTAGCATTAGGGTTTTCTCATGCTTTTGTATGTGAATGGATTAGGTAAAAAATAAGCCCATGAATCCATTGCAATCATGTTTTCAATCCTTGACTTTTTACCATATATTTTCCAATCTTTTTTCAATGAAAACCTTGCCAAATATGGATGATTTTCCTTGTTTGAATGAGAAATGGTTTTGCCAGCTTGCCCTGATATGATTTGCTTCACAAAAGATCTAAAAAATCATATCTTTGAATTTTCTTATAATTAAAACCAATTAAATGAATTAATATAAATATAAATCCAATTAATTAATTAAAAATAAGAGAATAAATTATTTTGAGCTCAATGGGTCGTGCATAGGCTTTGGGTAATGATCCAAGAAAGAATTTGAGGCCCAATAGCAAATTTGAAGCTTTTTAGGAAAAGTTGACTTTTGAAAATTCCCAAAAATTTCCCAACTTCTCCAATGCATATCTTGCTCAATTTTGAAGCTATGATCATGTTCTTTGACATGTTGGAAAGGTCTTGAAGTCCTCTAACCAATTCCTTTGGTCCCATGTCATTTTAATTTACCAATCTCAAGTTATGGTCTTTGACTTAAAGTGCCTTTTTGTTGACTTTTGAAAATGACCTATAATGTTGAAATTGATAACTTTTTGTGAGAACATTTCTTGGACTTGGAGTGTGAAGATGAGTTGTAGGAAATGTCATCCCCTTAAAAATGAGCTTTGGATGGGATTTTTCTGATAAACCATGAGGAAGTTATGCCTTGGTCAATTTGCAGTTGACTTTTTAGCTGTCCAAAAATAGAAACTTTTGCATCTTGAGACTTTTTGAGCCATGCTTGTGGAATCATGATCAAGAATTGATCAAATGATGATTGTGGCTTCAAAATAAGATGTTGACCAAAATTTTTGACTTTTTACTGTCAAATGACCATTTTGCCCCTGCAGTTGACTGTGAAGCAATTAGGGTTTTTGACTGTGCAATTTGATGCTGTGAGTCTTGAAACTTGACATATGGATGCTTGACAATGTATACAGGCATATGGGACTTGATTGGACCCTTGGAAACCTCAATTTCTTTGCAAGAACCAAAACCCTAGTTTGGACTGTGTTAGGAGGCAATTAGACTGTGCCACCCTTGAGAGATTTTGAAGCTTGATCTTGAGATTGATCTTGGCAAATTTTGAAGGATATGGGAGGGAAATTTTTGGGGTACAACAGTTGCCCCTGTTCAATCTTCTTAGACCTGAGGATGTAGATTGGCTGGCGTGCCTTTCGTAATCCGAAGGTGGAAGATGATTGAACACTAGAGTGCCCAGAAATTTGCACTCACATAGTAGAGTGTCAGTAGTGTGATGTAGGGAATGGGCTTACAGATGCCATTTGGAGAGGTAATGGATGGGAGGATGGGCTTATAGATGCCATCTGGAGATGTGACAGAACCTTGTCGGGAATGGGCTTATAGATGCCATTTGGAGACTGTTGGTATGTGGATGGGCTTATAGGTGCCATCTGGAGGTGGTCTGTTGAACTGTAATTTTTGTAAGTCGAAAGAGGGAACCTGTGTAGGGTTTCCTGATGATGAGCTCGTGTAAAACTCCATCTTTGGATGAAGGAAACCTATGTAGGGTTTACTGATAATGAGTCTGTATAAGACTGCATCTGAAATGGAGAAGGAACCTGTGTAGGGTTACTTTGATGACGAGTCCGTGTAAAACCGCATCTAGAGCTGAGAAGGAAACCTGTGTAGGGTTTACTGATAACGAGTCTGTATAAGACTGCATCTGAAATGGAGAAGGAACCTGTGTAGGGTTACTTTGATGACGAGTCTGTGTAAAACCGCATCTAGAGCTGAGAAGGAAACCTGTGTAGGGTTTACTGATGATGAGTCCGTGTAAAACTACGTCTAAAGTTTGATAAGGGAACCTGTGTAGGGTTACTTTTATGATGACTCCGTGTAAAACTGCATCCTGAGCTGAGCAGGAAACCTGTGTAGGGTTTACTGATGACGAGTCCGTGTAAAACTACGTCTGGAGTTTTGAGAAGGGAACCTGTGTGGGGTTACTTAATGACGAGTCCATGTAAAACTTCATCTTTGGAAAGAGAGAACCTGTGTAGGGTTTCTTTGGGATAAGTTCGTGTAAAACTTCTGGAGGAACCGGGGTAAGGTTACTTCGGGATAAGTCCGTGTAAGACTTCTGGAGGAACCGGGGTAAGGTTACTGCAGGATAAGTTCGTGTAAAACTTCTGGATGAACCGGGGTAAGGTCATCTTGAGATAAGTCCGTGTAAGACTTCTGGAGGAACCAGGGTAAGGTTACTGCAGGATAAGTTCGTGTAAAACTTCTGGATGAACCGGGGTAAGGTCATCTTGAGATAAGTCCGTGTAAGACTTTGTCTTGAAAATTGAGAGGGAACCAGTGTAGGGTTGCCTGATGATGAGTTCGTGTAAAACTACATCCGAGGTTGATAAGGAACCGGTGTAGGGTTTCCTGTTGATGAGCCCATGTAAGACTTCTTCTGAAAGAAAAGGAACCGGTGTAGGGTTGCCTGAGGATGATCAAGTAGATAATTGTCCTATTTGGTTTCGGATATTAACCCATGATCAGTCGTCCACAGAATTTTTCTGGCTTGTTATCGGTGTTGATCTGGAACTGTAAAGGTAGATGGTAATCATCTTTTGATTTACTTTTTCTCTGAAAAGGCAAAGTATTAGTCATATGCAATGTCATGATGCATGAACTGCATGATTTTAAGATGTTCTCAAAAATAAATGAGATTTGTGTTGTATGATGCGTATGCATGCTATAATGTATGAAGATGTGATGTTTATGAATGTATTCTCGTCTGGGAAAATAAATCCTTGACGAATGTCGGGAGCTTGTTAAATCCTGGGCTGATGTGTGAAGAGTAGAATTCTTCGCTTCCGCTGGGGATGATGATTTCAAGAATAAACCGGTAGAAGAAGATGACTCCGTTAAGGAATAAACTTTGCTGGAGAGATTACTCTACGGGGAAATACTCTGTGGGGAGAGAGGTACTTTGTTGAGATGTGGATGATAACTCCGCTGGGGATACCATTGATATGTTGGAAGATTTGATGAACTTCGCTGGGGATAGGAAGACTTCGCCGGGGACGATCTTTCCGTGGCAATTGGCTGAGGATAACCCAGTTATAAGCTCTGGTGGAACATAACCTTTGAATAAAGTCGGGAAGAGGCGCTCGTACTCTGCAGGTGATAAGCTTCCAGAATCTACTGGGGATAAGCTTCCTACTGGGGAGATTGATTGAACTCTCCTGGGGAAACTTTTCAGATTGGACTGGGGAATAGCTCCACTGGATGTTCTGTATTCCGCCGGGGAACAATCTTAGATTCAGACTGTCGGGGAAGCTTGTTAGGAATGTTCATAAACTCCATTGGGGAATACTGAGATCTTCGGGGGATGATCCAACTTCCTTAAGGCTGACTGAGGATAACTCTGCTCGGGGAGAGTGTTGCTGACTTGTTGGAGATACGGTACCTTGTTAGGGTTGATGGGAGGCAAACTGCTTGGAGAGTATTGTTGAGTCCTGACTTACTCGGCGGGGAGTGAAGGTATCTGGTGGGAGAAGGTACCTGTGGAGGTGCTTGATGATTGCCGATTTACAAATCTTCTTCTGGTAGGCAAGTGACGAGATGACGGAACATAGTCGTACGCTTTTGATCCCTAATTTTTTCCTGGACCGCCTTTTCGGGTTTTCAGTCCATCGGGATACCCATTTTTGCCCAAGCCGCCTTTTCAGGTTTTCGACTCGCCGGGTGTACAGATTTTTTCATTTCATCCCTTATTTTTGCCCGAACCCTTTTGGTTCGCCGGGAAGCCCTTATTTTTGCCTAGGTGTGTCAACCTAGCGGGTCTTTGATTATGCGTAGTATTTTTTCGACTATGTCCATGCTCTCAGGATGTAGGGAGGTGCCCCTATTGTTGTATTGCCAGAAGAACTTCGTTTGATCAGGCAAGATTCATAGCTGGAATTCATGTCCAATGTCCCGAGTGAATCAGGCGGAGATTTGCCCCAAATTGGTTAGCCTTTTGAGAGATTCTCCGAATCTTAACTGGACTGCCCCAGATGATAGACCATGATCATGTCTGCCCCTTGGTTGGAAGTGCTTTTGTTCATTAGACATTCGTCGTGCGAACTTCTATGTTGTTCAAACAAATAGTCATATGCAAACAATGTTATATTAAAAATGCAAAGCTTATGTCTGTCTTGAAGTTTTTTGAAAATGCATTTTTCAGTAAAAACAAGTGAATTTTGTAAACTGTGATGTCAACTCGTTATTTTACCGCAAACCTTAAGGATTCAGGATACCTTTCGTAACAGTATGCTTTCGAACTAACCCGTGCTTCAGCTAGGACTTTTAAGGGTTGTAGCATGGCCTGGTTCATGGTTTAAGAAACAAAGGATAACGGCTCAAATTATTTGTACCCACCCGCTCTTCGTGATGTTCTTCAAACCTAAACTCAGTTGATTGTGCGTTAGACCTTGTTTGAGTCTTTGTCCTGGTATTACGGTGATGGTTCGGATATTGACAATTTATTTTGAATAGGCAGTCATTTCTTTTTGTTGAGGGTTTGTAGGACCTCTTTCTTTTTTGATTTCGTTATCCCTATTTTTTTTGCCTGAACTGCTTCTTTTGTGATTACAGTCAGCGGGATGCCCCATTTTTTGTAAGTCTCCTTCATAGGTTTTGACTTATTGGGCCTTCTTTTTGAGAAATGATGACTGCCTGTCTTTATGATTATTCGGAACCATCACTGTCTTTTGTTTCAAAGGACTTCTTTTGATGTCATTCGTTATGCACTTGGATCCACTGAGAGAACTACCCTGCCCCAGGTTATGATTAAGGGTTTTAATTTTCGAAAAGAAAAACTCCTACTTCTTTGGCTCGAAGGGGTTGACGAGGGATTATCTTCCTTATAACTCCAGTGTTTAGGAATTGACGCAATTCCTGTACCTCATCAGCGGGGTCTGTTCAAAAGCATACTGTAGATATTGTGGTATCGTTTTCGTCATCCTCCCTCAAGAGGCTTAGAATTTTTAAATCGAGAGTTGAACATCAAAAATAAAAGCAATTTTGAATATAGTGAACACAATTACTTCAAAACAGACACGTGTAATGCATTAATGAAATAACCAAGTTTGACATGATGTAGTTGTTTAGTTATTGGCTTGCATTTTTGGTAAAACCCAAGTGTGTATGTGTGAATGTCATGACTGATGCCATAACATTCTAGTTTAGTTGTACTGATTCATTAGGTACCTTTGCAGAAAAATATTGCCATACAGGTACTGATGTTTATAAGTGTGTATCTGAGCATTTTGCAAAATGATCACATTTTCCTAAATCAGTAGACAGGTTTTCTCAGATGTCATAACAGATGTTAAGACATCCTGTTCTGAACTAACAAGTTTTCAGTTTGGTTAATTCTGAGTTTTTTCAGGAAAATAACTCAGTCTTTCCAGAACAGAATCCTGCGTTTTCTTTGGGTTAACCTAGCTCAACCCTAACCTGGTTGATAAAGTCTTGTGACCTAGTCTTAAGGTCAAACGGAATTAACCCTAGCTTTTTGGAGAAACCCTAACTGAAGTTGCAGCTGCTATATATTCAACAGAGCTGCTGTTTTGGAGGTAATCCCTTTGTTTGGTCAGAAGATCATTTGTAAACTGTATAGGTTTAATTATTGTACTCCAAGCAATTATCATTGTGATAAGTGACTTGGAATAGGTTTTTAATTGTAAGGGTTGTGTAGCACTCAAAGCTTTGAAGCAAGAGTGTTTGAATGTTTCTTGACTAAAGCTGTGAAGCAGAGTCAAGTTAAGTGTGTGTATCACTCAAAGCTGTGAAGCAAGAGTGGTTGTGTTGCTTGATTAAAAAGCTGTGAAGCTTAATCAAGTGTATGTTTTTGAAGAGTGTCTTCATCAATTCATTAGTCAAATTGTTTTATGTATCACTGCTGTGATTGAGGGGGAGTGAGTAGGAACTCAGGTTTAAGTTGTACTTAGATTGAAATTGCATTGGGTAGGTCTTAAGTGAAGGAGATAAACTGGTTGGTTTATTCCTGAATTAACATCTCTTATAGTGGATTTCCTCCCTGGCTTGGTAGCCCCCAGAGTAGGTGTTGTTGCACACTGAACTGGGTAAACAATTGTCTGTGTTCTTTACTGTTTTTGTATTTACTGTCTTATAGCAAGTCAGATACGGTGTCATAACATTAAACGTGACATTGAGTATCTGTAGCCAGAATTTCAATTGGCATCAGAGTAGGCACCCTGCCTGTATTACTGGGTGAGATCTAGGGATATCACTTTCTGGCACTATGGACAAAGAAGGATTTTTTGGAAATAGACCACCCATTCTGGATGGAACTAATTATGACTACTGGAAACCTCTTATGATTGCCTTCTTGAAATCTCTTGACAAAAAGGCTTGTAGAGCTGCTGACAAAGGATGGATCCATCCCACCATAACTGAGAAAGATGGGACAATCAGTCTGAAGCCTGAGGAAGATTGGAGTAAAGAAGAAGATGAGTTAGCCCTGGGAAATTCCAAAGCTTTAAATGCCTTGTTCAATGGAATTGATAGAAACATCTTCAGACTAGTTCATCAATATGAACTGGCCAAGGAAGTTTGGGACACTCTCAAAACTACTCATGAGGGCACTTCCAAAGTAAAAATGTCAAGGCTTCAGATGTTGACTACCAAGTTTGAGAATCTAAAAATGATGGAAGATGAAACCATTCATGAGTTTCACATGAACATCTTGGAGATTGCCAACACCTCAGGAGCACTGGGAGACAAAATGGCAGAAGAAAAATTGGTGAGAAAGATTCTCAGATCCTTGCCTAAAAGATTTGCAATGAAGGTAACTGCCATAGAAGAAGCCCAGGACATCAGCAAGTTGAAAGTGGATGAACTTATTGGGTCTCTTCAGACTTATGAGATGGGGATCACTGAAAATAGTGACAAGAAGAACAAGAGCATAGCACTTGTATCCAACACTGATGTTGACAACAAGGAGGATGAAGAAGAAAATATTTCAGAAGCTATAGCCATGCTTGGAAGACAGTTCAACAAACTCATCAAAAGAATTGATCCAAAGTCAAGGTCCAATGTCCATAACATTCCCTCTAACATTGACAGTTCCAGCAGAAGACCAAGGTCAGAAGAGAAGGGAAACCAAGGCAGGGGAATTCAATGCCATGGCTGTGAAGGATATGGGCATATTCGAGCTGAATGTCCAACCTTTATTAAGAAACAAAAGAAAGGAATGACTGTTACTTGGTCTGACTATGATTCAGAAAGTAACTCTGAAGAAGAATCTGCCAAACTAATTACTGCTTTAACTGGTGTATGTACCTCTAAAAGTTACACTAGTGATGAAGAGGTGACATTTGAAGAACTGGCTGATACTTACAAGAAATTGTGTATCAGAAGTACTGAAGTCTGTGTGCAGAATGAGAAACAATCAAAACTCATCATAAAGCTGGAGGCTGAGAAAAGGGAAAACCTAGAAACTATAAGTCATCTAGAAGGGGAAGTTCAATTGCTGAACTCACAACTGAATCAAATGACAAAATCTGTTAAGATGCTGACTAATGGAACAGACAAATTGGAAGAGATCCTTCAGGTTGGACAAAATATGGGAAATAAATCTGGACTAGGATTTGTGGAAGCTAAGAAATCTGGTGCAGACAAGAAGATTAGGCCTGTTAAACAATTGTCAAAGCTGATGTCTCAACACAACTCTCAACATCAGGTACAGAGACATATGAAGAAAAGGTACCAAAGATGGAGATGTCATCATTGTGGGAGATATGGCCACATAAAACCCTTCTGCTTCAGATTGCATGGATACCCTAGTCAGAACTCAGGTGTCAAACCTAAGTCTAAAAAGGTACCACATGCTCCTAAATGGAAGAAAAAGGCTACTGCCCTGATAGCCCACACTTCCCTGAGGGTCTCTGCAAAGGAAGACTGGTACTTTGACAGTGGATGTTCCAGACACATGACTGGAATCAAGAACCTCCTCAATAATGTTAAGCCTCACACCACCAGTTTTGTGACCTTTGGAGATGGTGCCAAAGGTGAAATCAAAGGAGTTGGTGATTTGGACTGTCCTGGAGTTCCAAGTCTGAATGAAGTACTGCTGGTAAAAGGGCTGACTGCTAATCTTATTAGTATCAGTCAATTGTGTGATCTAGGATTCAAGGTCAATTTCTCAAAATCTGAATGTCTTGTGATCAATGACAAACAAGAAATTGTAATGAAAGGAGTCATATCTAAAGACAACTGTTACTTGTGGGAGCCTGAGAACACTAATTTCTCATCTGTGTGTTCCATTGCAAAAGAAGAAAAAGAGGTGAAACTGTGGCACCAAAAACTTGGCCACCTTCATCTAAGAGGTATGAAGAGGATTATCTCCTTGGAGGCAGTCAGAGGGATTCCAAGACTGCAAATTGATGAAGAAAGAGTTTGTGGTGAATGTCAGGTTGGTAAGCAGACTAGGATGTCACATCCAAAGTCAAGACATCTGACCACCTCTAAGGTTCTAGAACTTCTTCATATGGATCTGATGGGACCAATGCAAGTAGAGAGTCTTGGTGGAAAAAGATATGCCTATGTGGTTGTGGATGATTTTTCCAGATTCACCTGGATTAATTTCATTAGGGAAAAATCTGATGTATTTGAAGTTTTTAAAGAATTGTGCAAAAGAATTCAAAGAGAAAAGGAAGGGTGTATTGTCAGAATCAGAAGTGATCATGGCAAGGAATTTGAAAACAACAAGTTTGATGATTTCTGTTCTTCAGAAGGAATTAGTCATGAATTTTCTTCTCCTATAACACCTCAGCAAAATGGAGTTGTGGAAAGAAAAAACAGGACCATACAGGAATCTGCCAGAGCAATGTTACATGCCAAAAGACTTCCTATGTATTTTTGGGCTGAAGCTATGAATATAGCCTGCTATGTTCATACCAGGGTCACCTTGAGAAAGGGAACCTCATCCACCATATATGAACTCTGGAAAGGAAGAAAACCAACTGTGAAGTACTTCCATGTGTTTGGCAGCAAATGTTATATTCTGGCTGATCGTGAACAAAGAAGAAAACTGGACCCTAAAAGTGATGAAGGCATATTTCTAGGATACTCCTCAAACAGCAGAGCTTATAGAGTATTCAATTCCAGAACCAAAGTCATGATGGAATCAATAAATGTTATAATTGATGATTATCATGAAGAAATAGATGTTCCTTGTACTGTTGAGACATTCTTTGAGACTTCAACCCAACAGAATGATCTACCCAACTCCACCACAACATAATCTGAATCAAAGGAAGCTAGAAAGATCCCTTCCATCAGAATTCAAAAGGATCATCCAAAAGAGCTCATCATAGGAGATCCCAACAGTGGAGTCATTACAAGATCCAAAGAAATCATCTCACACTCTTGTTTTGTGTCCAAAATGGAACCAAGAAATGTCAAGGAAGCTTTAACTGATGAATACTGGATTGGTACAATGCAAGATGAACTGAACCAATTCAAGCAACATGAAGTTTGGGAACTGGTTCCTAGACCTGAAGGAACTAACATCATTGGGACAAAATGGATTTTCAAGAACAAGTCAGATGCTGAAGGAGTTGTCACCAGAAATAAGGCAAGACTTGTCGCTCAAGGATACACCCAGGTTGAAGGGGTTGACTTTGATGAAACCTTTGCACCAGTAGCCAGGCTGGAATCAATCAGACTCCTACTGTCAATTGCTTGTCTTCTGAAGTTCAAGTTATTTCAGATGGATGTGAAAAGTGCCTTTCTAAATGGGTACTTAAATGAGGAAGCTTATGTGGAACAACCTAAAGGCTTTGTGGATCCATCCCACCCTGATCATGTCTACAAATTGAGAAAAGCTCTATATGGCCTGAAACAAGCTCCTAGAGCATGGTATGATAGGTTAACAAAGTTTCTCTCAGACAAAGGCTACAGAAAAGGAGGCTTGGACAAAACTCTCTTTGTCAAACCTGAAGGAGGGAAGTTGATGGTTGCCCAAATATATGTAGATGACATAGTGTTTGGAGGAATGTCAGAACATATGGTTAAACACTTTGCTGACCAAATGCAGGCTGAATTCGAAATGAGTCTCATGGGAGAACTAACTTATTTTCTTGGACTGCAAGTCTCACAGATGGAGGACTCAATCTTCTTATCTCAAAGCCAGTATGCTAAGAACATTGTAAAGAAGTTTGGTATGGAGAATGCAAGTCACAAAAGGACTCCTGCTCCTACTCATCTAAAGCTTTCCAAAGATTCAAGTGGGGTTAAGGTGGATCAAAGTCTGTACAGAAGCATGATAGGAAGCTTGTTGTACTTAACTGCCAGCAGACCTGATATTGCCTTTGCAGTTGGAGTTTGTGCAAGATACCAAGCTGATCCCAAAGTCAGTCATATCAATCAAGTGAAGAGAATTTTGAAGTATGTGAGTGGAACTTACAACTATGGGTTGATGTATTCTCATGGCTGTGAACCAGCTCTGACAGGCTACTGTGATGCTGATTGGGCTGGTAGTGCTGATGATAGAAAAAGCACTTCTGAAGGATGTTTCTTCTTGGGAAATAATCTGGTTTCCTGGTTCAGCAAGAAACAAAATTGTGTGTCTCTTTCTACTGCTGAAGCTGAATACATTGCAGCTGGTAGTAGCTGCTCTCAAATGATCTGGATGAAACAGATGCTTACTGAGTATAATGTCACACAAGATGTTATGACATTGTACTGTGACAATCTGAGTACTATCAACATCTCCAAGAATCCCATTCAGCATAGTAGGACCAAACATATTGACATACGACATCACTTTATCAGAGACCTTGTAGAAGAGAAGACAATCAAATTGGAACATGTTGCCACTGAGCTACAGCTGGCTGACATTTTTACCAAATCTCTTGATGCAAACCAATTTGAAAACTTGAGGGGTAAGTTGGGTATTTGCCAACATGAGGAATTGTAGCAATTAATTTTGATTAAAATAAGGATTAAAGGAGTTATGCTGGTTCTGATTGGGTTAAAATTATATTTTCCCATTTCCTTTAATTCTTTTAAGAAGTTGAATAGACACTCTTTTTTTTCCTTCCCCTCTCGTCTCCTCATCAAAACCCAGTCTCTCAATCAGAATTTTCTCCTCAGTTGTTGTTGGTCCTCTAAAACTGTCAAAATGCCTCAAACACCATCATCATCCAATACGACCATTTCAACCTCTTCCTCTGATCAAGATTCTGGGACAATCTCTTCTTGTCAGGACTCTAAAGTCCTGGAGATCTCTTAGGAAAGTGGAATCTAACCCCACCAAGGTAAAAGAGCTGAGAACAAGACATGCAGGAAGGTCCCAAGCTTCTGCCTCTGGTAATTCATCTCATCCTTCTTCTTCAGTTCCCCCTGAAATTGCAAATAGGGAAGGGTCAGCCTATGTTAGTCAAGCAATAGCTAAAATTGTTTCAAGAATTCTGAACGAGAACCACTCAGTCCCTGGCATTTCTGTTCCTTTGAATCAAGAAAGTTCAAATGCTGAAACAAATCCAGATGTCTCTAAGGATGTTGAGACATCAGACAAAGAGAAGAATGCTGACATTGCTCACAAGAAAAGGAAGAAGCCTGAATCCTCTGAGTCTGATGACAGTGCTTAAAGATTGGTTGCTGGTTGGTGGTGTTGCTGGTTGGTGCTGATATCTGGTGGAGTTTGGAAGTGTGTTCAGTTTTTTTCTCTGCTGCTGCTCTTATTATATTTGGATCACTGTATAATTTTTATGAACATGTATCTTTGGCCCATTTGTGGCTAAAGAGGGGGAGAATATTTTGGTACTTACTTAATTAGTACTTGCTTAATTAGACATTCTATTTTTCTGCAGTCACTTATTTCTGCTGCTATCTATCTCTGATTGCTTAGGGTCTTTAGCCAAAAATCTGCCAAAGGGGGAGTTTGTAGTTGTTTAGTTATTGGCTTGCATTTTTGGTAAAACCCAAGTGTGTATGTGTGAATGTCATGACTGATGTCATAACATTCTAGTTTAGTTGTACTGATTCATTAGGTACCTTTGCAGAAAAATATTGTCATACAGGTACTGATGTTTATAAGTGTGTATCTGAGCATTTTGCAAAATGATCACATTTTCCTAAATCAGTAGACAGGTTTTCTCAGATGTCATAACAGATGTTAAGACATCCTGTTCTGAACTAACAGGTTTTCAGTTTGGTTAATTCTGAGTTTTTTCAGGAAAATAACTCAGTCTTTCCAGAACAGAATCCTGCGTTTTCTTTGGGTTAACCTAGCTCAACCCTAACCTGGTTGATAAAGTCCTGTGACCTAGTCTTAAGGTCAAACGGAATTAACCCTAGCTTTTTGGAGAAACCCTAACTGAAGTTGCAGCTGCTATATATTCAACAGAGCTGCTGTTTTGGAGGTAATCCCTTTGTTTGGTCAGAAGATCATTTGTAAACTGTATAGGTTTAATTATTGTACTCCAAGCAATTATCATTGTGATAAGTGACTTGGAATAGGTTTTTAATTGTAAGGGTTGTGTAGCACTCAAAGCTTTGAAGCAAGAGTGTTTGAATGTTTCTTGACTAAAGCTGTGAAGCAGAGTCAAGTTAAGTGTGTGTATCACTCAAAGCTGTGAAGCAAGAGTGGTTGTGTTGCTTGATTAAAAAGCTGTGAAGCTTAATCAAGTGTATGTTTTTGAAGAGTGTCTTCATCAATTCATTAGTCAAATTGTTTTATGTATCACTGCTGTGATTGCGGGGGAGTGAGTAGGAACTCAGGTTTAAGTTGTACTTAGATTGAAATTGCATTGGGTAGGTCTTAAGTGAAGGAGATAAACTGGTTGGTTTATTCCTGAATTAAGATCTCTTATAGTGGATTTCCTCCCTGGCTTGGTAGCCCCCAGAGTAGGTGTTGTTGCACACTGAACTGGGTAAACAATTGACTGTGTTCTTTACTATTTTTGTATTTACTGTCTTATAGCAAGTCAGATACGGTGTCATAACATTAAACGTGACATTGAGTATCTGTAGCCAGAATTTCACATGAAATAAAATGTTTGAACAATCAAAGAAAATTACAATTTGAACATTCGAATGAACAAAAAAAATTTCCAATCCTAGCCATGTTTTGGCAAGGGAGCAGTGATCACATTGGGAGTCTCAGCAGGCTCGAATTCGATCTCCTTAGCGTCGATCATATTCTGGATCTTGTATTTTAGCGCCCAACACTCCTCAGTATCGTGCCTCGGACTGTCGGAATGATAAGCACACCTCGCATCTGGGTTGTAATTTAGAGAAGAGGACTTGGGATTTGCAGGAGGGTTGATCACCGCGATCAGATTCGTTTTCAACATGTGTTGCAGTGCTTGTGACAACGGCATATTGATGTTGGTGAACTGTCTCTTAGGCTCGTCTGGCCTTCGCTGATTTCCCTTTGTGGTTGTCGGCGTGGTGCAGAACCAGAGATCATGACTGCCCTTGCATGTTGGTCACGGCGACTCTTTTGACTGTATGCAGCATTAGACTCTTTCTTCCCCATGTAAGGCTTTTTGTGAGTATCAGAAGGTGTAGCCTCTTGAATCTTCCCAGCCTTTATACCATCTTCAATTCTTTCCCCAGTCAAGATAAGGTCTGTAAACCCGGCTGAGGAGTTGGAAATCAGATGGTTGAAGAACGTCCCAGACAGGGTCCCCAAGAACATGTCAACAAGTTCCCGATCATTCAGAGGTGGTTGTACCCTTCCAGCAAGGTCCCTCCATTTTTGAGCATATTCCTTGAAGCCTTCGCCTGCACCCATAGACATCCCCTGAAGCTGAGTGCGCGTGGGAGCAAGGTCGGCATTGTACTGATACTGCTTGTAGAATGCAGTGGCCAAGTCCTCCCAGCTGCGGATGTTGGCTCCATTCAGTTGATAGAACCAGTCGAGTTGAGTTCCCGACAGACTATCCTGAAAGAAGTGAATCCACAAATTCTTGTCAGCCGTGTAGGGCTGGATTCTCCTTATATATGAATGAAGGTGCAACTTAGGACAGAAGGCTCCGTCGTACTTTGCAAAGGCAGGTGCCTTGAACTTGTGTGGGATCACCACTCCGGAGGATAGACCTAGATCTTCGAAGTCTAGGCCAGGCATTTTCTGTATCTCCATAGCACTTAGCCGGTCTTCTAGCTGTTTGTACCTATCCTCAGCAAGAGGGTATTGTTCATCATTAAACTTCGTCTCGCTGTCAGAGACCACTGGACTAGGAACCTCTCTCTCATGGGGATTGTCTTTCCCAATAGACGGGGTAGTCAGCTCAGCTTCATTTTGTGATCCATTCCCAGATTTGCGTCTAGGGTTGAACAGCACCGTCCTCTTCTTCTTCTTTTTCAAGAGCAGGGTCTTCAGATCTTGTTGACCCTGGGCTAGGCTCATCACCAACTCCTGGAACTGGGCATTCTGGGCCTGGAGGGCCTTGATAGCTTGTTCATTGGATGATTCAGGATTCATGATGATTGCTGAAATAAACAGCGAAGAAGATAAGTGACCTGTAAAAAGTGGTACCTATAATGCAATGATATGTATGATATGCATGCGATGTTTTCAAGGATCTCGCGGGGTAAACAAGAAAAATTGTTAGAATCTGGTAGCTTGATTGAAGGAACTTCATGTTGTTGAGAGTCCTTCTTCAAGAGTCAAGGCTCACCATATCGAGTGGTTCATAGCCCCTGACTCAAGTCATCAACCTGGCTAGAGGAAAATAAATCCCCTTTGCCCCTTGCTAGACAGTTGGTTCATCATGACCTGCATCACAGACCCTTAAGATCCTTGAAACGGATTAGTCTTTATGTAGGATGTATGCAATGGTATGATGTTATGCTATGCATGGAGTGATGTAAGTAGGCCCTGTAATGATTCCCAATTAAGGACTGTAAACAAAACCTGCAAGGAACTCGAGTGTCAGTCAACAAGTATGCAAGTAGTCAAGTTTGAAGGCACACAAGTCACACAAAGAGCCCTTAGAGTTTAGGCCAGTATGAAGTTTGGGTACTACCCTCTTGAAGTTGGTGGGCTCAAAACCTGTCCTATCAGAAGTAACCGGGTTCTAAGGATCTCAATATCATTGGATTGTTTTCTGTGTTCATCGTTTCGATTTAGCCACTGAACTGGCGATCGAAATATTCCAAGAAAACAACCCTAAACTGAGTGTAGTATCGAGTATCAACCAACTTCGGACTGCACCGAAGTCAGTTATCTCACTACCCTAAAGAGGCCAAGATGGTTCAATTAAGGTTCCTAAGGTCAGTTGATGCTTCATGACACCACGCGGCATCCCCCTACTCTCCTTGACTTGACTCAAGGGTTACCGGTACTCACCAAAGTGCCACATCAACGTAGCAGACTGCTTCAACCGTGTCGGTATACCCCGCACAGTTCCCTCACAGTCTTGTTGCTACTTTCTAAGAAGGTATCCCCCAGATCTGGGTTAGGATCTATAGAACTCCCAAGACAGTGCCCACAATAATAAAGCAAGCAAAACAAAGCAATTGAAAACACAAGTATGAGCTATCCTAAGGTACACCTCACTTTAAGTATCCCCAGCAGAGTCGCCAGTTCTGTGATCGGTGGAAATAGAACTGACTATTTAACGCTGGTTCGCGAAATGTCGCGGAAGCAAGAGTCGCCACCGTCTTTTATTTTCTCCAACATGGACAGGACAAAAGCACAGCAAAATTCCTTATGAGAACGTTTCTCGGTTCGGGAGGTAGATTTATAGAAAGGGAAGGTGCTAGCACCCTTTCTATCCGTGGTTATCCACGGGCTCTTAGATACTTGCTCTTATGTTTTCAAAATGTTTGCTTTTAAAAATGTGAGTGGGTTTGAAAAAAAGTTTCATTGAAAGATTTCTGAATGACTCTTGTATCTGTCCTCAAGAGTGTTTGAAAAATTTGTTTTGAAAGCTTTTGAAAGTGTCAGTGTGAAAAGATTTTTGATTGTTTTTTAGAGAGCAAGTATCCATGAGTCATCTACCTACCCTAAGGAATTAGGCTGTGTAGATGTCCTTAAGGTAGTGCCATCCCACTATTGAGAGGTAGGTAGCACCACCGTTGGAGGTGTTCGGGTCAATTCGATTATAGGGACAGTGTGGTCACCGAAGCAACAGTAGGACACCTTAGAAGCTACCCTTATGTCCTAGATCCTTTTTTAATCCGAGGCAACTGTTTCGAGGCACCTGTTTCGAGGCAACTGTTTCGAGGCAACTGTTTCGAGGCAACTGGATCATGGACATAAGGACCGCTAAAACGTCCTATACTTGACGACCACATTTCGAAGGCAACGAGTGAGGCGTACCCTAGAAGTGGTGTGTGTATTTGTGTGTTGTTTTCATGTTAACAATCATCTTTGATCACGGCATTATGAGCTACGCTTGTTTTTAATTAACATACATTCTTTCATGCGAGTTTAGTAGTTACGAATGCGGAAAGTTAAAAGACGGAAATATAAAAGCTACGCTATTACAAGGCGCGGGTCTATACATCGCCAAAATACAAAGACCCGTTTTTGATAAAGATGCGGAAAGTAAATAAATGCGGTAAACCTAATTACTATTACATCCGGAAAGCAGTTACATAATGATCAATGAGAAAAAATAAGAATAACGCGCGAAAAGAATTAAATTGGAACGTCCGGGGGTTTTGACCCTTTTGGGAAATTAAATTAAATTAGGACTTAATTAATTATTTAAAGAAAAGAAAATGTTTTTTTTTGTTTTTTGTATTTATGAAAATAAAGAAAAGAATTAAAATCAAAGTTAGTGAAACCCTAGTTCTAAATTATTTTAATTATTAATAAAACGTCAAAGTTGACCTAATTTACTAATTAATTAATTTACATGTTTATTTACAAAAATAATAATAATAAATAATGATGAAAATAATTAATTAAGAAAATATAAGAAATGTCAAAAACCTAATTCTATGTATTTTTTATTTATTAAGAAAAATATTAGAATTTAAACCTAAATTAAACTAAAGTTAATTGTTAGTTATTTACAAAAATAAATTAGTGAGGAAATTAATAAATAATTAAACATATTTTGGTTTCTGATTTTTTATTATGAAAATTAATTAATGGTGAATTAATAAAAGAAATTAAAAACAATTGAAAAGAATTATAATTAGAAAAGAAAAGAAAACAAATATGCAAACCAAGGAGGGTATCAGGCCCAAGGGGAGGTTTTGAAGCAATTCAGGCCCATTAGCCAAAGCCTCGTTGACTTTCTGGTTGCGTGCGTGCTGTTAACTGGAGTGTACCATGGAATTCACCTTCTGGCCTTCAGATTTCTCATCCAAGCCACTTGGCAAGCACAAACGTGGGGCTCATGGTAGGCCACTGAATGAGGCGCTGCACTAGAAGACATTAACACAAAAATCATGAATTATGTGGGGGGACCTGGGAATCGAACCCAGGTCCCTATACCTGCCAGCCACGTCCTCCACCAACTGAGCCACTTAGCGCGTTTGTTAACATAATAAGAAAGAAACATAATATATGTAAAGTGCCAAATATGCTGGAATATGGAAAAAGCACGCTAAAGTTTGAATGTTCCAATAGCATGATGCCACGCCTGCTTTCTTCTTCATTTACCTGCAAAATATGAATGAGATAGAGGGGGTTTTAAACCCCCACAAATTGAAAGTCCTGAAAATAGCGATTAGAAGAGGAGATAATATAAAAAGGGCGCGAGAGGTTGGTTGAATTCTTCTGGCCTTGACGAATTCAACCATGGCCATGACGTGGTCCAATTTTTCCCTATGCCTAAAGCCCCAATTGCAAGCTTCAGAAACCCTAGATGTTGTTCATGGTAGATTTGGATTCAGGCAGCGTTAGGTCAATTAACTAATACCAATCACTTCAGAAGGTACCTATTAGTGTAAATCAAACAAGAAAACCAATTAAAAGCACATGAATCATGATATGTCAAATTGGAAAACAAAGAAAACCATATGGCTCGTGTTCTTCAATTCTTCGCGTGTTAGGATTGATTCTTGATTGCAAACGCTTCCTGGAGACTCAGGCAACGTATTGGAATCCTTTTTTGGCTTTGAATTGTCCTGCAACTATGAAATCAGTTTCACAATTTTCTCGGGATTTTTGCAACTTGGTTCTGAGTTTTCAGCAGCTTTTTCGTGTATGTAGCTTTAGGGTTTGCTCATGCTTTTGTATGTGAATGGATTAGGTCAAAAATAAGCCCATGAATCCATTGCAATCATGTTTTCAATCCTTGACTTTTTACCATATATTTTCCAATCTTTTTTCAATGAAAACCTTGCCAAATATGGATGATTTTCCTTGTTTGAATGAGAAACGGTTTTTCTAGCTTGCCCTGATATGATTTGCTTCACAAAAGATCTAAAAAATCATATCTTTGAATTTTCTTATATTTAAAACCAATTAAATGAATTAATATAAATATAAATCCAATTAATTAAATAAAAATAAGAGAATAAATTATTTTGAGCTCAATGGGTCGTGCATAGGCTTTGGGTAATGATCCAAGAAAGAATTTGAGGCCCATTAGCAAATTTGAAGTTTTTTAGGAAAAGTTGACTTTTGAAAATTCCCAAAAATTTCCCAACTTCTACAATGCATATCTTGCTCAATTTTGAAGCTATGATCATGTTCGTGGACATTTTGGAAAGGTCTTGAAGTCCTCTAACCAATGCCTTTGGTCCCATGTCATTTTGATTTACCAATCTCAAGTTATGGTCTTTGACTTAAAGTGCCTTTTTGTTGACTTTTGAAAATTACCTATAATGTTGAAATTGATAACTTTTTGTGAGAGCATTTCTTGGACTTGGAGTGTGAAGATGAGTTGTAGGAAATGTCATCCCCTTCAAAATGAGCTTTGGATGGGATTTTTCTGATAAACCATGAGGAAGTTATGCCTTGCTCAATTTGCAGTTGACTTTTTAGCTGTCCAAAAATAAAAACTTTTGCATCTTGAGACTTTTTGAGCCATGCTTGTGGAATCATGATCAAGAATTGATCAAATGATGATTGTGGCTTCAAAATAAGATGTTGACCAAAATTTTTGACTTTTGACTGTCAAATGACCATTTTGCCCCTGCAGTTGATTGTGAAGCAATTAGGGTTTTTGACTGTGCAATTTGATGCTGTGAGTCTTGAAACTTGACATATGGTTGCTTGACAATGTATACAGGTATATGGGACTTGATTGGACCCTTGGAAACCTCAATTTCTTTGCAAGAACCAAAACCCTAGTTTGGACTGTGTTAGGAGGCAATTAGACTGTGCCACCCTTGAGAGATTTTGAAGCTTGATCTTGAGATTGATCTTGGAAAATTTTGAAGGATATGGGAGGGCAAGTTTTGGGGTACAACAGTTTTAAACAAAAAAAGAAACACACGTCATATTAATAAGATAGAATTTGTTAGTACATCAATGCCCCATGGGCAAAAGAATACAAAATTCTAAGGTAAAAAGACGTTGCGCATCCTCTTTGGTGCAATGTAGGTGTTGAGAGTCTGCTCTTCGTGAAGTTGATGAGTGATTTCTAAAACCTTCTTCTCGCTGGCGTAGAATTGGGCTTCAAAAGTATTGCGTTATCCCTTGAGCTGTATCCAACTCCTATGCAGATCTTCGAGTGATGTTGGCATGTCAGGATGTAGGATGGTGTATGGAACCTCTCCTTCCATAACAGGCTCTATAATCACAGGGAGAATGTAGGGGTAAGGCCTCATAAGACTTTGGGCACGGGTTCGTACCCACTTGAGGTAAGGCTCAAGGGGGATGGAATTATTGTGTCCCAAGGTCTTACTGTCCACCTTGTTGGGCATCCTCCAAGCTCGGATGATCCTTTGTCGGAGTCCCTGGTTGTCGTTGTCGAAGTCAAAAACCAAGTCTGGAATCAGCATGTCATATGGGCCATCCCTTCGGGCATACCCAGACTCTCTCAGAGCCAAGCAAGTGTTGTAGGTAATTCCTCCCGTAATGCCAAGTAGAGGGACATTAGGAAACTCCCCACAACGGTCAATGATGATAACATTCTCTCTGGATCGAGAACACCAATGGATATCTGAATGTGTAAGAGTCATCAATCGTTGTGACCACCTCAAACCATGCTCATTCTTCAAGACTAATTGTGGAAGATGAGAAATAAACCATATTTCCAGTAGAGGAGTGCAACACATGAGAACACCTCTTTTCCTCATTGTTCGAGTGTGAAAACAGTGCAAGATATCTCCAAGCAAAGTAGGCACCGGGTTACGAGCCATGAAGATTTTTACAGCACTCACATCTATAAGTTGGTCAGGGTTAGGGAACAAGACCATCCCATAGATGATAAGAGCTACAATCTCCTCAAAATCTTGTAAGTCCAAAGAATTCCAGCAGCTTTGGGCCTTCTCAAACAGAAACCTTAACAAGAAGCCTTTGACACCACTTCTGGTTTCCCAATGTGTTGTGACATCAGATGAGTGCAAGTGTAAGGCTTGAGCAATCTCTTCTAGCTTTGGATCTCTTTCCGTACCATTGAAGGGTAGTTGATTGAGAATAGGAATCCTCAAGAGTTGAGAAAATTCCTCCAAAGTAGGCACAAGTTGGTAGTCAGGAAATGTGAAGCAATGATGCAAAGGGTCAAAAAACTGGAAGAGAACTTTCCGCATATCCTCCTCAGTGTTGGCAGTGACTAAGTTGCGAAGACGACCATGCCTCTCGGTGAATGGAGAATTCTCAGGAATCCTTGAAGCTAGCTCCTTGAGTTGTGAAGGAATTCTTACAAGGTTGACTTGGATAGTTTTCCTGCGAAGTGATTCCATTACCTATAAAACAGGAACAAAGATGAAAATCCAAATCCTTGAAATGGTTAGTGGATGCATATGATGCTTCATGATGTCCATGATGTTATGCACAAGTATATGTATAAACAAATCACACAAGTTCCTAGTTTCAGGCTTGCATGGGGTTTCATAGGTAAGTACCCTCTTGAAGTTTAGTTGGCTCAACTTGTCCTAGAAATAGTAACCGGGTTCTAAGGAGCTCAATATCACTGGATTGTTTTCTGTCTTCATTGTTTCAGTTTAGCCACTTTACTGGCGACCAAAATATTCCAAGAAAACAACCCTCAATGAGTGTAGTATCGAGTATCTACCAACTTCGGACTGCACCAAAGCCGGTCATCTCACTACATCCTAAAAGGCCAAGTTGGTCAAGTAAAGGTTCTAAAAGTCCATTAGTGCTTCATGACATCACTCAGCGGCCCCGTATTCTCTTTGATTGACTCAAAGGCTACCGGTACCCACAAATATGTCGCACTAATATAGCTATTTCTTAGACCATGTCGGTATACCCCGCACAGTTTCCACAACGTATTACTATTTACCTATGAATGTTTCGCAAATCCGGGCAGAGGATTTAAACCCAAACAATAGAACAAAAGTGTAAAGCATATAAGTCAAGCAAGATAAGCATGTAAAGGTGATCTAAACCCTAAGGTAACCCCACTTTTATATCAGTCCCCAGTAGAGTCGCCAGATCTGTGGTACGGTGGGAGAACTGACTTGAGGTTTTGCGTTTGTGTTCGCAAATGTTTCGGTTTAGCAAGAGTCGCCACCGACTTTTATTTTATCCAAAAGGAAAGATCAAAAAGCACAGGAAAGACCTTTGAGATGTTTTCTTGAGTTCGGGGGGTAGATTATGAAAAGGGAAGGTGTTAGCACCCTTTTCATCCATGGTTATCCATGGGTTCTTAGTTACTTGTTTTAGATCACTTGCTTTTGCTTTTCAATTGTTTGAAATGGTGCTTCGTGTGGTTTTGAAAGTATTTTGAAAAGAGGCCATAGTTTTGGAAATCTTTGTAATGATTCTTGTTTGTAAGAATGTATACAAAGATGTTTGTCTTTTGAAAAATGTTTCAATATTTTGAAAGTTTGTTTGGAAAATGTTTTGAAATTATGTGTGTTTGTTTGAAAATAGCAAGGATTGTTTGAAAGAGATCAAGTAACTAGGAGTTATCTACCCTACTCAAAAGTCTTTCCTACACATTTTTATTCCTTTGACATTGTTGTTTTACCATTGAATTTGGTAAACAACCCTATCTTTGGATGTTAAACGGGACAGGCGTGGGTCATCGTATGACCATGATAGCAATGGTGCCAAGTATCTTAGCAAATTTTTGAGGGACTAGATCATTTTTTTAGGCAACCAAGAAAGCATCATCGAGGGACTATGATCTTTTGTTTTGGTTTGTTTTGCCAAGATACCTAGCATGCATACCATGGCCATTTTAAGGCAACAAAGTGGATGAAACCCTAGGGGTGTTGTGTGCAATGTGTGCCATTTTTCATGCATTTTTTTCTTGTATTTAAATCATGGTATTTGTTTGATTTTTTTTTATCTTTGCATTCAAAACCCTAGTTTACTATCATGGTATATTAAAGCAATAAAATGCGTAAAGTAAATCTAGACTATTACAATATTATGGGGAGGGGGATACAAGTTTTGAATAGGGGGATATTGCTCAAAATAAAGCCCTAAAATTATTACAACCAAATTGAATTTATTGCATAAATAAATAAATAGACAAATATTTAAATATGCAATAAAATGTAAATATGCAAGAAAATGTTTTTGTATTTATTTTATGTATGTAAAAATGAATTTATTTATGTCTTAAAAAGTAAGAAAAATATAAATTATTATTTTTGGGAAGGGTGAAAACCCTAATTTTTGTTTTAAAGGAAAATATGCTTTATATTAATTATTTATTCATTTTTGTTTAAGAAAAAAAATAATAACAATAAATACAAAATGTTTAAGGATTAAATATTGTATGAAAATATTATTTTATGTGTACAAATAATAAAAATAAAAATATGTAATACTTTTATATTATTTACAAGTTTTATTTAAGAAAATAAAAGTATATTAACCTAATAATACATTTATTATGCAAAAACTAAAATAAAAAAATATGATAAAATGCAAAAAATAAAGAAAATATTTTTTGTGATTTTAAATGTTCAAAAAAAATAAATAAAGTCAGAAAATATAAAAGAAATGAAAAAAAATATACAAAATAAAGAAAATGGGCCAAGGGGGTGCAGAAAGTAAACAGGGGTGTGGATAGAAGAAACAGCAACCCCAAGCCCACTTCACTTCATCCCTGACCTTGAGACAGCCACGCGCGTGCTTCTACTATGCAAATCATGTTCTCTCTATTGCTTGCATGAAATCAAAGACTTACAACATGAAACTTATAGCATTTTTAATCACGATTCCAACCATATCCGTTTTGTGACCTAACTCTCAAAGGACAGAGAGAATTTTAATGGCCCTAAATTTTGACCTAGTTTTTTCAGCAACTTCAACTATCAAATACTCCTAGCTCAGTTAATATAAATGGAAGCTATGCATATGTACAGCTCAAGCAACTTAAGGACTACATTTTTGCTTCACAAACCTAAGCTTAATGATGCCTAAATAAGGAGTTAGAAACTTGACAAATACCTTGTTTAGTTGAGTTTGGAGATGGCAATGTAGGAGTGTTAGGTGAGGCCTGAAGGTCGTGTTGGCTTGCCTGAAGTTCCCTCAATCTTTCCCAATGCTCAGCTTGCTTTGAAGTTGCTTGAATCTTCTTGTAGAAGTCAACCTGCAAAGCTTCAAAATGAAAATGGTGAAGTGTGAAAATGAGCTCACAGTTGCTGGACAGGGGCTTGGATAGTTCAAGTGTGTTGTATGGAATGTGTTTGAAGGGTTGAAAGAGGAAACGCACGAGCCAATTTCAAAATGGCTTGAGTTCTGCAGAGGTTGCCCTGTTTGGGTGGAAAAATGGGATTTCTGTGTTTAAGGGAGTTTGAGGGGTTGGCAAATCGTATTTCTTGCTTGTTACAAAGTTCTGAGGTCGTTTCAAATGATGTTTGGCTTTGGTTTTATCAGATACAAGAGTTATATGGACTTTTGCAAGTTGGCTTATTTTTGAAGAAACGGTGAATTGACAAAGGCAAAGGCTTGTACAGGCTAGCTCAAGGTCTGCATAGGGTTGGTGAACTTTTTCTGATGTTTATGGATCTTGTTTGCAGCAAGACATTAGGTCCATGGCTCAAGATAAACAGAGTTGCAAAAAGCAAACTTTATGAAAATGGTATTGTTACCTTTATGCCATTTTTGGATTAAACCCTTGTACAAAGCTTCAAAGATCAGAACAAGGCCAATATCCATTTTGTTTGCATTAAATTTTTTAGTGTAAAAAGGATTAGGACCTGTAAACCAAGTACAAGCATGCTTAGGACAGATTTGCAACTTGTAACAATGTGAAAAATGCCATGGACAAAAGTGAGAAATTTCCATTTTCTTTCCTTCGATTCTCCCTAACCATAAATGATCTTGGAGAGTTCTTTGACATTTTGGAAATCTTGTAACATGCTCTATAATCCATATTTGAAATTAATTTTGAGATTCCTCTTGTAACTAGGTGAAAAGTTGCCATGCAGTTAGGTCAAAAATTTGCCTAAACTAGGGCAAAATTTCACTAAGTTAAAAGTTTTATGGACCCTTCTTCACAAAATCATAACTTGAGATCCAAGCATATTTTGGGAAGAATTTGTGAATCAAAGTTGCATATTTTGTGGAGGACTATAACTTTCATGTTGGAATTTTTGTTTGAATCCAATTGCATCATGGTGAAAAGGTTGGGAAAAGTTGGAAACAAATAAGAAATTTTCATAACTTAGAAATATTCTAAGTTATGAAATTTTTCAAACTTAAACCCTAATTTCCAAAATTAGGTTTCTTGGTGAAAAAGTTTCATGTTTTGACACATCTTGATGAAATATGACCCTTGACACTTGATTTTGACCAAAAAGTCAAAGTTTGACTTTTCAGTGTACAGTTGATTTTTGATCAGTTGACTGGAAAATTCATTTGTCAATCCAATGCATTTGAGATCTTTTGAACCTTGTGATTAGGTCAAGATGATTCCATTTAGTCCTTGAAACCATGCTTGAACCCAATTTTCCATTGGCTAGGTGAAAAAATCAGAAATTGCCCTTCCTCAGTCAAAACCCTAATTTTGACCATTTTGCCCTTTTGATGATCTGATCAAATTTCTTGAGGAGTTGTGGTCCAAACTTGATCAAATGGTTAATATGAGTCTATAATATTGATGTGGATAAAAAATTATGAGGTTTGACTGTAAATTGGCCATGGTTGACTTTTTCCCCAATACAGCTGATTTTTAGGTCAACTGTCCAATTGACTGTGCAAAAAGGTGATTCAAGGATTGAAACTTGGTATGAGAAATCTTAGAGGTCTAACATGAAGTATGAAAGTAACATGAGGCATTGGAATTCCAAAAATCCCTGTGCAAACTGAAACCCTAATTTCAGGTCATCAGTGCGGGAGATGTCTTGAGCTGAGCAAACCCTAATCTGGTCTTGAGTCCAAGAAGTCTTGTGAGGAGAATCTTGATAAAATGAGAGGGCAAATTTTGGGGTACAACAGACCCCATCAAGTACATCTTCGATAAACCAGCCCTCACGGGAAGGATAGCTCGTTGGCAAATGATTTTGACTCAATATGACATTCAATATACCACTCAAAAGGCTATCAAGGGTAGTGTATTGGCGGATCATCTTGCCCACTAACCCCTGAAAGATGACTACCAGCCAATGAAGTTTGAGTTCCCTGATGAAGACATCGTGTACATATGGGATTGTAAAATCCCAGGCCCAGAGGAGGGACATGAACCAGGATCGTGATGGAAGATGGTGTTCGATGGTGCCTCCAATGCGTTAGGTCATGGTGTCGATGCGATGATTACCTCTCCTGAAGGTTTTCATACTCCTCTTACCGCCAGGATTTGCTTGATTATACGAACAATATGGACGAGTATGAAGCTTGTATTTTTGGGTTAGAAGCCGCCATTGATTTACGAATCAAAATCTTAGAAGTATATGGAGATTCTGCTCTGGTAATTAGCCAAATCAACAGAGACTGGGAAAATCGACACCCAAATTTGATTCCGTATCGCGATCATGTATTAAAACTAACCCCTTATTTTGATGAGATTACTTTTAATCATATTCCAAGGGAGGAGAACCACTTGGCAGACGCTTTGGCTACCCTTTCATCCATGTTTAGGGTTAAATGGGCAAACGAAGCTCCTTCTATCACCATCCTAAGGTTGGATGAACCAACATTTTGTTATGGAGTAGGAGAAGAGGACGTTGACGAAAAGCCATGGTTATATGACATCAAAAGGTATCTTAAAACCCAGGAGTATCCAGAAGGTGCTTCTATCACAGATAAGAAGACTTTACGGAAGTTTGCCGCCAAGTTCTTCCTCAATGGTTATATTCTGTATAAGAAGAATTATGATTCCATCCTGCTCAAATGCGTGGAGAAGCACGAAGCAAGTAGGATCATAGAAGAAGTGCACGAAGGTTATTTTGGGACACAATCTAGCAGACATAATATGGCCAAAAAAATCTTGAGGGCAAGTTACTACTGGTCAACAATGGAAAATGATTGCTACAATCATTCTAGGATCTGTTACAAGTGTTAGATTTACACCGACAAGATTCATGTTCCGCCCAATCCCCTGAATATCCTAACTTCACCTTGGCCTTTCGTGATGTGGGGAATTAATATGATAGGCCGAATTGAGCCAACCGCTTCCAAAGGACACCGTTTCATTTTGGTGGCTATCGACTACTTTACTAAGCGGGTCGAAGCAGCATCTTATGCCAATGTCGCTAAGCAGGTGGTAGCACGTTTCATCAAGCATAACATAATTTTTCGATACGGAATTCCCGAAAAGATTATTACTAATAATGTGTCGAACCTCAATAATAAAATGATGAAAGAGTTGTGTGAAAACTTTAAGATAAAACATCACAATTCCTCTCCTTACCGCCCTAAGATGAATGGCGCGGTTGAAGCAGCAAACAAAAATATCAAGAAGATTATGCAGAAAATGGTCATCACTTATAAAGATTGGCACGAGATGCTACCATTCGCTTTACATGGTTATCGTACCACTATGCGTACCTCAACTGGGGCAACCCCTTTTTCGCTTGTTTACGGATGGAAGCAGTCCTGTCAATGGAAGTGGAAATCCCTTCTTTGAGGATAATGACGGATGCACAACTTGATGAGACTGAATGGGTTCAAAATAGATTCGATCAGCTGAATCTTATTGATGATAAGAGATTAACGTCAATTTTCCACAGACAATTATACCAGAAGAGGATGAAGAAAGCCTTTGACAAGAGGGTACGTCCGCGGAATTTTAAAACTGGTGATCTGGTGTTAAAAAGGATCTTACCTCCTAACAACATGCACGCTGGAGGTAAATGGGCTCCAAATTATGAAGGACCTTTTGTTGTAAAGAAAGTTTTCTCTTGAGGGTATATGATGCTCGCAGAGTTATAGCAGAGTTGTACTTGACAAATCCTGTATTCATTTTCTTTTCTTTCTTTTGTCTTCCCCACCATATCTTTCGCTTGCGATTATTCCTTTTCGATAAATACTTTTCATTGTAAATGCCTATTTACAGGCCACTCATTCAATAAAAGTGTTGGTTCAAATTATGCCAAGATTGTTTTTTTTATTATTACTGTTTTGATAAACAAAAGATGTTCAATATTTTCAATAAAACAATGCAAAAAGAAAAAAAACATTAAAGCTTCACAGCACGTGGCATCAGAGTACTCACATATCAGGTGTAGGGACCAGTCCATGCTCAAGACGTGTGGTTATAAGGTTCACTTCCACGGAACAGGATGTTCTTACTAAGGATATGGTGGATATTCGTCCTCAGCCCAAGAGTACAAAGTATCCATAGATAAGAAGTGAGATTACCAAACGTGCTTTCTGAAGCAACAAGTCTGAACGGAGACTAGTCTCCATTACATTTGCATTCTCATTTGTAAACTTTCTTATTTTGGTTCAGTACTTCCTTGTATGCAAGACTTGCCTATTTTTGAATATTAATCACAATGCATTAATTTTTTTTGTCTTGAATTAATCCATTCGTATTCACTCATTAATGTTTTCCTTTGACTTTTTGATACTTAACTCTTGTTAAATAAAGCAAAGAACCTCTGGATGGAGGATGATGAGTAATATACCAAAATTTTAAATGGTGTGCTTTTGAGTAGGACCCTGCTGACGATGTACAGGCCTTGTTTCAAATTCCCAAACACCGGAGATATAAGAGAGATAGACCCTCGTCAACCCCTTTGAGCCTTGAAGTAGGAGTTTCTTTTTTGTTCAGAAAAACCCTCACATTTAACCCGGGGTAGGGTAGATTTCAGTTGATCCGATCGAATGCTCAGAACTCATCAGGAGTGTGCATCTAAGGATACATCAATGGTTATCCATCAAGAGGATGAGGAAAGTCAAAACCACAAAGGTTAACCCTCATTTATCAGCAGTGTGCATCAATAGATATCTCTCGCACGCCAGGAGGTCGAAAGACGATGATACCATGATGGTTACTCCTCGTCAACCAAACAGCAAGGCAGTCACACTTTCTCAGGAAGTCAAAAGCGACTCGAAGTCACATGAATGGTTCAAACTAAAAAGAAATAATAAAAGAAAGATACAAAAAGCCCCGCTAAGCCGAAACTTGAAAAGACATGTCGGTTAGGCAAAAGTCAGGGCATCCCGCTGGACTTCAAAGTCAAAATCAAAAGGAATTTGTCCAGGAAAAAGTTAGGGAATACAAAAAGAAAGCAAAAAGCGCGAAAAGAGAAAAAGGGGATTACCAAATAAAGATCCTCCACAAAGAATAAGGTCGTGCGGTCGAACAACAAAAATGAAGGAGGTGAGTGACTGCCATATCCTCCTCGACCATGGTAAACTCCTGATGAGAGATGAGTGCTCGTATTGGTTTAACTGAATTTAGGACTGAAGAACATCACGGAGAATGGGCGGGCACCAAATATTTTCGAGCCTTAAATCCTTTTTTCTAAAACTGTGAACCAGGCCACATTACAACCCTTAAAAGTTCTAGCTGAAGCATGGGTTAATTCGAAAGCACACTGTAACAAGAAATACGGTAATCTGACTCCTAGGAGGCTTGCAAAAAAATCTTTTGAGTTGATATCACTCCATCTTTTTACTAATCTTTTGTACAAAATTTTTTGATGTTTCAACATATTTTTTATACAAGTTTTTTTTAAAAAACTCCAAGACAAACATGAGTTTTGCATTAGAATTATCATTCTTAGAATAAACATTCTCTGCATATGAACAAGTGCTTAAACATCAAGTAAGTTTGCATAATGAGCATCAGATGAAATTGATCATCTCAAAGGATAAATTGCTTCAGAATACCGTTTAAAGGTAAATCATTTGTGAGAATGGTCTTAACTTGGGGAAAATCTTCTCTTGACTCTGTTGAGTAAAGGAATAGCAGTTTGAGAAATGATCTGAAGTAGAGTGCAAAAGTTGGTTGCCTAGGGTCTCTGTCAAGCAATGGTGCATTAATTTCAGTTGGTCCCGAGGGACATATTGCTTCAAGTATTTGCTCGAGAATGAAGCAGTTTAAGTCGAGTAGTATGGTTATGAAGTAACCTGCTTTCAAGGCATAAGCCAGCCACTCTAAGGTTATGTTACCTTCGAAAGTCCTCAACTTTCTCATCCCTCCGTGAGCATGAGGCAAAGAAAAGATTTGTCATGATTTTGTTGAGCAAGGGAAAGCGTGTAGAATACTCCATCGAGTAGGTATTCAGCCAATCTGAGGAATTCAAGTCGGGATTTTATCCCTCAAAGTGTAGTCAAACTGGGGAAGATTATCTTCAATAGTATAAATCTCAAAAAGTCCTCTCAAGGAAATTTTCTGCAAAAGCCTTACAGACTAGGGCAAGAATTTATGCAAGGGCTTTCTCTCTTCTTCAGTGGTTGATCAGATTAAGTCCATACGAAGGCTAAATGACCTGTGAATTTGAAAATCATGCCGAGAAGTCGGGATTTTTATCTTCGACTTATCAGAGACTCAAGTCCATTTACTGATATCCTTTGTCCTAAGTCAAGGTTATTATCCCCAGTTGAAGTTTGGTTTGTTATCCTCAGTAGGATATGAGCAGTAACGCAAAGATCATTTGAGTTTGTTTACTCGTACAAGACATGATGGAATTATTCCTTCCTAGGGGGATGCCTACTCCCATTAAAAGACATGTTTCTACTTGACAAGAATCTATCTACCCAGGGGTTTCTCTTCTAAGATATTTTCTCCCCAGTGAAGCATCCTCATTTCTCTACAGGAGGAGAATGTTCTTTCTCCCTAAAAATGTAGAATTTTTTTGAAGTCTAGATGATTCCTTTTCGACGGACTGCAATTTATTTTTGTAGCATCTCCTCTAAAGTCCATTTCTTAGTGGCATTCCCCCCCGGAGTCGACATGTTAAGGTTGCAATCTTGCATCACAGTTTTTACCCGGTGATTGATGGTTCAAGTTGTCTATTCTTCAGTAAGGTTTTCCATTCCAAACAGGGGCATGTTTCCCTAACTTCTGTTTTTGCAAGTACTGTTGGTCTCAAGATGCATACCAATAAATGAATCAAGAAGGGTAACGTGAGGATTTTTGTATAATAAGATCCAATTTCCCCAGTGGAGCTATTCTTCTTTCCCTAATGGAGCAAGTGTCCTATATCTTTGGTGAGGTGTACAGGAGAATTCCAGTCATAACTCTTTCGTTACCAGTGGTAGAAGATTTTGTTGAGATATCCTTAATGGAGATTTTATCCCAGAATGTTCATTTCTTCCCCGAGTGAGGACCTTTTACCTCACAGCGATGTTACCCCCAGTGTGGCCTGAGTAGAATTCTTTTTATTTAATAATTCCTATACTTCCCAACGAAAGTTATCTTCGTCCAGAATTTCTACGCCAGAAATTTCAATTTCCAACAAAGTTTTTCTATTTCCAACAGAGTGTTCTCCCCAAGAAGTTACTTCCTCAGTAATATCAATCGTTAGAGTTTGGTGGTTCCAAGTCTCGGTGCCCCGTTAAAGTTCATATTGCATTTTCTATATAGAAGATCAGACGTGCCAGAATAATCGTTCGGAAGTTCTTTGTCTTCTCAGCAGCCGATTATTGATATGTTTTCCAGTAGGTTATCAAACATGCATCATTACATTGCATCTACTAAAACGCGTAGCATCTCCATTATATGGAGCATTATGCTATAAAAAAGTTCAAACATGCATGAGTATAAGTCAATTGTGTCCACCTGTGGTAACCAGATTTTTATACGCTCAGATTTGATTTATCTCCACAATAAGCCTAGGGTAATTCTATTATGTTTCCCCATCGGAGTTTGTTTTGATTCACCACCATGTCGGGTCTTTGGTATCTCTCCATTTCCCCAGTAAGATTGTGGTTCGCGCTTGTCTTTGTAGGCCTTTAGTTGTTTTACCCGTGTTTACTTTGCCGTTAGAGTGTGAGTAAGAGTTGGTGTATAACCTTTATCGCTTCTCAAGTGTTTGAGTATCCATACTTGGTGTGTGGTAATTCAGCTAATTGCCACTCTACGACCTACCAAAAATCCAACGTGTTTTGGCAATCCTTGTTAGATTCTTCTTTGACCAGTCTCTTTCTCTTGTAGAGTTCACCTCCGATATGTGCTCTTTGAAGGCCCTGCGTTAATCGGGTCCTCCTTTCGTTAGCCTAACTAACTTTTTATGATTAAGAGTCTTTCGGTGTCTCTTTAAAGTCCAGTTGTTAGGCTTCCTTGTATAGGCGAATGCGTCCTTTTTTGTTGGGGCTTTCTTCGATTAGTCTTGTTCCTATGTTCACTATCAACTCCAAACATGTGTTTCTTGATGATCAATTTCGCTCTTGTGTGTCTAACTCTGACCAGATATGCATACCTTTATCCTTTGTTAAAACCCCGCTTCGGCTGGTATCCATTGTTAAAACCCTGCTTCAACTGGTATCCTTTGTTAAAACCCCACTTAGGCTGGTATCCTTTGTTTAAACCCCACTTCAGCTGGTATCCTTTGTTAAAATCCTGCTTCGGCTGGTATCCTTTGTTAAAACCCAGCTTCGGCTGGTATCCTTTGTTAAAATCCCGCTTCGGCTTGTATCCTTTGTTAAAACCCCGCTTCGGCTGGTATCCTTTGGTAAAACCCCGCTTCGGCTGGTATCCTTTGTTAAAATACCACTTCGGCTGGTATCCTTTGTTAAAATCCCGCTTCGGCTGATATCCTTTGTTAAAATCTCGCTTCAGCTGGTATCCTTAGAATCCACCTTCGGCTGGTACCCTTTGTTGAGAGTTCCCTTCGGCTGCTCTCTTTTCAGTTGTAAGTTCGCCTTTGACCGACGTTCTTTTCTTAGGAATCTACCTTCGGCATAGTATTCCTTGATGAAGATTCCCCTTCGGCTGGTTTCTTCGCCCTTAAAGTCCACCTTCGGCTAGTATCCTTAAAATCCACCTTCGGCTGGTACCCTTTGTTGAGTGTCCCCTTTGGCTGGTCTCTTTGCAGTTGTAAGTTCGCCTTTGACCGACGTTCTTTTCTTAGGAATCTACCTTTGGCATAGTATTCCTTGATGAAGATTCCCCTTCGGCTGGTTTCTTCGCCCTTAAAGTCCACCTTCGGCTGGAATCCCTTAAAATCCACCTTCGGCTGGTACCCTTTGTTGAGAGTCCCCTTCGGTTGTTCTCTTTTCAGTTGTAAGTTCGCCTTTGATTGGCGTTCTTTTCTTAGGAATCTACCTTCGGCATAGTATTCCTTGGTTAAAATCCACTTTCGGCTGATATCTTTTATTGAGAGTCACCTTTGGATGGTCTCTTTTCTCTGTAAGTTCGCCTTTGATTGGTGTTCCTTCGTCAGAGCCTCCTTTGGTCGGTCTCTTTCTTTTGTATGTCTAACTTTGACTTGACATCCAAGAGATTTACTCAGCTAACTACTGTAATCCAAAAGGCAAAAATATAAAATAGAAAACCAAAAATATAGTGTATACCTGACTTGCTTCGGAGCGTAAATTTTCGGGTTCTTTTAGTATTTAATCTTCTTTTACCTTGAAAGTTCAAAAGGTTGGCTCCAATCTCACCTTCAGGTTTAAGACGATTAAATAGGGGCAGCTGTTGCACCCCAAAATTTTCCCTCCTAGTTTCTTCTATTTGGATTAGACTCTTACATTCATCTATGTATATTCCATTAGGTCATTAACAAACATTTGCATTCAATAAAGCGCTTGAGGTTCGAAGTTCAGTGGTTATGCGATATTAGGGTTTCGCAGTAGTTAAGGTGTTCATATCCAATAAAGCCTGATTCTTTTGATAATCCTTCAAGCAGTGAAATATGGAATTAGGATGGCAACCTATGTTTATTAAGGGTTTTGTTTTCTTCAAATTAAGGGGGTTATTACTCATCCATATACATTCAAGACAAGAGTCAGAGTGTTTCTCCACCAAGTTTATGCTTGTTAGCATTTCATCAACCGAGGTTCATTAGGTTTTCTAAGTCGTGGCTATCTTGGTCATATTTCTTTTAGTATTCCCATGTTCAATTCCAAATTGTTCTACGGGGTCATCTAAGGGCTATTAAATCGGGCATTCATTATCTCCTTGTGCTCAATGTCATCCTATGATTAGGGTTTATTTCTTTAAATCATGTACCATTCAAGAAAGGTTTCTCTGGGAAGTTGTGATTATCAGGCAAGGCTATAATCAAAGGATATCATCCATGAACAGTCATGGTTTTAATTGATATATCTTTGGAAAATAAGAAGGAAATCATTGCTTGAAACTCTAGTCATATGCGCAACAACTCTATTCTAGAAAAGAAGATTCAGTTGGACCTTCTTCACGAATTAGGGTTCATATGCCTTAAAATGCAGGGCTCTTCATCTGGTCGATTGACTTACTCGCGATATAATCTATTTTCTTCGAATTTCATTTTAATGCTTTGAATATCATAAATCCAAAAGTTTGTGTGGAAGTTTAGGACTTATATCCTATCATACTTGGGTTTATCAACATCTTCAACGGAGGTTCATGGGATGATAAGGTGTGATATAAGGATGGCATTGTGAATTCGTTATGATCAAGGGCATTATCATTCTCAATTGTTTGATCGCTTGTATTGTAAGTTAGCTTCGAGGTGAGAAGTAAAATTAAAGTTTTCTTCAAGACATGGTACTTTGTAAGATCACTGGTTATCGAGTCAAAGGCTTACAGATTGAATTTCAAAATATTAAATCAGGGTTCAAAGAAAATTTTGTGGGTTCATTATGCTTGTTGCTCGCAAGACAAGCGGTTACTAATTGATTAGTTTTGTTAATTAAAGATTGGTTTAGAATTGTTCATCCAAGTTTCATTTGTGTTCCAAGTTAAGATTCGAAGGAAATTCATATGGAATACAAGTTGCAAAGTGCAAAAACCACCATGGTTCATTCAAGTTCACCTCTGATTCAAAGTTTATTGCAATTTGAAAGCCCATCCCAAGGGATTGTCTCGTTACATTCACCAAGGCATATCGAAAAATGGAAACATGCCTTCACCTTATGTTGCTTTCGGCTATGGAGTTACGTAAAGAGCATATATTTTTGAGATGAAATTACGAGTTAAAAATCCGGATAACATTCTTCATACACTTCCAACCGTTCAAAGTTCCATATAAAATGTGATAATTTCTATCCAATTCATGAATATATTACATCAAAAGCCATAATAAAATCTATCATAAACCTATTTTTCGTGAATTAACTTCAATTCCCTCGAGTTGCTCCATGATATGCCTCTTCAAACATATTGCCATTTTCGATTAGCCATGCATTTCAAGTTATGCCAATTCAATTATAACCTTGGTATTGGTTCACCATAGACCTACATAAATGCAAGAATAAGTCAGTTTGCATTCAACCATTTCAATAGGGAAAGCATAACGTCAATCACAGTCCAGCAATAGCTCCACTCGGAGTCAGGTTATAGTGCAGCAGCCAGACAACACTTCCATGCAGAGTCAGGTTATAGTGCAACCCCTAAACATAGGTCCTATAATAAACACTGTGACTGCACAAAGAATTCCTATTTAACACCATTCAAGTTTTAGAAGCGTTGCTGTGAAACTTTTGTCCTGCGATATTTCATCAGATGGAAACATTGCAGCAAGTGGAGGGTATGCGAAGAAGCCTTTCATTTGCTACATAGAAACGGGTATTTCTGTTACTACTCAAGACACACATAAAAAAATCAATCACAGAAGTTAGATTTCAACCAAAATTCCAACTCATGAATATCCTAAACAGAACCCAAACTCAACAACCAATTTTTTTTAGCTCACCCAAGTGCCCAACTAAATCTAACTGCATTCCCTAACAGAAAACTAACAGAATAATCTAACTAATTCTCATAACAAATCCCAACTGTTTTAACCAACAGTTAACAAACTCAAACAAAAAAATTGAGCATAACAACCTCTAAACAGCCCTCAAAAACCCATATCCTAACTCAGTAACTAATTTTACAGCTCATCTCTAACAACCATCTAACTGATTTCCAACAGAATTCCAGCTACCCTTAGCCGTTCCTAACCAATTCACTAACAGTACTAAAAGAACTTTTCAACTGAATTTTCTACCAAAATCCTAACCATCGAAAATCAGTAACAGAATAACTAACTTCCATCCAAGTCCTTCACTCTCTAACCGACTCAAATCTCACCCTCCATTTCATAACAGAAAAACAAAATCAACAGCTCAGATCAATGGCTGAGATCTTCTCAAGCTCTAACTGATTCTCCTAGCCTTATCACCTATAAAAAAAATTTCCTTCTCCGTTCACAGGGGTCACGCATCATTTTCTTTTTCCAGTTTTCATCTTCTCTACCCTCCTAGTCTCTCTCCCTTACTCTCCTTCATCTTCATCCTACACCTTTTCTCATCAACCTTCACGACAACCTTACTTCTCTGCATAATTGCACTTACTTCTTCAAACAACCTTCAACCACCACCTTCGTTGAAGCAACTATGCTTCATCCACCACCATTCCTCAACAATCAACTTCATCACTCTCTCTGCAACTTCATTTACAGACTTATCTCACACCTTCACCTCACTCATCTCTCAATAACACCATGCGTAGAAACAGAGAAAAAAGCGGAAAACACAAGAAATAGAAGAAGAACGTAGAAGAAGGAGCAAATGCGCAAGCAGAAGAAGCAAACACACAAGAAGAAGAACTGAGATAAGAAGAAGAATAACTAGAGTTACCTGAATTTCTCTGGAGTTCTTATGCTACCGGAACCGTCAAAGAAGCACCAAAATTTCTCCATTACGTAAGCTTCGATTTACTTCATTTCTTCATTCTTGTAGAATTTTGCATCACCACAATGTAGTGTATAAGCTGTAGAACAAAACCCCCATGGTTGCTCCTTCAGATTCGTCACCATCATCATGCAATTTAGTTTTAGCTAAAACTAAGGTTTGCTATCATATTAGATTCGATGTGAATCAGAAGAGTTGTTGATATATGAGCACTTTTCTTTTGATTTCTTGAAATTTCAATACGTTAAAGAGCAGTTGATTGTGCCTTTGCATTAAGTTTAGAATTGAGTCATTGAAGAAGAAAGCATGGAATTAGAGGTTTATGTGAGATGAGTTGAGACAGAGACGAGGACGGCAGGGGTACAGTGGCGGACGATTTCTATCAGAGAAGAGGAGGAAGTATAAAGGCGTGTTGCTGTATAGAGTTCTTGAGAGGAAGAAGAAGTTTTCTTCTCATGCAAGTCCAAAAGCCACTTCCCTTAACCCTAATTAGACTCTCAAAAACGGCACCACATTGATTTATTTCTTCTTAATCTTTTTGTTTTATTAAATTGAAGAAGGAAAATGTTGAATAAAAAAATCTCGAGCAGTATTGCAGATTACAAGTGGATCGGATTCCACATTCCTTAGGCACATTGATCTTTTATCGATAGCTTGGGAGCTTGGAAAAAATGGTTATGGGCTCTATGTGCTAGGCCTAGCGCCTGGACCCTCTGGTTACACCCCTGGATTCTATCCTTACACCACCTTGTTTCTTTTGTAATTTTCACTCTAATTTCTTAATTTTTGCAATTAATTGTTGATGATTCATTTATGATTTTTTTTTGCTGAAATTTGGTGTGGATATTAATATGTTGGTTCCTGACTTTGCCACTTTATTTTTTTGATCTTTTTTATTATCTTAGTAATTAATTGAATTAATGTTTGGTACACGATTAGAATTAGGATTTTAACGCGTTCTTATCAATTTTGTATCCTTGATTCAATTCCCTTGGTATAATCAGTGGTTTAACAGAACTTCTGATTATGCATTGCATTCGCAACATGCGTTTTCCTTTATCTTAGTTGGATATTCTTTCTGACTTTGTTTGTTTCTTGGTGAAGCTTTCTTGACGCGTACTCCCTGCTTTTTCAGTGCTTTCTTCTGCTCTTGACGACTTGCTCACTTTGGTATCCTCTGCTACTACTCTTGCACTTCTTTTCACTTTATTTTATTTCGTTATCTCTTTATAGAAATCATGAGAAGTAGGGCTTTACTGCAATCCAAACATACAAACATTAGGTAGAATTCCCTCAAAAATTCTAACTTTAGTTCTAACACTGCATAATAACATTAGGTGTAGAAATAGGCTAGTCTCCCTTTAACTTTTCTTCCCCTTTTGCATCTGCACTAAAACTAAAACTTCTTTATCTTTCAAACTTCAAAAAAATACTTAAAAATTGCTGACGAGAATCGTGCCTTTGTTGAACATGGGAGATGATAAGCGGGTCTCTTCTCGATCTTATCGTTTTTCCATTCTAAGCCTTGGCACGGTTCAAGTCTCAAAGACTCATTTCATGAATAAGTGGAGAAATGACTAAAATCTCTCTCTTGAGATTAACTAGCTATTATCCACAAGTAAAAACACCAACAAACACAAAACTCCTTTTGCCCACGGGCCTTCCTTTCAAAAGAGCATGTTAATTCACTTATGTGCTGACGCGTAAGTCTCCAAAGGTCGAGTTACGGCAGAAGGCGAAATTAATATTGTTCATTAAAAAATACAAACCAACAAAAACATGTAAGCCGAACTACGGCTGCTCTGATTCCTTAAAAGGGATACGTAGGCATCGGGGTAGGGCCCGAACGAGCATAATTTTTATTTTCCCTACATTATTTTCTCATTTCTTTTGCATGCATTCTCCCTTCAGTAGTATAGTAAACAATAAGAATAGATTAAACACACCCATAAGATATATAACAAGAGTGGATACCATAGAGTACTACGGGCGTGTGGGGTGCTAACACCTTCCCCTCGCGTAACATAATCCTTACCCGGTCTCTCGGTCGCAAGACCGTGAATTCTCCCTTTTCAGGTTTTCTCGATGTTTGCCTTTCCCTTCCTGTGGGATAAAAAACGTTTAATGGCGACTTCATGGTTTGATGATTTTCAGCCGGTTGTTTCAGCTGGCGACTTCACTGGGGACAGATCGGCCAAATGCTGGTCCATCCCGGAGTCGATCATAGCTTTTGCTTTCTTTTCTTTAGGTGTTTATTTTTATGCTTTCAGTTTATTCGTTCATTTTAAAAATACCTATGCATATGCATGTATTACGCTTTACTGTCTTCCATATACTGTTGTTGTACTGGATATGCTTCTTGATTGGGTGGGGTTGTTACTATTGAGGTAAAAGGCCCAATACCCAGGCCAAAGTGCACTAGGACACCTAGGAATAGAGTGGGGGCATGACGGATATAGGACGTGGTCTGATTAGTGCAGTCATGTCATATACCATGCTCCGATGAGGTTCAATTAGAGGTACTTTCATCATGCACGTCTGTGTTGCGATGATTTTACTTTCAGGCGAACCCGTGATTTTCGAGTTACCATTATCTCACCCTGACCTAGTCTTCACCCGTGAGTGGGGAGGGAATTCTTATCACAGGTACAGTTGGTGACTATATTCAGACGGTTACTTTTGGTTATGTCCTGGATTTCTACCAACAATTATAAGGTTCTCAGATTCATTTTCTGAAGATCCAACTATGATCTTCATGGATTTCTTCCGGTTACGTTTCAGACCTGTAATCTCAGTATTGACAAGAATATGAAGAGCCATTACAACAGGAATCAATATCATGGAAGTAGTAACCCCGTGATCATTTTCACACACATCATAGCATATTTACTTTTCAAACACATATATATGTCAATAATAAATTCGCATGCGCATTGTCATTTCCAAGATCTCTCCAGGGTTTCCTTTTCCTCTAAAGAATGGCAAACAACATTGATATCATCCTAAAGACAAAGAGGGATAACTTCAGCTATCAGTTTCGTCCTAGTATTTGGCCCTCTCTTGAAGAGCTCAGAGACCTCATGTATTGTCAACAAATGGGCATTTTTGGTGAAAGATATGGGAATCTCTTATCTTTATTGGATGCTCGGGTTGACGACAAGGCTGTACAGACTTTGTTACAATTTTATGATCCAGAGTTGCGTTGCTTCACATTTCAAGACTACCAGTTAGCACCTACTCTTGAGGAGTATGCTCATTATGATGCGGTGGGAGAACTGACTTGATGTTTCGCGTTTCGTTCGCACTTATGCGGTTAGCAAGAGTCGCCACTGACTTTTCTTTTATCCAAAAGGAAAGGTAAAAAAGCACACGAAAGACCTTTCGAGATTATTTCTCGGCTTCGGGGGATAGATTATGAAAAGGGAAGGTATTAGCACCCTTTACATCCATGGTTTTCCATGGGCTCTTAGTTACTCGTTTTAGATCACATGCTTTCATTTGATTGTGTGCTTGTGGTGTGGGCTTTGAAAGTATTTTGAAAAAAATCTCTTTGTAATGGTTCTCGTCTCTATAAGAACGTATATAAATTTTTGTTTCGAAAAGTGGTTCAAAGATGTGTTTGTGAAGCGTGTTTCGAAAAGTGTTTTGAAAAGAGGTTTTGCAATGGTTCTCGTCTCTATAAGAACGTATACAAAATTTTTTATCTTTTGAAAATGTTTTGAAATGGAGGTGTAGGTGTAAAAGTTTTTTTCGTGAGCAAGCGAGTAACTAAGAGCGAATTTATCTACTCGAGAGGTCTTAAGTTGTCCTTTTCTTCTTCCCTTTAATTGTGCTATCTTCCCATTGATTTGGTAAGAAGCCCCACCATTGGATGTGAAGGGACAGGCGCGGGTCAATTTTACAATCATTGAAGGCAACTTGTGAGATGCTTTAGCATTTTTTGTAAGGGACGAGATCATTTTAATCAAAGGCAACATCGAGGGTCACCGAGGGACTACGATCTTTGTTTATTGAAGGGTAATTTGCTAAAGCATCCCATATTCGAGGGACATGATTGTATTTCCGAGGCAATGAGCGAGGTTAACCTAGAGGTACGCGTATGAGAAAGTATGTTGATTTCAAGTTATTTATTCTTTGATTAGGTCATCTAGCGATTGATTTTTGAATCTTGCCATACACGCCTAATTACTATACAGTATATGGAAAACAGTAAATTGCGGGAATTGAAATTCTAAGCTATTACAGAATGTTCGGGAATGGGGGTACAATTGTTACAAACGGGGGATGAATAAAATGAAATAGCAATGTCCCAATATCAAGAAATACAACCAAATCGAATTTTGTGCGATTTAATATAAAGCTATGACAATTTACGAAAATAAAAACAACAAAGTATGAAATGTATGTATTTACTTGAAAAGAGAAAAATAAGACCTATTCTAAAAAATTGATTAAATTACAATCTTTATTATTATTATTTTTTTTGTATTTTATTAATTATGTAAATAAGCTTACAGAAAGGAAACAAATTAAATTAAATTTTTTTTGATGTTTTTATTAAATGTAAAAAATTAATAAAGATAAGTTTAAAAGAAAATGGTAAAAAATTAATTTCAAGACTTAAATTAATTTAACAAAAAAATGTATTTTGGTTTTCTTTAGCATTTTTCAAAACAAATAAAAACAAATTAAAAAGAAGAAATGTGGGCTTAAGAATTTAGGGATATTAGGCCCAACAGAAAGAAAAAGGGTGTTATTGCAGTTAATGAAACAATCCAGATGGGGGGAACTAGCAAAACGTGTGGGCCTAAAGGGTTTGTAAACAAACAGGCCCAAAGCTCCTAAATCAGTTTAGTTTGTTTGATTAGGGTGAGCTAAACGAAATTTAGGGTTTGTGGTTCACGACGGCGCTATTTCGTCTCTTTCGTTCTCCTTGATCATCTTTTGTTCATCTTCTCACCTTATCACTCACCTCTTCCTAATTTCATGAACAAAACACTCTCTTGCTCTATCTCACCATGATTTGCGCCCTTTTGAAAACCCTAAGTTTTGAAATGAATTTGTCTAAGAGGTTTGAAATTTGAGCTTATCTGATCTTCCCCTCAACCTTCTGTTACCGGAGCTCTCTCTCTCTCACCTCCTAACCAAGCTCTAATGGTTTTTTTCTTGAAAAGGTGATGTTCTGTAAGTTTGAAGCTTGAACTATTTTTATTGTTGTTTTGTCTTGTTACGTTTTTTTCTATTAATCAAACCTATTGTCTATTGAGATGCAGGAAAATAATGTTATGAGGAAGGTAAAGAAACCATACCTGTTTGGAATTTTTCTCTGAAATGGAAAGGAATGGTGAGACTGAGGGTAGCACTCCCTGGTGGCGGGATTTGCGAGGGGGAGAAATGAGGATTGAAGGCGCGCTTTTCTGGTAACCTTCTCCTATTTTCCTTGTTGAACGATGATGATGTTGTTTTTCTGGATTTTGTGATTGGATATGTTGTTCTATCGTTTGAAACTTTGTTGTTGTTTTTTTATGATGTTGGTTGATGATAATGATTGGATGATGTTGGTTATCTGGGATGTTTGAGGCTTGGATACTGTTTTATTTGAGGAGTTTGGTTCTTTTGAGAGTTTACTATTGCAGGTTTGGTTAAGTATGTTTTTATGGTTTTGGACTTGTTGGTGTTTCAACAGGTTTTTGTTATTGAAAGTTTGATAGGTCTGGTGATTTTGGAATTTGGTTTTGTGGATTTACTGGTTTATGTTCACAGGTTCTTGGCTGACAGGTTTTTGGTTTTTGGTAGATGGAAGTTTGAAGGTTAGTTTGACAGTTTGGAGGTTTTGTGATTTGAGGATGGTTTGGGATTTTGTATGTTGCTGTTGGTTTGAGACCTTGTGGTTTTTTGTAACAGGTTGCAGGTTTTAGGTTTTGTGGGATGCTTGGGAATTTCTTTTGTTTCTTTTTGTTTTGTTTTGGGTTGATGATGGTTTTGATTTGAGACTTTATTAATGTTGAATTAACAGGTTTTATGGAAGATGGTTTGAGGCCATTTTGTTTTGAACTGTTTGACAGTTGGGGGTTTTGGTTTGTTTGACAGTTTTGATGCTTGGAGGCTTTGACAGTTTTTTGGATTTTGATAAAATGTTTTCTATATCTGTTTTGCTTGAGAGTTGTCTACTGTTATATTCAAGTTTCTTTGGTTGAATTCTTATTCAAAATGGTGGAAAAACCACCAAATTTTGAATACTTTGGCATATTTTTCTTATGCTCTTTTTGTTACAGTTTTTGTTTTCTAGCAACTTCTATGCAATTGTGACAGCAGGTAGCAGGGCTGTGCATCCCTAGGTGACTTCTTTCCTCTCTTCTCTCTCAATGACCCTAAGAGTCAATTGCTCTTTTGCCTTTTTCTGAAAAGTTTGCAATAGAAATGGAAAATGATGAAATGGCTATTGAACAAGCCTCTTACTTGTTTAACTTATTTTAATATTTTTCTATACTTTTTTTTGCTGCCTGCTTCCTACTGCTATGTTGCTTCCTCGTTTGCATTGATGCTATTTGTATTTTGTCCAATTTTGTGCTGCTGTTTGGGGCATTCCGTTTGGTGATGCGCTGCTGTTTGCAATATTATTGCCCAGTTTGCGCTGTTGTTTAGGCATTTGGCTGCTGTTTGGGTAGCCTTGCTGCATTTGTTCTTGTTTGGATAGCTTTTCTTGCATTCTTGTTTGGATAGCTTGCTTGCATTTCTTGTTTGGATAGCTTGCTTGCATTGCTTATTTTTATTTTTTTGAACCAAGAAGAATAATCTTCTTGTGATTTGCAAATAGAAAAATAAAAATGTGATGAATTAAAAATGGATTTCTGATTCCAAATTGCAAACTTTAGTGATGAATAGCATTCTTTCTTTTGAAAATTCTTGCTCATGCCCAAATAATTGTACTAACTAATTTTCTGTCTTTTGTTTTCATGTGAGCATAACTGGATGGTGGCAAAGCAGGGGAAGCAAGAGACTTTATGGCAAGCATGGAAGCAAAGGAAGCTCAGTCAATCTTAGGCATAGATTCATTTTGTTTGTAATTTAGAGAGAAACATTCAACAATTGTACTAATTTTTTTTTTAAATACAATAAGTTGTAAAACCTAAAGTATTTAAATAATAAATTGTTTTGTAACAACTTTTGAAATAAATGGAGAAAGTCTTATGATATATTCTGGTGTCCATTGAAACCCTTTACTGTCGATAACTTGTAATTTTCTCTTCGCATCCTAACTAATTCTTGAAGATTCCCAATCAAGATAATTAAAACAACATGCTCCAATCTGATAACTTAAACTCCAAGTAATCCAATAACTTTGTAATCTTGCAACTGCATTCCAATCAAAACACGCACTGTCTATCCCATTTCCTAAACAAGCAAATGTTTTAAAAGACGCAAATTATCTGGTTAACCTGGATCAAACAAAACACGAATGTTCCAAATGACAGTCTTAGATTCCATCTCTTGTCCCAAGCAAACATGCCTTGAGAACAAACATTAACCTTTCAGTAAACTTGAAAAAGCATGAAAACATGTGAAAGCCAATTGGATCTTTGAGAATTCATTTCTTTTGAGAACTGCAAGAAAACCCTAATTGTTGGTTTACTACTACAGGAGAAAATATGTCTGATTGATTCTTGAGCCAACTTGAATATCTGAGAAACCCTAGGGTTGTGCTTTCTATGAAAAATGGGAGGGAAAATTTTGGGGTACAACAGCTGCCCCTATTCAATCTTCTTGAACTTGAAGAGTTAGATTGGCGAGTTTTGTCGTTCGTGACTCGAAGGTAAAAGATGATTGGACACTAGAGTGCCCATAAATTTGCACTCGGGAAAGGTGTAACTGAGGGAATGGGCTTAAAGATTCCATTTGAAGAGTATGTTAGAATCTTATTGGAGATGGGCTTATAGATGCCATCCAAGAATGTTTGGTTGTAAATCGACAAAATAAGCATCAGAATGGTGTCCGTATTTGGAACGTATCTAAACTGTATTTGTCCTTGAATCTGAATAAGTGACAGAATGACTTCCGTGTCTGGAGTGTATATGTATTGTATCTGTAGGATGAAACTGAATAAGCGACAGAATGGCTTCCGTGTCTAGAGCGTATCTGAACTGTATTTGAACTGTATCTTGAAATTAATTCTGAATGAGTAACAGAATGACTTCCGTGTCTAGAGTGTATCTGTACTGTATCTTGAAATTAAGTCTGAATGAGTAACAAAATGACTTCCATGTCTGGAGTGTATCTGTATTGTATCGGTACTTGGGGTTTGAATAAGTATCAGGATGGCATCCTTGTCTGGAGCGTATCTGAACTGTATCTTGAAATTAAGTCTGAATGAGTAACATAATGACTTCCATGTTTGGAGTGTATCTGTATTGTATCGGTACTAGGGGTTTGAATAAGTATCAGGATGGCATCCTTGTCTGGAGCGTATCTGAACTGTATTTTAAAATTAAGTCTGAATGAGTAACAAAATGAATTCCATGTCTGGAGTGTATCTGTACTGTATCGGTACTTAGGGTTTGAATAATTATCAGGATGGCATCCTTGTCTGGAGCGTATCTGAACTGTATCTGAAATCTTTGAATACTTGTTAAAGATAACTGTTAATCTTATCCTGAAAAGGGTAAAATGTTAGCTGAAACACAAAGTTATGTTGCATGAAATGTACGATGCAATAAATGTGTGTTATCCATGTTTATGATATATGAATGTAATGTATGCGTATGTAAGCTGATTTGCTGTATTGCCGAGGAAAATAAATCCTTGACTGCTGCCGGGGAAAATAAATCCTTGACTGATGAGGATTCCGTTGTGAGAGTAATGCCATATACTTCTTGAGGAATATGCTTGGGGAATCCCGAGAAATTTAATGACTTCTAATGGGGATTATTGACGGGAGTCTTTGTTCTGTCGAGAAGCAATAAAAACTCTGTGGGGAAAAAGTTTATCCCGTAGTGAAAACTCTATGGGAAAAACTTATTCCGCTGGCGAGTTCAGGAGTTTGGGTTGTCTGCCACTTTACTGGGTAGTTACCCTAGGTTGGGGAGAAACAGAAGTTAACTGTTAATTGGTTGATTTTCAGGCTTCAAGACAACTTGTTGGGGAAACCTGGAGAAACTGGATGAGTTCCACTGTGGGTTGAAAGTTTCAGCTCCGCTGGGGATTGGTAGTGCAAATTTTTGGCTCCGCTGGGGATCTTAATGACGTGCTGTAGGGATTTCTCATGGAATAGCCTAAAGACGTTTTCCTAATCTTTCTAACTGTCAGTAATTGCTTTTTTTTTCATCATGTTTATTTGTAAACAGTAATTATGTTCAAATGCATATGTTCATTAACGAATCATTGGACGTTTTTGTAAATAAAACACAAGTGTAAAGAAAAAGGAAAATAGTTTTTTGTACTTTGAAAGAGATATCTTTGTATTTACTTTGAATAAGTATTTTGTACAAAGGAGACAGACATCCTGGTAAGAGGATGGTGTCATAAAAATGAGAAAATTTTATACAAAGAAAGATAGCTATGTGTGAAAAAATCCCATGGGGTTCCCATTCTGCTATAGCCTTCGTAAATACGAATATCTTGACCATTCGTTGCTTCGTCCGAAGATGATTGGATTGATCAAAAGCTCCAGAGTTTGTATGTGAAGAGATTGTCCTTAAAGTGATTCGAAGAGACATAGTCATACGCTTTAATTCCCTAACTTTTCCTGGACCGCCCTTTCGGGTTTTCAATCCACCGGGAAACCCTTTTTTTCCCAAGTCTCCCTTTCGGGTTTTCAAATTGCCGGGTGTACAGATTTTTTCGTTTTATCCCTAATTTTTTCCTGAACCGCCCTTTCGGGTTTTTGATTCACCGGGATGCCCCTTTTTTTTTCCTAGGTGTGTCAACCTAGCGGGTCATTTATGCGTAGTATCTTTTGACTATGTTTGCGTTCGCATGGTGCGGCATATCGTCACCGTCCATGGTGGTTAAGACCATTTCCCCACCAGAAAAGATGTTCTTGACTACAAATGGTCCTTCATAGGTAGGAGTCCATTTTCCCCTGGGATCACTTTGTGGCAAGATGATGCGCTTGATCACAAGATCTCCAACTTGATACACTTGGCGTCTGACTTTCTTGTTGAAAGCTTTGATCATCCGCTTTTGATACGTCTGACCATGGCAAACAGCAGTAAGTCTCTTCTCGTCAATTAAGTTTAATTGATCAAGCTGGGTTTGGATCCAATCATCTTCACTCAAACCAGCATCTTTCATGATTCTCAAGGAGGGAATCTAAACCTCGATAGGTAAAACAGCTTCCATGCCATATACCAAGGAATAGGGTGTTGCCCTAGTTGAAGTGCGAGCCGTGGTACGGTACCCATGGAGAGCAAACGCTACCATCTCATGCCAGTCCTTGTAGGTTACTATCATTTTTTGTATGATCTTTTTGATATTTTTGTTCGCAGCTTCAACTGCACCATTCATCTTCGACCGATAGGGGGATGAATTGTGATGTTGAATTTTGAACTGTTCGCACAGGGTGGTGATCATAGTATTGTTAAGGTTTGTATCGTTATCAGTGATGATCCTTTCGGGGATACCGTACTGACAGATAAGGTTCTGCTTGATGAAGCGGGCAACAACATTCTTAGTAACGGATGCGAAGGAAGCTGCTTCGACCCACTTTGTGAAATAATCAACGGCCACTAGAATGAAGCGGTGTCCATTGGATGTTGTAGGCTTGATCTCTCCAATCATGTTGATTCCCCACATAGCGAAGGGCCAAGGAGCTATTAAGACATTTAGAGGAACAGGAGGCACGTGCACCTTGTCTGCATAGATTTGACATTTATGACAAGTCCGGGAGTGTTGATAGCAGTCTGCTTCCATAGTAGACCAGTAATAGCCTGCCCGTAGAATTTTCTTTTCCATCATATGCCCGCTAGAGTGAGTGCCAAAGGTACCTTCATGCAATTCGGCCATGATATTTTTAGCTTCAATCTTGTCCACATAACGGAGCAGAATATAATCATGATTGCGCTTGTACATGATGCCATTACATAGGAAGAACTTAGCTGAGAGTCTTCTTAAGAACTTTTTGTCATTGACTGAAGCTCCTTCAGGGTATTCCTGAGCCTCGAGATACCTTTTGACTTCATGAAACCATGGCTGGTCCACTACTTCTTCGGTATTAATCTCGTGACAATGTGCAGGTTCGTCCACCCGTTCAATGGTGATTTGGGGAACCTTATTATCCTAGTTATGTTTAAACATGGATGACATTGTAGCTAGAGCATCTGCTAGCTAATTTTCTTCTCGTGGGAAGTGCTCGAAGGTAATCTGCTCGAAATGTGGTAGCAATGTCAAGACATGTTCTTTGTAAGGGATGAGGTTTGGAGGCTCAGTGTCCCACTCTCATTTGATTTGACTGATAACCAAAGCTGAGTCCCCAAATACAATCAAATATTTGATTCACAAGTCTATGGCAGCCTTGAGTCCAAAGATGCACGCTTCGTACTCTGCCATGTTGTTCGTACAGTTGAAGCAAAGTCTGGCAGTAAAAGGAGTATGGCAACCTTCTAGGGATATGAGTACAGCACCGATACCGTTACCAATCGCATTGGATGCCCCATCAAAGTACAGAGTCCATCGGGATCCTTGTTCAGGTCCGTCATATGGTCTGAAATCTTCAACATTGTCCAATGTCATGATGTCTTCGTCAAGGAAGTCAAACTTCATGGATTGGTAATCTTCAACAGCTTGATGAGCCAGATGGTCAGCTAGCGCACTCCCCTTTATAGCTTTTTGGGTAGTGTATTGTATATCGTATTCCGTCAGGATCATCTGCCATCTAGTTATTCATCCAGACAAAGCAGGCTTCTCAAAGATGTATTTGACCGGATCCATCTTAGATATCAGCAAAGTGGTATGAGTCAACATATACTGCCTTAACCGGCGAGCAGCCCATACCAAAGCGCAACAAGTTTTCTCGAGCAGTGAATATCTTGTTTCACAGTCGGTAAACTTTTTTCTAAGGTAATAAATGGCATGCTCTTTTCGGCCAGACTCGTCATGCTGCCCCAGTACGCACCCCATTGAATTCTCTAGGACGGTCAGATACATGATTAGCAGTCTTCCTTCGACGGGTGGCATCAAGATAGGAGGTTCTAGCAAATACTCCTTGATTTTATCGAAACAAATTTGACAGTCATCATTCCATTTAACTACCTAATATTTCTTCAACATCTTGAAGATTGGCTCACAGGTAGATGTTAAGTGAGAAATGAACCTAGCAATGTAGTTTAGGCGTCCCAATAAACCTCTGACTTCCTTCTCAGTGCGAGGAGCAGGCATTTCTTGTATAGCTTTGACTTTGGAAGGATCAACCTCGATGCCTTTGTTGCTGACAATGAAACCCAAGAGTTTACCAGATCGGACTCCGAATGTGCACTTGTTTGGATTCAATCTTAGCTAGTACTCCTTCAACCTGACAAACAGCTTTTACAAGTGATCAAGGTGTACTTCTTCAGTTTGTGATTGGGCTATCATGTCATCTACGTAGACCTCTATCTCATGATGTATCATATCATGAAACAAAGCTACCATGGCACGCTGATAGGTTGCCCCGGCATTCTTCAGTCCGAATGGCATCACTTTGTAGTAGAAAGTTCCCCACTGTGTAATAAAAGTAGTTTTCTCCATGTCTTTAGGTTCCATTTTGATCTGGTTGTAACCTGAAAATCCGTCCATGAAAGAAAATACTTTGTGTTGAGTTGTGTTGTCAACCAGGATGTCGATGTGTGGAAGTGGAAAGTCGTCTTTAGGGCTTGCCCTGTTTAAGTCTCTATAATCCATGCACATACGAACTTTGCCATCCTTTTTAGGCACAGGCACAATGTTAGCAACCCATTGAGGATAGGAAGTAACAGCCAGAAATCCAGCAGTGAACTGCTTCATAACTTCTGCTTTGATCTTCTCTGACATGTCAGGTCTCATGCGGCGGACCTTTTGCTTCACCGGTGGACAGTCTTCTCTTGTGGGTAGACGGTGTACCACTATGTCTGTATCAAGTCCCAGCATGTCTTCGTATGACCGGGTAAAGATCTCAACATAATCATGCAGTAGCTGAATTAAGCGCTCCTTGACACTCGGCTATAGGTTGGCACCCACTCTGATTTTCTTTCTGTCTTCCTCAGTACCCAAGTTGATTGTATCCAACAACTCCTCATGAGTAAGAATAGCCCTTTCCTCTTGTTGTAGGAGTCTAGACAATTCCCCTGGCACCTCACAATCTTCCTCACCTTCGTATTCGTCTTGGTAGACCAGATCTTCAGAGTCACTGAAGGCCATAGCAGAATTGTTACCCATGGGATCCAGAATGGAAGGGTACCTGCATTTATGAGTATGGGTGTGTGTAAGGGTATAGCCACCTTTAAACAAAAAAAATGTAAAAAGAAAGACAATGAACAAAATAATTTATATGAAAAACGTCCATGATTCATTAAATGGCACGTGAAGATGAAAAATAAGAACCCTTACAAATGGACCATTGTGCCTCGGGTAAGACACAAGGTTGAAAAAGTATGAATTGTTTGTTAATTATTACAGGCCAACATAAATGTTTGAAAGATAAATTACTGCGGTATGAAAGTAATCGAAACGAAGTCTTTTGCTTCCCATTTGCACAGTCCTTCGTCGATAGTAGGAAAAATCTAGTCTTCCAGGCTGCCTTCCACTTCACTATCTTCCAGAGCATTGAATCCATGATGACTGATCTTCACAGGTGGCCCTCCAGCACGGGCGCGGCGCACGGCCTTCTGAGCAGTCGAGGTGAATCCCAAGCCGAATTTGTCTGATTTGAAAGGAAAGTCTGGAAGCTGCCCCAAGATTGTGGATCCTCCCTCTTCAACCACTACTTTTGCATCCTTGAGAGATGACATCTGAGGCGGAGGTCTGGTAATCGTGGGTATAGAGGACACTATCTTGGTTGCTGCTATTTCCTGAGCTACCTCCTCAAAATGCTGGAAAGGAGTTTCGATGAATTCGCCATCCAATTCTACATAACGGAACGAATTCAAATGATTGATCATGTATTCCTCTTCGCCATGAACAATTATGATTTTCCCCTAGACAAGGTACTTGAGCATTTGATGCAGAGTGGAAGTGACTACTCCAGCATGGTGGATCCAAGGTCTTCCCAACAGGCAAGAGTAAGAAGGACAGATTTGCATCACATAGAATGTGGAGTTGAAGGTTTCAGTTCCCACCTTAATCGGGATGTCCACCTCCCCGTGGACCATCCTTTTAGAACCATCAAAGGCTCTGACAATTATATTGCTGGGTTTCAGGGTTAAGCCTTCACAATCCAGTCTATCCAAGGCTTTCTTTGGCAAGACGTTTAAAGACGAACCAATGTCTACCAGTACGTGTGTTAGGGTTATCCCTCTGCATTCCATGGAGACATGCAAAGCATCATTATGTTTTCTCCCTTTCGAAGTTAAATATGCATCGGAGAATCCTAGACCATTGTAAGCTATTAAACTAGCCACACATTCCTGGAACTGATCAGCAGAGGTTTCTTGTGGCACATGGGCCGTCTTCAAAAATCTTATCAGAGCCTTAGCATGAGCTTCTAAACAAAGAAACCGGGAAAACATGGAGATCTTTGAGGGGGTTTGCCCCAGCTGTTCCACCACATCATAATCGCTTTTCTTGAATATTTTCAAAATTTCCTCCATTTCTTCTTGAGAGGTTTCAGGGATGATCAACGGTTGAGCCCTCGTCCTGACGGGATCTTCTTGGATCCCTTTCCCTCGAACATCAGTAGCAGCAGAGGGAATAACCACGAGGGTTATGACTTCTTCTATGATTGGTGTTCTTGCAGATATGTTTACCGGTGTAGAGATAACCTTAGGAGCAACTAAGGGTTCAAAAATTGCCTTTGGAGGGGAAATCTTTGGAGAAAAGATTCTTCCACTACGGGTAACTTTGCTTGTTCCGGCAATGTTACTGATGTTGGAATTGTCTTCTTCAGAACTCTCTTCCTCGACAGTCTGTTCAATCTGTTTGACACCATGATAGTAGATTTATCCACCATAGTTCCATGGTATTGATTTGTCGGACTTGTACGGGACTTGCCCGGGCATGGTTATCTTCAAAGGTACAGCCTTCGGAGCGGGTGTAATCCTAACAGGTCTTTTAGGGACCTTGGAAGGATTGGAGGATATGGTTATTATTGAAACATCGTTAACAGGAGTTGGTAAAATAGGAGTCTTCTCAAATAGGATTTCTTGGTTATCAATTAGGCGTTGGATGCCTATCTTCAACAATGGAAAGTGGGTTAATGAGGATGAACAAAGGTGACAATCTTCTTCACAACCTGGGAAAACCCCAGCCTTCAACAAATTTAACTTGATTATAGGGAGCGGAGTTATCAAATCATCTACAGTAGCAACAAACGGATCCTCTTCAACAGCATGGGCGTTGTGGTCGTGCCTTGGCATTGGAGCAGAGATAACATTGGTTTTTCAGGTGCATCGAATTCAACTTCTTTAGCATCTATCAAATCCTGAATTTTATTCTTCAGGGCCCAACAATTGTCAGTGTCGTGCCCTGGGCTCTACGAATGGTGAGCACACCTGGCGTTCGGATGGTAATATGGAGAAGCAGTGTTAGGATTTTTAGGGGCCTCTTTCAGCATGGCCAAATTCAACTTCAGGAGATGTGGTAGGACTTGAGCAGGAGTCATGTTTATCTTGGTAAATTACCTTACAGGTCTTTCCACCCTTTCTGATTATTTCTAGGCTGATCATTCCTCGGCTGATTGCTTCTTGGCTGGTCTGATGCAGACTTTTGAATCATAACGGCCCCCACCGCTGGTCGGCGCTCAACTCTTCCTTGACCCCTCTGAGAGTAGACAGCTGACACTTCTTTCTTTCCCGTGAAAGGTTTTCTGATGGCAGCAGAAGTAGATGCATCTTTTTGAATTTTCCCACTTTTTATACCAGCCTCCACTCTTTCTCCGGTTAGAATCAAATCAGTGAACCCAATGGACGAACTTCCAATCAGGTGATTGAAGAAAGGACCTGACAGGGTACCCAGGAACATGTCCACTAGCTCTCTTTCTGACAATGGTGGTTGCACCCTTCCAGCTAAGTCCCTCCACTTTTGGGTGTAGTCTTTGAAGCCCTCATTGGACACCATGGCCATACTCTGGAGTTGAGTACGGGTTGGTTCCAAGTCGGCGTTGTATTGATACTGTTTATAGAAGGCAGCTGCCAAGTCTTCCCAATTATGGATGTCTGCTCTCTCCAACTGGTAGAACCAATCAAGTTGTGTTCCTGACAAACTGTCCTAGAAAAAGTGAACCCACAAGTCTTTGTCAGAAGAATGTGGTTGAATTTTTCTGACATAAGATCGTAGGTGAATATTTGGGAAAGACACCCCATCATACTTAGAAATCAGTGGTACTTTAAACTTAGGAGGGATTACAATTCCAGAAACCAGCCCTAGCTCCTCAAAATCCAGCCCTGGTACTCTTTGCACTTCCATAGCAGCTAGACATTCTTCCAAGTTCTTGTATTTGGCATCAGCCAGAGGGTACTATTATTCGGGGTATTCCTCATCTTCCTCTTCTTCTGCTTCAAAATCTGAAGGCACTGCAGTCTCTTTATCTTTCCCTTCCCCTTCCTCAGAGGTTGATGGAAAATCCAAAGCCCTTCTGGCTTGTCTTTCAAACCTTCTGCCCATGGTAGCCATGCCAACTTACTTCTTCTTCTTTTTCTCTTTTCCCTTCTATAGCAGAGGCTTGAGCTCCTCCTGCCCCTTGGCCAAGGTCAAGAGTAGCTGGTGAAATTGTGAATTCTGAGCTTGCAAGTCTTTAACCGTTTGTTCAAGATCCATGTTGTTGAAATAAACAGCAGAGGGATGAGGAAACTTCTTGGAAAGACCTGCTTATGCATATGATGAATGATATATATTCATGTAATGCTTTCAAGGATTCAGAAATTCAAATTTGTTTTAAACAAAAAAGAAACACACGTCATATTAATAAGATAGAATTTGTTAGTACATCAATTCCCCTTGGGCAAAATAATACAAAATTCTAAGGTAAAAAGACGTTGCGCATCCTCTTTGGTGCAATGTAGGTGTTGAGAGTCTGCTCTTCGTGAAGTAACCGAGTGAGTTCTAAAACCTTCTTCTCGCTTGCGTAGAATTGGGCTTCAAAAGTATCACGTTCTCCCTTGAGCTATATCCAACTCCTTTGTAGATCTTCGAGTGATGTTGGCATGTCAGGATGTAGGAGGGTGTATGGAACCTCTCCTTCCTTAACTGGCTCTATAATCACTAGTAGAATGGATGGGTAAGTCCTCATAAGACTTTGGGCGCGGGTTCGTACCCACTTGAGGTAAGGCTCAAGGGGGTGGAATTCTTGTGTCCCAAGGTCTTACTGTCTACCTTTTTAGGCATCCTCCAAGCTCGGATGAACCTTTGTCGGAGTCCTTGATTGCCGTTGTCGAAGTCGAAAACCAAGCCTTGAATCAGCATGTCATGTGGGCCATCCCTTCGGGCATAACCAAATTTTCTCATAGCTAAGCAAGGGTTGTAGGTGATACCTCCCCTAATGCCAAGTAGAGGGACATTAGGGAATTCCCCACAACGGTTGATGATGATAACATTCTCTTTGGTTCTAGAACACCAATGAATATCTGAATGTGTAAGAGTCATCAATCATTGTGACCACCTCAAGCCTTGCACATTCTTCAAGATTGACTGGGGAAGATGAGAAATAAACCATCTTGCCAGAAGAGGAGTGCAACACATGAGAACACCTCTTTTCCTCATTGTACGAGTGTGAAAAGAGTGTAAGATATCTCCAAGCAATGTAGGCACCGGGTTACGAGTCATGAAGATCTTGACAGCACTTACATCTATAAGTTGGTCAGGTTTTGGGAACAAGACCATCCCATAGATGAGAAGAGCTACAATCTCCTCAAAATCTTGTAAGTCCGAGGAATTCCAACAGTCTTGGGCCTTTTCAAACAAGAATTTTGCCAAGAAACCTTTGATGCCACTTCTGGTTTCCCAATGACCTGTGACATCTGATGGTTGCAAGTACATGGCTTGAGCAACATATTCTGGATTTGGATCTCTTTCCGTACCGTTGAAGGGTAGTTGATTGAGATTAGGAATCCTCAAGAGTTGAGAAAATTCCTCCAAAGTAGACACCAGCTGGTAGTCAGGAAATGTGAAGCAGTGATGCAAAGGGTCAAAGAACTGGAAGAGAACTTTCATGATGTCTTCCTCTATGTTGGAAGTGACTAAGTTGAGAAGACGACCATGCCTCTCATTGAATGGAGAGTTCTCAGGAATCCTGGAAGAAAGCTCCTTAAGTTATGGAGGAATTCTCACAAGGTTGACCTGGATAGTTTTCCTGCGAAGTGAATCCATAACCTACAAAACAGGAACAAAGATGAACTTCCAAATATCCTTGAAATGGTTAGTGGATGCATATGATGCTTCATGATGTCCATGATGTTATGCACAATTATGTATGTACAAGAAAATCATACAAGTTCCTAGTTTAGGCTCTCATGGAGTTTCATAGGTAAGTACCCTCTTGAAGTTTTGTTGGCTCAACCTGTCCTAGAAATAGTAACCGGGTTCTAAGGAGCTCAATATCAATGGATTGTTTCCTCGTTCATTGTTTCAATCCAGCCTCTTACCGGCAACCGAAATATTCCAAGGAACCAACCCTCAATGAGTGTAGTATCGAGTATCTACCAACTTCGGACTGCACCAAAGTCGGTCATCTCACTACATCCTAAAAGGCCAAGTTGGTCAAGTAAAGGTTCTAAAAGTTCGTTAGTGCTTCATGACATCACTCAGCGGCCCCGTATTCTCTTTGATTGACTCAAAGGCTACCGGTACCCACAAATATGTCACACTAACATAGCTATTGCTTAGACCGTGTCAGTATACCCCACACAATTTCCACAACGTATTGTTATTTACCTATGAATGTTTCCCAAATCCGGGTAGAGGATTCAAACCCAAACAATAGAATCAAAGTGTAAAGCAAACAAATCAAGCAAGATAAGCATGTAAAGGTGATCTAAAACCCTAAGGTAACCCAACTTTTATTTTTGTCCCCAACAGAGTCGCCAGTTCTGTGATGCGGTGGGAGAATTGACTTGATGTTTTGTGTTTCGTTCCCACTTGTGCGGTTAGCAAGAGTCTCCACCGACTTTTCTTTTATCCAAAATGAAAGTTAAAAAAGAACAGGAAAGACCTTTCGATATTATTTCTCGGGTTCGGGGGGTAGATTATGAAAAGGGAAGGTATTAGCACCCTTTTCATCCATGGTTTTCCATGGGCTCTTAGTTACTCATTTTAGATCAGTTGCTTTCATTTGATTATGTGCTTGTGGTGTGGGCTTTGAAAGTATTTTGAAAAAATCTCTTTGTAATGGTTCTCGTCTCTATAAGAACGTATACAAAGTTTTAATTCGAAAAGTGGTTCAAAGATGTATTTGTGAAGCGTGTTTTGAAAAGAGGTTTTGCAATGGTTCTCGTCTCTATAAGAACGTATACAAAATGTTTTATCTTTTGAAAATGTTTTGAAATGGAGGTGTAGGTGTAAAAGTTTTTATCGTGAGAAAGCGAGTAACTAAGAGCGAATCTATCTACTCGAGAGGTCTTAAGTTGTTCTTTTCTTCTTCCTTTTAATGGTGTTATCTTACCATTGATTTGGTAAGAAGCCCCACCATTGGATGTGAAGGGACAGGCGCGGGTCAATTTTACAATCATTGAAGACAACTTGTGAGATACTTTAGCAATTTTTGTAAGGGACGAGATCGTTTTAATCGAAGGCAACATCGAGGGTCATCGAGGGACTATAATCTTTGTTTATTGAAGGGTCATTTGCTAAAGCATCCCATATTCGAGGGACATGATTGTATTTCCGAGGCAACGAGCGAGGTTACCCTAGAGGTGCGCGTCTGAGAAAGTGTGTTGATTTCAAGTTATTTATTATTTGATTAGGTCATCTAGCGATTGATTTTTGAATCTTACCATACACGCCTAATTACTATACAATATATGGAAAACAGTAAATTGCGGGAATTAAAATTCTACGCTATTACAGAATGTTCGGGAATGGGGGTACAATTGTTACAAACGGGGGATGAATCAAATGAAATAGCAATGTCCCAATATCAAGCAATACAACCAAATCCAATTTTGTGCGATTTAATATAAAGCTATGACAATTTACGAAAATAAAATCAACAAAGTATGAAATGTATGTATTTACTGGAAAAGAGAAAAATAAGACATATTCTAAAAAAATGATTAAATTACAATCTTTATTTTTTTTTTTGTATTTTATTAATTATGTAAATAAGCTTACAGAAAGGAAACAAATTAAATTAAATTTTTTTTGATATTTTTATTAAATGTAAAAAATTAATAAAGGTAAGTTAAAAAGAAAATGGTAAAAAATTAATTTCAATAATAATGATAATAATAATAATAATAATAATAATAATAATAATAATTATTATGATAATAATAATTATGATAATAATAATAATGATAATAATAATAATGATAATAATAATAATAATAATGATAATAATAATAATAATAATAATAATAATAATAATAATAATAATAATGATAATAATAATAATCATAATAATAATAATAATAATAATAATAATAATAATGATAATAATAATAATAATAATAATAATAATAATAATAATAATGATAATAATAATAATGATAATAATAATAATAATAATAATAATAATAATAATAATAATGATAATAATAATAATAATAATAATAATAATAATAATAATAAAAATAATAATAATAATAATAACAACACTAATAATAATAATAATAATAATAATGATAATCATAATAATAATAATAATAATAATAATAATGATAATCATAATAATAATAATTATAATAATAATAATAATAATAATGATAATCATAATAATAATAATGATGATAATAATAATAATAATAATAATAATAATAATAATAATAATAATAATAATAATGATAATAATAATAATAATAATAATAATGATAATAATAATAATAATGATAATAATAATAATAATAATAATGATAATAATAATAATAATAATAATAATAATAATAATGATAATAATAATAATGATAATAATAATAATAATAATAATAATAATAATAATAATAATAATAATAATAATAATAATGATAATAATAATAATCATAATAATAATAATAATGATAATAATAATAATCATAATAATAATAATAATGATAATAATAATAATAATAATAATAATAATAATAATAATAATAATAGTAAATATTAATCAATTTGATAAAAAAAATTCTTTTTTTATTTATTTTTTATTTTTAAATAAATATTCAAAGTTGAAAAAAATTAAATATTTTGATTTTTTTCATCTTTTATAGATTTTAAAAAGAAACTTAAGAAAATGATAAACGTAATAATGCCTAAAAATAAAGGACACATATTGATTTAATATATATTTTTTAAGAAAATAAATTAAAAATTCCGGTAAAAATAATACAATAATCACTTCTTTTAAAAAAAAAAACAAATATTTGCGTAGACAAAATTGAGATATTACAACAATTTTCAAAAGACATTTGTCAAGTATACCGAAGAAAAAGGCAACTTGAATCTTTTGTTGGGAAATCAAAGAACTTTGTGGAATAAAGTCGGTATTGGCTATGAACCAACAATAATAGTAAGAATTTTAGTAACAGTTGTAATGCAAAATTCACATCTAATTGCAAAACCTTAAAATGCAACTATTGTAATAAAGATGATTATATTATCATGTTTTTTATCAAGAAAAGTCACGAGATTAAAGAAGGGCATCCTCCTTCATACTTTTATATACATCACTATGAGTGCAAAATGATAATTTCATCTACTCCATCAAATGCTTGTGTCTCTAATATAAAACGCAATTATAAGTAAATTTATGAAATTAATAATAGAGGATCCAAGATGATATGAGTGCCTAATGTTAAGATTGTTAACAATAGTGAACACATAGAAACATAGAGAAGGAAAAGACCCCTTTGGCTTAGGGATTCAATAGAATGAACAAAAACTAGAGAATAAGGGTTAAACCAAAGTATAAATATTACATGTTAGGAAATACCAAACTACCCTTATATAATATAATAATACTACTAATAATATTAATAATAATAATAATAATATCTAACATCTTCCCTCAAACTTAAGATTCATTAGTAGGAAGCATCAAGAGTTTTTCAATAAAAAAACAAAAACGTTTAATAGAATGTGTCTTCGTAAACAAATCAGTAATCTGTAAAGCGGAGGAGACATACAGTAGAGTAATTGTCCCATGTTGAAGATAATGACGAGTGAAGTGACAATCAATCTCAATGTGTTTGGTACGTTCTTGAAAGACCGAGTTGTGGGAAATTTAAGTGGCACTCTTGCTTGTTATCACAATACATGAGAGTTGGTTCAGAAAGAATGGCACCTATATCAGACAGTAACCAACACAACCAAATGATTTTAGTAGTGGTGGATGTCGTAGCACGATACTCAGCTTATGTAGAAGTACAAGAGACAATATCTTATTTATTACTCTTTGATGAGTGCTAAATTATTGTGAATTTGAGTGTGAATAATTAGCATTCATCGGATTAATTTGTTTGCTTTTTGTCAATAAACCTCAATTTTAGTGTATATTCGGTATAGTTTATGTTATAGTATATTTATTGCGTTATTGTGTAAATATCATTGAGATTAATTTATTTTATCTCATATTTTAGGTATTCAAGCATTTCTATTTAGGCATTGTTAGATTGAGCATTAAATAAGCTTTCCAATGCTTCGAACTGGGCGCAGATCAGAGTTACAGATCAAAAGTTATGGCCGAAATAGTGCAGAATATTGTGTTGGTTTTTTAAACTTTCTGTCATCCGTTGTCGGGGGATGTTTTTTGGTCGTCGGGCGACGTTAGGAAAGTTGTAGCATAAGAAAAACGTTATTTTGGTCGTTTGGTGAGGCTTTTTGGTCGTCGGGCGATGTTGGACAGTCAGAAATGCATATTTAGGTGTAAAAACACATTTTTTGGATATGGTTTAGGGTATTTTTTATCCGAACTCCATCAACCTTCATTTTTTGATAGGATTAGCTTAGAAAACAACATTGAAGCTTGCATACGGATGATCCGGGGTGGATTGCTCATTAATTGGTGCTGGCAAACTGGTAGATTTGTGGTTCATTTATCTTTTTCTTTGTGTATTCTTTATGTGTTGAGTTTGTACATGTATTTACTCTGAACTTATGTATATTTATATCCCATGGAGTTATATTAAACTTGTTTTATAAATCTTTGTCGATTGTTGTCCTGGACTTTTGCTTTGTGCTAGGGATTTGAGTTGTTATAGACATATACTGCTTATATTCTTATCTAGGATGATTATCTGTTAGTTTCTAAACTCTAGAGATAGATTTAGAGTTGACATCTATTTCGGTATCAGAGCTTAATGACTTTATGTGGTTGTGTTGTACTGAGAGATCGTCAGTGCGATTACATAGTTCTCTTCTATGTTGTTGAGGAGGTGGAGAGATCATTTACTTGGTGCCTCTCAATTTGGGTTAGAAATAACTTAGGTTGTGAGTGATACATAGTGACATTGATGAGTATTGTTTGGTTGAATGTAACTGGTCGATAGATTTAAGTTTGTTATGAGTAGATTATATGTAGTCTTGATAAGTTCTTCCTTAGTTTTTTTCTTTTGTTTACATTTACTTTCTGTTGATAACATTTTCTTTACAAACTCCTTTATCCCCAAACTCATTAATGAGACATTTATCGAACGATAATTCAATAACTATTCTCTGTAGACACGATAAATTTCCAGATAAATATTTCCAAAACTTTTGTTGCTTGCCGCTACACCGCTTCCAATAAAATGGCGCCATTATCGGAGATTGGTTCTATTATTTTTGCATTGCGATAATTCTTTTGTTTTTGAGTTTTGTAATTAATGTATATGTTGTATAAAAATTGTACATTGACTTGTATATGATACTTGTGCATATATGTGTTTTTCTTTATTTTCATGTATTGTTGTGAATTGTCTCGTTTCCGTAACGTTTGTTGTGTGGATGTTAGGACACTTTCTTTAGGTTTCCGCGGTGTGACAATACCATGGCATGAAGAAAGGAGGTTACTAGCTCGCATAATAAAGGCGTCGAGCTTACAACGTAAAACAAGCATGTTTGTTTGTATTTGTTTATGTGTGCGGTGATTTGTGCTTTAACAAGTTGAAACAAGGAAATATTCTGAATTTCAAATCTTCACTTTTCAACTTGTTAATTCATTTTCACCCGGTTTATTTGTTTAGTTATGTCAATTTGTATTTTTCGAAAGCTTGTCGTGTTCAACTTGAGGAGTTTTGTTCGTTGTATATATTGTAAATTTTGTACATTGAAATTTTGTAGGAGTATTATTTTTCTAATTCTTTTGTTGTTGTTTGCACTCAAGTTTTGGTCCGGTAACTTATAGAATATTGAGGTGATTTGTCAAGTTTGATCGTTTTGACTTGCGAATGCGCGGTAATGATTTTGTTTAAGTTTTGTACACGTCTGAGGTATGTGTTTATCGCTTTCTATACTTTAGCACATACATGATACTTAGCCTTTTTACAATTTTTATGTCATTCATTCTTTTGTATAATTGTTCATTTGTGAATCACTTTAGTTCATACCCTTTTTGTGAGGTAGCTTTCCATTGTTCATATATGCTGGAGACCACAATTCTTGTTTTAACTGGATTTTATTATGCTTAATCTTTTATTTGTGTTGATTGTATGAAAGCTTGAATATGATCAAGGCATTTTTTGTTTCATTTTGAGCACAACTACCTTGGCCAAATAAGTCAATTCACCTTGTGAGTGTGTGATCATTAGTAACCTCTTTGAGGTTTTTGTCGATATCCATGTTGTATTTGCTAAATGCTTGTCTATGAGTGTTTAGTTTCCCTTTTTGCATGGATGTTGATTCATTGTTTTCTTGAACCCTCAACCATTTTTTTGGTTTGAATTTTTACCTTGCCTTAGAAAGTAGGGAGTACTCACTTTAATATATGGTTGAATTCAAGTTGGGGAGAAAAATGATTGTGTATTTATTGGTTGATTGCTATGAGGTTGAAAAGAAAAATAAAAATAAAAGTGAGAAAAGAAATGAAAAAAAAAGTGACAGAAAAAATAAAGAAAAAAAATAGAAAACTTTGAAAAAGAAAAACAAAAAGAGTATGGAATAATGTTGTGTTGAATAAGTGATGTGTGTTGGTTTGAAATTTGGGATGAAGAAGAAGTTTGATTGAAATTATATTGTTTGAAACTTTGTGGAAGTAATTACTCTCTTAGATTTAGGAAAGTTTTTGTTTCGATTAGACTTAGGACTTATCACTTGTTTGTTAACCAAGCCACATTACAACCTTGAAAAGCCCTTGAGATTATTGCTTTTATATTTTCAATGTAAATTTTTGGATGAATGCATAATTTAGTCTATTATTTGCAAGATTGCTGGATGAGTGAAAATACCCCATTTTTGTGTGTTTTTTCATCTACCGATGATTGTGTTTGCTAGGTGTAATTCATTTGTTAACTAGTTTTTTTTAGAATGTTTGACATAATTTTTGTATTTAGCATTTGTTTCTTGTTTATGTTATAGTCGTAGTTTATCGGTAAGTGTTTATTTTGTGTGTACTATTTTTCATTTGAACCATTGCATTTGTTTTCTGTTTTCAAAACCTGTTGATCTGTGATTCTTTGATTATCGTCTTTTGCTTCTTTAAGTTTATTTGACTTTGTTTGAGGACAAATAATGTTTTAAGTTGGGGAAGTTTGATGAGTGCTAAATTGTTGTGAATTTGAGTGTGAATAATTAGAAAAACATCGAGATATCCATCCCTAATCAGAATTTGAGTGTTTGAAACTTACTTTCGATTACGCGTTGAAGAAAAACATCGGGTGACAGGAGGAAGTTACTAACTAAGCCCAATAAAGGCGTCGAGCTAATGGCGTAAAACAATTTCTTGTTCGGAGGTACCCCAACATTTGTAAATTTTGTAGTTGAGTTATGTAGGTGTTAATAATAGAGGTTTGGCATGAAGATTCAGAGTCTTTTCTTATTTTTCTGTGCTTTCCTGCTATCGCTAAGTGCGGTCTGCTGTGTGGGCCAGTGGAACTTTGGTTTCGCTTGACCCTTTTCCCACTTTCACCCAAGCTATTTAGAGTGTACATACTAGTAATAATTTCTAACATTTTTGTTGGTTGTTTTTCTTCAAACATTTGGCTAATAACTTGAAGAAAATTTGAGTAATTGCGTAAGTTTGATTGTTTAAATATGAAATTATGTGGTAATGATGGTAATCAAGGTTGGTATCCTGCAAGGTACTCATTTATCACTTTCTATAGAATAACATGATTAGGAAACTTGTATTTGTATAATTACCATGTCATTCATTTTTTTGCATTACTTGTTCATGAAACGAATCACTTTAGTTCCTACCCCAAATATGAGGTAGCTTTCCATTGTTCATATATGCAGGAGACTAACATTCTTGTTTTTACTATATTTTATTACGTTTAATCTTTTTTTTGTGTTGATCATATGAAAGCATGAAAAAGATCAAGGCATTTTGTTTTATTTTAAGCACAACCACTTGGCCAAATAGTAACTTACCTTATGAGTGGACGAGAAATTTTAACCCCTTTTGAGATTTTTTGTCAATATCCATGTTGTGATTGAACTATGATGCTTGTCCATGAGTATTTAGTTCACTTATTTTTTAATGGATTTTGATCTTTGTTTTCTTGAACCCACAACCATAACTTGTTATTTGAATTTTTACCTTTCCTTAGAAAGTTTGGAGTATTCACACTATGATGTTTGGTTGAATTCGAGTTGGGAAGATAAATGATTGCTTGCTTATTTGTTGGTTGCTTTGAGGTTGAGAAAAGAAAAAAAATTGAAAAAAGAAAAAGAAAAGCCTTGAAAAAGGAAAGAAAAAAATTAGAAAATAATTATGCTGAATAAGTTGTGTGATTGGTGTGATAAATTGGGAAAAGAGAAGAAGTGTGATTGAAATTTTGGTGTTTGAGACTTTGTGGATTGATCACTCCTTAGGATTAGGAAAGTCATTATTTCAGTTACCTTTAGAAATTGAACCTTCTTTGTTAACCAAGCCACAGTATAACCCTTGAAAGCCCATGTGATTCTTGCTTTTATGTTTTCAATATGAGTTTTTGGATGAATATATAATTTAATCTTTTGTTTGCAAGATTGTTGGATAAGTGTCAAATCCCTCATGTTTGTATGTTTTTCATCCCTCGATGAATTTTTGCTAGATGTGATTCATGATTGAGCTTGTGTTGTTTTAGAAAGTTTAGTATGATTTTTGTACTTAGGATGTTTTTCGTTTTCATGTTATTGTTGTAGTATAGTGGTAAGCATTCTTTTGCGTGTACATTGTTCATTCTTGAACCATACATTTAATTTTGTTTTTCTAAACTTGTTGATTCATGATTCTTCGTAATTTCTTTTGTTTCTTTATGTTGAATTTGTACATATTGTGTATATTTGTACATATTTTATATAATTGTGTTTTGTGTAATTAGTGCATTGTTTGATAGATTTTATCCTCTTTTGTAGGTATTGGTGCATATTTGGAGCATTGAGCAATAAAGTGTTGAAGGCACAACTTCAAATACGCGTTTTCAGAATAAAAGTTATGCCAAGCCCGTTAATCCCATCTTATAGCACGCTACAAGAAGTTTTTCTGAGGTAGGGGTTGTTTTGTTGAGTCCACTAAACCGACTCAACCCACTTAGCGATGTCATACTGTATATGCGAAAATGTAGCGGTAAATATTTGAGACTAAGTCATTAATTGACTTAACTCACACAATGAAGTCGCCACCGCACTTTATTGTTTCCAAAGAGAAATGAGAAAAAAGCAAAAAAAAATCCAAAATGAAATAAAAGATCAGAGATTAAGGTACGGGGGTCGGTTATGCAAAGGGAAGATATTAACACCCTAAGCATCTACGGTAAATGAATGAAAAAGTATTTACAAATAAAAGAAAATAATTTTTTATTATTCCACTCGCATTTGATCGTGAGACCTAGTGCTATGTACTCCCTCGTGTAATGGGAAAGTCAAAGCACTGTAGCTCTCCTAGAAAAGAATAAAACTTAGTTTGTTGGTTGTTATTAAATGAAGATACAAGTCTTCATTTTTAGGAGATAAATCTCAACTAATCGGCCACAAGGTATACGAAAGAGGAACAATGCATCAGCATGAGTGAGAATTTGAGAACACCTCTAGTACTCAAGTGGAAAAGTCGACATCCTTACAACCGCGGGGATAGGAAAATAACATCTCGAGTATAAATGAATCATGTATAATCTTGAAAAAGGTTTTAAAGGAAAAAGGTGCATGGGGCACAAAAAGGTTTGAATGAGTTGAAGTACTTTTGTTGGAATAATAGCAAATAGATTCCACGGGAGGAACACTTACTAATTTTCCACTTATTTGTGAAAATATTTGCGAATTGAATCGTAGTAAAGTCTAGAAATGGAAGAAAGAACAAGGTTTAGTTTGTACCGCCTCATTCTACCCCAAAAGACTCAACTGCATACAATTTGCATCTTTATATATTAAGTGCTTTAAGTTTTGATTAAGAAAAAGAAGTTTGAAAAAGGCACTCGATATAATCGAGGTTAATTATGAAAGTGGTTAAAGTTAGAAAACAAATAAGGTTTTGAAAAATATGATAATGTTTTGAAAATTGAATGGGAGGAGATGAAGAGAATGTCCTATGTACAAGAGGGTAAAAGATAAGATAAAAAATGTCTGACCAAACGGAAGCTCATACTTGATATAAAGAAATCAATATAGCGTTCTCATCCATTTGGATTAAAGCCACAAACAAATAAATAAGCAAAGAGTATACCAATCCTCAGGTGAAAATAAATCACAAGTAGACAGTATCAAAGAAATTTGAAGTGTCAGATAATACTCAAAACAACAGATAAAGTGCATTAGGTGAAAATAAATCACAAGCCAGGAAAGTGCACAAGGTAAGCTCAAGATGTTAGATAATGCTCAAGGTATGAGATGATAATCGAAGATATCAGATAAGAACTCTAAGTACCGAATAAGAATCCATGCATCAGATAAAATTCTAAACAAACAGACAAAACCAAAAACACCGAGAAACTATCCAAATTCTCATATAAATCCAAGAGTGAATTACGTGACCGGAATGCATTGAATTGAAAACCACAAAATAAATCAGTTAATGGAGTCTATACATCCATACATATTCAAAAGTTAAATTAAAACTAACTTTATAATTGCAATGCCATAATATAAAACAAACAACACTACTAGAATATATTTACAATTTACAAACCAAAATCCACCATACTTTTATTGACATATTACTAAAAAAACAAACAATTAATAATAATTTGATTTGTTAGATCTTGAAACTAAGAAAAATGAATAAGAAAAAAAAGTAAAGCTGAAAAATAAATACTTAGTCTAATTATCCTACAATTACAAATAGCCTAAAAGCTTTAAAGCGTTCACTTAAAGTTAGAAATTAAAACATATAATAATAAAAATGATGTTTAGAGATTTATATCTTTTTCCACCGTGCAGTAACAACTATCCTAACAATCCATTATAATGATTAAATAAACAACACATTTTCAAATATATTCACACCAACACATTTCAGTCTCTTTCTATTCTTTTAGTTTTTGTTTTTTCTTTTTCAAATTGAAATAAAAAGACCATACACATACCAACACGTGGCACTTGGAATAAAAATAAATGAAAAGAAAAACTACTTCCTTAGTGATTCACGTGTGAGAGAGAGGGATGCGGCTGTAACAGGGGTCTCGGAAATTTGAAGTATGAAGATGAAGAGAGACCAAGTTTGGAAATGATTTGAATTGAGAAGAATATCAAAAGATTTTTGAGTTTTTTTATTTGGTGTTCCGTCTCATAGCCTCAAAGCTGCTACTCCTTTACGATCTCTACTCTACTCTATTTATAACACTAACATTAAGTTTAGCTTAATTAATTAAATGTCTAAAAAAATTATCTAAATAGTCAAAATCAAAATAAAATGACAATAAAAATATTAGAATAGATAAACGCTGACGATTAAAAAATGGACTATAAACTGGTCAAAAAAATAAAGCAAACATACTGTCGTAATATACGCAAAACGTAGATTCATATAACAATCATTTAAAGATGAAAACTTGAAATATTTTATCATTAATTTTCTGCACAATGTCGAATCGCTTTTAACAATCAGTTTGTAAATCCGAAATATCAATCAAATTGACATATCAACAACATGAATCAATGCATGAAACAGATAAAGAGATAAAATGCAGGAAGTGAGATAACGAGTATTTTCACCTATAAAAGAATGCAAATGTCAATTTAAACTGACTTTTGGTCAACTTAAATACGATTAGATGATGTAAATAGAATGAATGAAGATGTTTATTGAAGATTGTGACCAAATAATAAAATATGATATCATAATGCGACTAAAAATTTTATTGGCGAAATTTAGGGTGCAACAAGCGCGATTAAGGCGGTTTATAGTGTAAATAAGTGGCATCGCGCTTAGCACGGTCTAATGTATTATGTTTTTATATAAATAGATTATTTCATAGTTTTAGGTTATGGTTTAGGTAGTTTTTTTATCCCAATTAATCGCCAATCATTCTTCTGTAGAAAGAGGCTAGAAAAATGGAGCTTGAATATGGATGATTCAGAGTCAGATTCTCATCAATCAGAGCTGATAACCCGTGAGATGGTTGGTTCTTCTTCATTCTTCTCTATGTATTTCTCTATTTATTGGGTTTTGTTTGTAATCTTACTCTGAACCTATATATATTTATTGATTATGGTGTTGTATAAAGCTTGCTTTACAAATCAATCTTGTTGTCTTCCTTAATATTTTTGCTTTATGTTTGGATTTATGTTGTTATAGACATATACCTCATAAATTCTGATTCGGGATGGATATCTATTAGTTTCTAGATTCTTGATTTATATTTAGAGCTAATATTCAATGTGGGTATCTGTTATACCCCAATTTTTGCCTCTAAGATCCTCTATCATTTCATATCATCTCAATGTATCAAGATCACACATTAGGGTTGGTTCTCCCTTTCTACTCTCTCATATCTTTAAGTTTTCTCTAGTGGGATCACCAAGCACATTGAATTGTGTATCTTGTATATATATATATATATATATATATATATATATATATATATATATATATATATATATATATATATATATATATATATATATATATATATATATATATATATATATATATATATATATATATATATATATATATATATATATATTATGTTCACTAACCATTAACCAAAATCTAAAAAGATGTATGTTTCCTCTTTATACTTTGTACATTGTAGGTGTGGAACCAAGTGGATCTCTCTTATCTCCTAAGCTAGGGTTTTGAAGATTGATCCTTATTCAATTGGAAAATCAATGGATTTCAAAAGCTTAAGCTTCAAAGTTATGATTATGGCATCAAAGTTATTTGGTCCAAAGACTCTATCAACTTGATTTGGTCAAGTTTGTCTCAAAGTTATTGGTTTAATTCATCAAGAAACTTCATAGGTTCATGTGTTTATTTCCATGCTTTCTTCAACAAGTTTCATCAAACAATGAGCCTTATCATCATGTGTGCTTCAATATAACATCATTTCAAGTTCTAGTGTGATTCATCATGCCTTAATTTGCAAGGAAAGTTTAAAATATTCAAAGTTGATCCAAGATTGTTGACCTAATTTGGGCTAGTCCTTGATCCTTTGGTCACAAGGGCATAATCCACTCAATTTTCAATATTTTGAAGTGATTCTTTTTGCAATGACTTCCTCTCACCATTTAGAATAACTTCTCTTCACATGACAAGATCCAATTGTGCGAGGAGGATTATCAAAAGTTTTAAAAGATTATAAGTCATTTGAGAAGACCATGGAAATCTTTGACTTGACTTCAAAAGATCATAACTTGGTCAATTTTTATTTCCATGAGCCCATTATTTTTTCACAATAAAATTGAAGATGTCTAATACAACTTTGGTTCAAGGATCAAGACCAAAAAGTTTATGGAAAATTATGGAATTGATGGAAATATTATAGGTCATTTGTGGATTTCTCAAGAATTTTTCACCACCTTCCAAGAATTATAACTCTCTCATTTTTTATGATTTTTGATTGATTCCAATTCCATAATTTAATTTGAAGAGTCTACTGCATTTCATCTTCAAGGATCAAGAGCTAATTTTGAGTGGAAGGGCTTGTGAGTTTGCAAACATTATAGGTTATTATGAAGCTCTACACTTAGAAATTTTTCTAAGTGTCAAAATCAGTTGGTTTTTCCTAATTTCAGATGGACACAACTTCCAACTCGAATGTCCAAATGAATACTTTTTAGCACACTGTAAATATTGTGAGGAGGTTTTTGAAATGCAATAGAATGATGCCACAAAGCCTCTTGAGCAAGTTGCCCCATGAATTTAAAGATGGCACTTTGAAACTGAGTTTTCACTTATAGTCAGAACTGAATTTGATTATTATGCTTGCTAATGACCAAATTGATGTGCGTTTTCCACTTAAACATGATTAACAAAGTTGCTAAGACTTTTTTAAGCATTGAAATGCAAGTTTTGAGTGAGTTTTATGCATATGGAGTCACACTTCTCATGCATTCGAGATTCACACGAATTATCTCAAATTTCATCATTTTGCACGTAGGATCTCACCATGCATTCTCCTATAAAAGAGGATCATTCCTCATTCATTTCTTCAAGCTTGGATAGCCATAATTACCCTGCCAAATTCAGTTTCGAAGCTTGAAATTTGAAAATCTATTTCGTTGTTTCAAGCCTTCTTTCTCCAAACTCTGTTATGATTCTTCATTCTTGAACATCACACAAACTTTTCACAACAAAATCCAAGTCATTCGCAAATAGAATCAAGCTACAGAAGTTCAGTTTTAGAACTTACAAGTTGAATTTCGTTCATTTAGGTTTCTCAACCAAATCATCTTAAATAAATTATTAGGATGTAGTCTCTTCTTCTCTGAAGCTTATGCTTCTTTTGGTTTTAATTTTCATGTTGATTTGAGCTTGAATTTTCAAATTTCGTTTTAAAATTTCTCTCTGGTGTTTTCCAAAACGATTACGTTGTGGTTTATATAGATTTGGCGTGAGGATATGGTTGAGATCATATTGATGAGACGCATCCAATGATACCATTATGAGCGTCTAAAAATTTACAATTTGAAGGATCTTAATCTTGCCCTAGTTACAGGGGTCTGGAGGTTGAAGAAGACCTACGTGTCATCCTCAACCAATGATAGCGTGCCAAATGAAATGTTTTCACTGTCCTGACTTTTTTGTGTTCTATGTTTGTTTGTTGAATCGTTTCCACTGAGCACCCATGTTCATGGGCCATTGGATCTGCCACGCTGGTTAGAGAAGGATCCAACGCTCATCATAATTTCTGGTTATTTTATTTTTACAAATTTGTTTTTAAATTGATTTTTATTTCAAAAATTCATAACTCATTTCTTTTTTTTTCCAAATTTATTTAAAAATTATACAAAAATACTTTGAGTTATTTGTGAATTTGTGAATATTTTTTTATATTTTTAATTTGACATTTTCTATTTTTTATAATTTTTGGGTTGTTTGCTTTATTTTAAATGGTTTAAAAATAGTCTTAATACTTTTTAAATCATGAAAAAACTGTGGAATGATCTAATGATAGTTTGACAACTACTGGTAACCTCATTTAATTTTTATTTCTGACTTTTCTATTTTTCTTGATTTTTTGTTTTATTTTGATTAATTTTTGTATTTTTAAAATTAGTTTCTGATTTTCAAAAATTATAAAAAAACATTTTCAACACTTGTTGACTCATGGTTGACCTATGGTAATTTTTTGGAGTTATTATTTAGTGTTTTAATACACTTTATGTATTTCATCAATTAATTCCATTTAATTGTCCATTTTAATTTGTTTTTATTAATTGTTTTAAATACACTTTATTTCTATTTTGTGATTGGTTCTGACTTATTGATACTTGGTCATACTTTGGATCAATTTCCCTAACCTCATTGGATCTTGGGTGTTGATTAATAAAAAAACTAAAATTCACCAAAATGGATGAATGATGTTGATGATAGTTGAAACCCTCTTTTTGGTTTCATTTGAGGCATTGGTTCTACTGTAACATTCCCCTTCATCTTTTCCCCTTCTTCTTTCCTTTTTAAGTCATCATTAATGACCCAAAATTTATGTTTGAAGGTCTAAGTATGATTGTTTGTTGAACCATGGATCAAAACCCTTGAAGCTTATTGTTTGGAGGCTTTAATTTTATCAATCATCTAATAAGTCTTCATCAACTTTGACCTAAGTTCAATATTCAACCATCATTGGTCACTCATCTTGGATATCATCCCTCTTCTTTTTATTTTCTTGAAATGATCATTAGTGATATAAACATTATGTTTGAATGTCCAAGTATGGTTGATTTATCATTTTGGATCCAAAACATTTGAAACTTGTTGTTAGGAGGCTTTAATTTTATCAATCCTCTAATGAGTTTCATTACCCTTGGTCCAAAGTCATCTTTCAACCATCATTTATCATCCTTGTGACTATTAACCGTTAACAATTAACTTCTAACCTCTAACACAGTAACAATTAACTTACTTTATGCATTTTTTATGTCTTTACTTTATGTCATTTAACTTTACAATTTACATCTCTTTCTATTTTCCTTTTTCTCACTTGAGCATTTACTTTTTGTCCTTTTATCTTTGCTCACTTGAGAATTCTTTCCTTTTAAATACACTTAATAACCTACTTGAACATTAAAATACTTAAGGATCTTGATTGGACTATAATGTTACTATGCTTAGCATATTGGAGTGGTGGATTATTTTGACTTAGGATTAGAAGCCTTCCTAACTTGAGACCTTGGAGCCTTGGAACCTTCTTGATGATTTTGTCTGAAGTCCTTGGGATTCACTCCAAGGTATTGGTTTATTTTTATCTGTGTGCAGGTTATTCTGAGTTTTATATTTTGTCTGAAGTCCTTGGAGTTTACTCCAAGGCATTGGTTTGTAAATTGCTCATATGCAGGTGCTATTTTGAACTCAAGGAAGTTCATATGATACATTGAAGCTTTTAAATAAATGAAGACTTTATTTGGTTCTGAGTTCATCTGAGGCTTACTTCATATGAGGCTTATTTCATCTAAGGCTTGGTTTTATCTTGGTACTATTCTTTCTTGGTTTTTAATCCAAATGATAGGAATTATACATTGACTTCTTTATGTCAAGTGTTGGCCTCTTATTGGTTAGACCTTTTCTTACCTTAGCTTTTACTTTATGCTTTATGATAGTCTCTTCATCCCCTCCCATATTCTTTAATTTCAAAATCTTCCCCCTTCTTTTCAAAACTCTTCTTGTTTTTAAACTTGAACCGCTTTCACAATAAATTTGGACTTAGGTCCATGCATTTTCAAAAATATTTTTTTCTTAATCAAACCCTTAATAAATTTAATAATAACTTGACATCTTTTTATAAGACTAAAAGTCATTAACCTCATTCAAACCATTTTTCCAGTTTGGTTTTTTACTTTAAAAACTTTTCTCAAAAGATTAGACTCTTGTTGATCTTGTAGTGATGCAAGCTACTATACTTCTACAATATGCAGTGAAGTGAGGCATTCTTCACTTGGATATTGAGTGATGCCTTGTTTATTTTAAATCCAAGCTATGTCCTCCACTTTGATATGATTCAAATTCTCCTTTATAATAATTGTGGGTAGTAAGTATGTTTTCCACACGGATATGACAAGATGTCTCTTCTTCTTAAAATTAACCAACACATAAAACTTTAACAAAATTTGAGAAGAACTATGTGGTTCTGATTTCATCATTGCACCTTGGTGGTACATAGGCATGAAGATCATTGTAGTTTCTCCGAATCAAATTTAATTAAAATATTTCTTTTTTCATCTCCACCATCTATTATATAAATATTTCTTTATAGCCAAAAATACAAAAAATTTCAAATTTGTTCCCGCGAAGTACCATAAATGTTTAGGGTGCTAATACCTTCCCTTTGCATAACCAACCTGCAAGAGAAAAATTAGGATATGTGTTTAATCTTTGTGTTTTGATGATAACAAGCATATATTTTATTAGAAACAATTTTAGTACTAATAGTTTCATTGAGTATGCAAATATTAGAATTCTGAATAATCTTAATCAAGATATCATCAAAATCACCTTATCAGTCAGAAGAAGAACTGTTGAGTTTTCTTTATAACGAAACATCAGTAGTTCTATGGAATGCTGAATGTTCGACAAGAAAAGAATCTCAATGAGTTTCCAAGAAGAAAGAGTTTCTGATAAGCTGGTGCTTTAAGATCAAAAATCAAAGTGCACAAAGAACTCAAGCTTCCAACACAAAGTTCAGAAGTCAAGATTTGTCCATCAGAAGAGTTGCTGCTCATATCTCTGAAGAAAAAGTCAAGATTCTGAAGACTCAAGTAGTTCATGGAATACACACTTCTATTCAACATCAGAAGTATTCCTTCAGAAGAAAGGATAAAAGAAATAAAGATCTTCTGGATTAATTTCTAATCAACATCACAAAGTCCATCAGAAGACAAGGTCAAAGTATGATATATTCTCAAGACAATCTACTCAGAAGAAGTAATATTCGTCAAAAGACAAATATCATCAGAAGTGCCATTAAACTCAACAAAAGAAATATTGTGATCGTTTTTAAAGAAACATCAAGATTTCTAAGGAATGTTGAATGTTCATCAGAAAGGGAATTAACTATCAGATTTCAAAAGACCATAAAGAAGGAATTCAACGTCAAAATCATATGTACTGATATAAGCTTCAGCTTCAGAAATCAGACATCAGATATGCAACTCAGAAAAGCTAATTATCAAGAATCAAGGATCAATTCAAGAAGTCAAGATCAGAAAAGCTTTTGCTCAAAGAAGATATTGTTCATCAGATAAGATGTTGTTTATATATCTGAAACACAATATTCAACTATCTGAAAGACTCTGAGTATAGCACAATGAAGCATCTTCTGGACCACTTTCATCATTTATCACAATCAATCCAGCAAGAAGAAAATAATCAAAGCTCAAGAATTCAAAGACTTGATAATCATATAGGCTGTTGCCACAATATCTGATTTCAAAATCTAAACATCAGAAAATATTTTGATATCTTCACCATATAAGATTTCACGTACAACGAGAAGACTTATTTCTCAGATAGGCTACTGTAAATCATTCTGAAAACAAGAATCCACTATTTAAATAATCTGAAATGAAACATCTTCTCAACTCAATCTTCATATCTCAGGTCTGAAAAGAAATATGCCTTCAAGGCTAGTTCTAGATCAGAAGAAAAGCTTCGTGTTTCAGATAGGATACTACCCATAATTTTGAAGACAACATTTAATTCTGAACAATCGGGTGTTCCTGTGCTACAACAACAAAGTAGTTTCTGAACTACTCATCTGTCATTTATCAGAAGAACGAAGACAAGTGAATAATATCTTCCAAGCTTAAATCTTTAGAATCAGAAGTAGATCATCAGAAGATAAAGACCAAGAAACTTAGTCAAGAAGAATACAATACACCACAAATTCCACTATCATAATATTGGTTGTACTATTCAAAGAAGTTATTCTCCTATGATCATACGCTAACTACTACAAGCAACATGTATAGGAATGTGACGTTCCGTACTATTACAAACCTCTCTTGAATATATCCGTTGGGAATCAACCATTGGAATGAGAGAAGACTTCTCTATCCTTACAACGACTCTTTTATCTGAAAGGTATATAAGAATACTAAAGCTTCAAATTCAAATTGACAAAGACGACAATGTCAAAGTCCATATAACATTGTTGCTCTCAATAGAAAATATCTTAAAACGTTAAGAGAGAAAATGAAGATATGAAAATAATGAAGAAGCAAGGAGTTGTTTCTCATAACTTGCTCAACAAAGAAATAAGATGAAGATGAATAATTCTACAAGATGCAAATCAAACTCTCAATCATATACATCTTGGAAGAATTATTAAGAAGCAAGGAGTTGTTTCTCATAGCTTGCTCAACGAAGAAGATGAAGACAAGAATACTACAAGATGCTGCACTCAAACTTAGATTATATTCATCTTTGTAGAAATCATGTAAAACACAAGAGTTGTTGCTCAGATTGTGTTATATCTTAAGATCTTCATGTAAATTGTTTGAACACAATAGTTGTTGCTCAGAACTGTGTCAAACAATATGTACTTAAAGTAGGAGTGATCTTCTTGATAAGAAGCACTTATGTAATATCTAGAAAAACAATTTTGTTTAGAATTGGTGGTTCCTCAAGTAATCGATTGAAGATCAAAAAACTTGAGAAGACGAGTGGATTCGATCATCGTGGATGAAATCCTTTCTAGGAGACCATGTTGGTCAGATTCTAGGTGGGTTAATGATCGTTATATCTCGTGGAGATCACTGAACATATCATTATGTTATTCCTTGAGAGACTTAGTTGAGTCAAGATTCTCAAGAAGGCATAGATTGCGGTCTTTACAGAATTGGAAATAAGGATCAGCTGAGCTTGATGAGGTTGTCAGTAAGGTTGATTAGACTTATTGTGTACATGTGTAATCAAATTTGGTTATAATGGATTAAGTCCTTATTGAAGGAAAAATCACTCAAGGAGGGTGGCCAGGAGTAACCTTGTTAATGGTCAACCTGGACAACTGAATGTGTATTTATATTTCTATCATTCTATAGTCTTTCATAGTTCCATCAAACAATTTTCTAAAGGGGAATATTTTTTGAAAACCCAATTCAAACCCTTCTTTCTTATATTTTTCTCTACCTTCACAACCCCCTTTCCTTGATCTCTAATTTTTTACTTTTGGTTTATTCGCTCTTTTCCCATTTCTTTGGATAAAATAAAAGTGCGGTGGCGACTTTTCACTGATCTTGTGAGTTAAGTCAAACCAATGACTTAGTCTCAATATTTATACCATTACAAAAAGCTGGCGACTTCATTGGGGACTAGTTCTTGGGTTGAGCCTATCTTTTTTTATTTGTGTATATGCTATTATTTGTTGTATTGTTTTCCTTATATTTATATGCATGTTTGTTTGGAATTTTCTGGTTTTCAGGGTGCTTGGTGATCTCTTATAAGTCCTATACCAGGACTTGGGAAAACTTAAGATAGGATGGGTCGTATAGCCATGTTGAATTTTAAGGAGTAGTACTGAAAATTTTGGCATGAGATCCCCCGTTTAGTGGATGCCCCTTTGACTATAGTATTTATTTACTGAGCAATTGGGAAGACATTGTTGCTTTCGACCTGGGATCCAGAGAAGTTGAGAAATGTAGAACCCTTAACCCATCTTGGACTTTTAGATGTAGTGTGAAGACTATGACGGAGAAATCCGAAAGTAATTGTTACGTGATACTGCATTCAAACGAGTTTCTATTGAGAATATTACTAATTACCAAGTCAATTGGGACGTTAGTAATATCCAAAAGAGGATCGTAGACTCTTGGATATCCTTAGAACCTTGTTTTACAGGTGATATAAACCATTAGTCTTTACCTTATGGGTAGTACCTTTGGTTCATGCTCGTGACGTCAAACCTATTAACCCCCCCTCCTATGTTTGTGATCTTGTGTGTGATTGTTGCATAACCACACATTCATGCACCCATGAGCATTCTTTAAACAAGTTTTCAAGGAACTTAAAGACTTATTTTTTCAAATATCACATGTATTGTTTGACCATCGATTTCAGAAGGAGAAAGACTCAAAAGTACAATTTCAAGATTCCTAAGATAAGAGAGTTGAAGAGTCTGGTTTCTGTGATTGATAGTCTTGAGGATTTCAGAAATAAGTATGGAGCTCTTTTGTCTCTTTTGAGTGTTAACATGAGGAATGGTATTCTTACTATGTTAGTCCAGTTCTATGATACGTTGTGCCATTGCCTACATTAGAAGAGTACTCTTATCTGCTTGATCGGCCTATTAGTAGTCATGTTCCTTTCTCTGGTTTAGAAGAAGAGCCTAAGTCTCATGAAGTTGCAGCAGTTACTCACCTGAAGAAGTCTGAGATTGAGGATAATATGACTACTAAAGGAGGTTGTAGCAACTGGTTTTTTAATCAAGAGTCGCCACTATTAGTTTTTATCCTAGGGAAGGGAATCTAATAGTAAACCCTAATTTGCAGATAGATATTCTAGGTTTCTGACTCAATTAGACAAAAGGAAGTTGTTAGGCACCTTCCATCTACCTTGTTCACAAGGATACTAGGTTTTAGGTTTGAGTTGGGTAAGATAGGATTTTAATTTTTAATAGAGGAAAGGGTTTAAATTTTTTATAGGCGAACTCGCTAAAAATTTTGATCGTATGCCTACGTATCCTCTTATGATGAATTAGAGTCCCAATTCGTAGTTCGTATGGGGTTGGTGTTTTTTAGGGGTTGCAAATCTATTTTTGAATCACCTTGCATTTTGACCGGTTGTAGTGATTGCGGAGATTTTTGCTAAATGCACGATTAGTCAAAATCCGGTTGAAACCCTTTTACAAAAAACAGTTGCTTAGATTAGTTTGTTGCGAAAAATAGTTTGATGTTTGTTGAATATTTTTTAATCGCATTAACTGCAAAAGCTCTTGATTAATGCATGATAAAAAAAATATTTAATGCAATATGTAGAAAATAATATATTCATGAGTTTTTAACAAAAATAATTTATTTACATGATATAATAAATAATAATAATATAATAATAAAAATTAATATTAATAATAATAATTATTATTATAAAGGAAAAAAGGAAAAAACAAATAAATAAGAATACAAAATTAAAAATATAATAATTAAAAATATAAAATAATTTAATTAAACCAGGGGGTGCAGTTTTATAATTATGGCAGTAAACAGGGGGTGTTAAAAATAGTTTGGGTTAGGCCCATTATGCATCCTGGACAAGGGGGTGTAATTCGTTTTATGGTTTAGTAATTTGCAGGAGGGGTGTGTAAAGTAGTGGGCTTAAGCCCAACGAGGTTTAGAGAGAGGCCTGAGTGATTTGGGTGTTGCGAGGATGCATGGTCTTACGGTGGACCTGGCCTCTTGGCCGTCCACCTAGGATCTAATGGATGAGATCAAAAGGGCACTTGATTATTATTATGGGCACGCAAGCACTGGATCATTTACGGATTAACATTTCATTCTTATTGTTTTGTTTTAGTTACACCATGCATAGTCTTCTTTCTCTCTCAATGCGCAAACCCTTCTAACCTTCTTCCACCTCTTCAAAACCCAACCGCGACGACCACCAAAATCAAATTCTCCATAGGGAAACCCAATCACCCTCGATCAACCCCTAGACCCAAAACGACATAAAAGCTAGGAACCTTCCCCTTGTGCGTTCGTTCTGATTCCGATTCTTTTCCGATCCGATTTTTTCCTAATCCCATCTTCTGGCTTGTAGGTTCTGGAGAGGCTTGGCGATGATGAGGCGACAACGAGAGGTTGAAGATGATGGCGCGGAGGAGGCTATGGAAGATTAGTGGCTAGCGATTAGGGTTTCGGATCTTGAAACCCTAATCGCCCTTCTCTCTTTCCGGCAAGGTCCCCGTTCCTCCGTTCTATCCAATCCTCGCGGTGTTGTTCTTTAAGGTTTTCATTCTGCTCCGTCCTTTCTGTAACTCCTCGCCCTACTTCCCTGTATTGAATTTTCTTTCTTTCTCTGTATATGTGTCATGATCCCACCTTTATTGTATTTTTGTTTTCTGTACTTATAGGTTTTTTCATTAGGTTTTGTGAATTTGCTGTTACAGATTAGAATAGATTTAGGAAGTTTAGAAAAAATTAGGTATTGGATTTCATGTTTTAATTTAATTGATTGATTAATCATGTCAATAGATTTGAATTTGTATAAATTAATGATGTAAGATTTAATTTTGTTTAAGATCTCCACAATAGATGTTAATTGGCACAAAATGCGCGTGTGTTTTGGTGATGATTGGTACAGTAGATGGTAGTGCATTGGGCCAACGTTATTTCTTTTATTCAGTCCAGCAACATTGTTTTTTTTCATTACAGCAAGAAAAAGATTTTTAATACAACTGGCCCAATTGGCCTTTTTTCCAAAATAACAAAAGAAAACTTTTATAGACAAACTATAAAAGTAATATTTAACAAAAATATTATTGTAATAAAAGGTTGATCAGTAACAAAAAAAATTACATTTCTAGCAAACAAATATATTTTTGTTTATTTTTAAAATAACAAAAGTTTTAATACTAATATTTTTTCTAAAGTAATAATAATGCAAAACCAAAAAAAGGCATTAGTCTTATTAGAACCTTAAATGAGTGTATAAATTGATAAGATCACCCCCTCTTCTTACTAACAACAACCGTAATTAAAAACTTGATAATTATTTGAAGTAGTTTTATTTTTGAATCGCATGGGCCATTGGCCAACATGCTTCGCAAATGGATTCACGGATGCATGGGTCTTTCTACTTTAGAAAGCCCCATTTTCGCGAATTAAAATAAATCCCCTAGTATTGGATAAGGATGGGCCATCAGATACTTCTGTACCATCCTTAATTAAATATTTCTTCTATTTTAATAAAATCATCGAGGAAGGACAAATTTGGGGTACGACAGCTGCCCCTATTCGATTATCTTCGAGTCGAATAGTATGAGAAAACTTGAGTCTTGTGCATTCTGATTGGAATTTTATTGAATACTTGAAGTATCCCAAAATTTATCCGATAAACATAAGGTTACACTGATATAGCATACCCTTACGAGTCTCAAGGAAGTAGGAAAAGTTAATGATGTATCGCTTACCAGGTTTTGATAGCGAGGCAAATGGTTTTGAACTTAAGAGCACAATTTTGTATGTCTTAGTTTGGTTTTGATTACTCATCCATTTGGAGGATGAATACAACAATAATTGATGATGCATGGCTGCTTGGAGACTGAGGCCATGGGTTATGTTCATGAATCGTTGCATGACGTCTGAGGCGATAGGCTAGAGTTTGGGGATAAAGAAACACACTGCTGCATGAAGTCCGATGCAATGGGTTAAAGTTTTGTTTTCTTTCGAGCATCGCATCATGAAGTATGAGGCAATAATTGGTGTTTATGGAATTGCAAAACCTATTGCTGTATGAAGTCTGATGCAATGATTTTTGTTTGCAAATCGCTGCATGAAGTCTGAGACGATAAGCTAGATTTGGTTTTCAGACATCGCTGTATGAAGTCTGAGGCGATAATTTGTATTGTGGAATAGAAGAAACACTTTATTGCATGAAGTCTGAGGAAATGGGTTAATTTTTCAAATTGTTGCGTGAAGTCTGAGGCGATAAGCTAAATATGTTACTTCGAACATCGCTGCAAGAAGTCTGAGACCATGATCGGGAACTTGGCATAGCGAAACATATTGCTGCATGAAGTTTGAGGCAATGGATTAGGTTCGCAAATCACTGCATGAAGTCTGATGTGATAAGTTAAAATTGAATATCGCTGCATGAAGTCTGAGGCGATAATTTGTATTGTGGAATAAAGGAGACACATTACTGCGTGAAGTCTGAGGCAATGAGTTAAGTTCGCAAATCGCTGCATGAAGTCTGAGGCGATAAGATAAATTAGGTTTCGAGCATCGCTGCATGAAGTCTGAGATGATTGTCTAGGTTTTGCGAATACATTGCGGCTTAGAGGATATGTAATGAGTTCGGACAATACATTGCAGCTTAAAGGTAACATACTGAGTTTTGAGAATATGTTGCGGCTTAGAGGAAACGTAGTGAGTTTTGTGAATGCATTGCGGCTTAGAGGAAATGTAGTGAGTTCAAATAATACATTGAGGCTTAGAGGCAACCTAGTGAGACTTGTAAGGAACTCATCACTTCAGGAAGAATTAGGTGATGGATTGAATGTGTCACAGCATGAAGACTGAGGTGACGGGTTGAATCGTAGGAGAAGTATTGCGTTGGTCGACCCTTAGATAGTTGAATCGAGGGGGAGATTATTTGTCTGTTTGCTATGTGATACATGTGTATGCATGCGTATTGAATATTGTATGTATTCAAGATGTACGATGTTTGACATTGATATGGGGCCCTGAGTATTATATGCAGGAATTTATAGTGTATGTATGCTTTGGATATGCAAAATGTATGTATGGAATGTGTGTAAGATGTGTGTAGGCCTTGAAATGTTAAGAAGACCATTTCTGGCATTCTCTCCTTTAAACCATTGGCCTAGAGTTACCAATTCCTGGCGTTGTATGTCGTGTCGTTGTAGCATTATTGAACTTGAACGTGGTTGGCAATGTTAGCAAAAGTTGAGCATTGATTTTGTATTGTGAGCGCGGGCGTAGACGTGGACGTAGACGTAGATAATGGCCTATGCATAGATTTGCATGTTGTAAGCGTAGGCGTAGGCGTATGTATTTGCATATGTGTGATCTCTATAAGCGTAGGCGTAAGCATAGACGTATGTAGATTCGTATGTTATAGGTGCAGGCATAAGCGTAGACGTATGTAGATTCGTATGTCGTAGGCGTAGACGTATGTATAGAATTGGTAGGAGGACACATGTGCGTGGAAACACGTGCAGACGTAGACTTTGTGTTTCAAGTGTAGGCATAAGCGCTGACATGTATATGGACGTAGACTTCGTGTACGGATGCGTAGACGTAGGAGTAGATATGCATAGATTTTGTATTGTGGAGTGCAAGCATATGCGCAGATGTACGTGTGGACGTAGACTTTTTTGCGTCGTGAGCATAGATATAGGCATAGACATGGCTATAGATTTTTTGTGTTGCAAGACATAGGAGTAGCCGTGGACGTGTATAGTCCTCGTATTGTGGGCGTAGACATGGGCATAGCCCTGTGCGTGGACGCAGACGTGGATTTTCTTTCAATATTTTCCTAACCAAAATGTTTTTCGATGTTTCACCAAATGCTTTTTTTATTTTCTAATCCTCCAAAATGATTTCAAGACAATATTCACAAGTAATGATCATAGTATTTTGTAAAAAACTCTGAGAAAAGAAAAGCGCAGTTTGAAAGATGCGAAGAAAGCAAATGTTTTATTGATATGCCTCTGAATAGGCGAGAATACAAGATGCAATTCCTAGAAAGAGGTAATTATAGAAGGTTTTAAAACTGTAAATGGCAAATAAAAATGATAATTGCTATGTTGTTCTCCAATATCCTTTTAATGATCTCATCTCCTTTTCTTCTGAGTTGAATGATTCAGATCTATCTCTCCCTTCGTGGTTCGTAGTCGCAGTTCTTAGATCGCAGTCTTTTGTTCTTTATTTCTTTTGGAGTGATCCCTAATTTTTTCCTGGATTTCCCTTTCAGGTTTTGAATCCACCAGGATAATTTTTTTTGTTATATGCCCCTAATTTTTGCCTGGATCTCCCTTTAGGGTTTTCGATCCACCGGGATGCTCCTTTTTGCCTAAGTCACCTGTTTAAGGTTCGAGCTTAACGAGCTTCTTATACATAGTATTTTTTACTGCATCTGAGTTTTTCCATATGCGGTAGTCCCTCCCCATCCACTGTTGTGGGGATAATACCACCACCGGAGGATTCCATTTTGACTACGTACGAACCTTCGTAGTTGGGGGTCTGTTTACCATGTGAGTCGAGGCAAGGTAGCAGAATCTTCTTGAGTACAATACCATGTCGTGGTCCATCTCGTGCAGTATATTGTTACTCAGAAAGAATTTCGAGGCTAATTTTTGTAGAGTTTGCTTGTCGATGCTGGAGGAATTTTCTAGATGTTCTTGTTTTTCCAGGTACTCCTTGATGTCATAAAACCAAGGCTTGTCATTCGGTCTTTCTATGGAGGCAAGGCAATGTGCGGGCTCTTCGAAGTGTCTGTTTGAGACGCACGGTTCATGATTTGACCAAGTTACCTTTATCATAGAAGATATAGTTGTCAGGGCGTCTCTCATTTGATTTCCTTTTCGTGGGACGTGACTGGAAATGATTTTTGCAAATTCCGCAGTCAGTTTTCAAAATATGATCCCGATATGGAACCAGCTTTGAATGTTTAGTATCCCATTCACCATTAACTTGGTATATGGCTTGTGAGCATTCATTGGAGAAGTCAATATTTCCCCTATATTGTGCCCCGGTGAATTTGAAGCCTCGTCGAACGTGGATACCCAACGTGCCCCTGGCTCGGGTTCTTCGTCAGATCTTGGTATTTCGTAGTTGCTTATTTTTACAGCACTGTCTGCATTTGGCCTTGGCCTGTTTCTGTAGATATGCGCAATAACTGGATCAACTTCTTTGGGGCTCCACTCTAACATTTCCCCCTTAGCTTGGTTTGCCCTATGTTCAAATTAATGGTCCTAATAGCCTCTTGATATGGTTTCGTATTGTTAGCTTTTCTTTTTTATCTCCCTCGCCGTTTTCTTAGAGAGTTCAAGATCTTTGTCATCTTCCTCTTTAGCTTGGTTGATAGGAGCATCAAAATTATATCAGATCGCAGCAGTAGCATTATCGGTGGTTTTGGGCATGAATTTGCACCTTTATAATGTTTTGGTGCTGATTTAGTATATCAACATTTGAAAATGCATATGCAGAGAAAGTATTTCCATTTTTAAATTTAAGATATAAATGCAAGAAACAAACATGGATCTTAATTGAAAACAAAATATAACTTTTATTAATCGTAAATATTTTCTGAAACAAAACGGGTAACCCTTAAAAGCAACCCTTATGCCTCGGGTTTGGCATATGTTCTTTAAAAAACAAAAAAAAATTAATTAAGAAAGAAAAAGATCTCAGGAATCTCCAAAGTTGTCCATCTTTTGAGTTTTTTCTCCTGGGGCACATTCTTGGATAAATTCAGTTGCCCCTTTGGTGTTGGCTTTTGTTGGATATTTTTGCCCCATGTCTGCCATGCACTACTCCATTAGTGACAAAAGTCTCTTGGGTCGGTGGAAAATGTGCTTCGCCCTTCAGAGTAGCTTTATGTTTTTCTTTAGGGTATTGTACGTACAGGACTATCCCCTGGTCCCCTATCCTTTGTAGAGCTCTTTTGAAAGCTTCATTGTGTTCTAGCAGGAATCCATATCCCAACTAATATTCTTTCAGCGAGTTTATCTGGGTCTTTGCTTGTCTTCTTTCCCCAGAGTTAGTGACTACTTCGATTGGATTTTGTTGTTAGCCCATCGTGCAACGACGTAGGGTCTGATGTGATGTCGGGATTCCTGAAAGTGATGTCTTGAGAATCCAACAGATCCTGCACCTTGTGTTTGAAAAGCCAACACTGTTCTAGGGTATGTCCAGGAGAATTAGCATGATACTCGCATCTGGCGTTGGCATCGTACCTTCGTGGGAGTGGCCTGAATGGAGGAGCTAGAGGCTTGAGTTCCACTAAGGATGCCTTAACTAGCTGTTACAATAACTAGCTAGGTGGCATAGGGAGTGGATCAAATTTCCTGGGTGGCCTTCTGCCATGCTGCTGCCCTAGGGGTATCACTAATGGTTGTTGAACCCTGGGTCGTGGTGCTACAACATTAATCTCTCCCTCCTTTCCATTGGTTAAGTTTGAAGCAGGCCCCTTTGAATTGTAGGGAGCATTTGATGGTCCCCCTGATATCTTCCCACTTTTTATCCCCGTCTCGATTCTTTCTCCGATGGTTACTAGGTCTGAGAATGCTGAAGAAATACTTCCAACCATAATCTCATAATACAACCCGTGCAAAGTTCCCATGAACGTGTCTACTAATTCCTTCTCTAACAGCGGTGGTTGCACACGGGATGCCAACTCCCTCCATCTCTGAGCATACTCCTTGAAGGACTCTTCTTTCTTCTGGGACAAATTCTGGAGTTGCATGCGAGTAGGCACCATGTCTAGGTTATATTTTTAATCCTTCAAAAAAGCATTAGCGAGATCTTCCCAGGTTTGAATATGCGTTCTCTCCAGTTGCATATACCAGACTGAAGATGCCTCACTCAAGCTATCTTGAAAATAGTGAATCATCAGCTTCTGATCATGGGCATGGGCATGCATCTTCCTGCAATACATATGGAGATGATTTATTGGACAAGTGAGCCCCTTGTATTTTTCAAAGTCAGGTACTTTGAACTTCGGCAGGATCACCACATCAGGAACTAGGCCCATTTCGAGAGCGTCCACTTCGAAAGCGTCAAAACCCTCCACAGCTTTTTGTCTTTCCTCCAGAGCTTTGTACTGATTCATTCTCGGTGGATTATCAACAACATAAGTACTAGTTATCTTTAAAGGCGCTTGGTTAGCATCCTTTGGGTCATGGTCTTCGTATTGCATGTCTCAGTAGTTGTCTGCATTATTGACTAGAATCCGTAGGGTATGAGATGCCCCTGCTTTTGGTGGTGGTGGGATAAACCCTTCAGTTTCAGCTTCTTGTTGGGCCATGACGGAATTTTGGGGTCCTTCTTCTGGCTCTTTCCTTGGTTGGTGATCGCTTGATGCACCAATAGTTTGGGCTACTTCTTCGAAAGCTGCCCTGGGGATCTGGTCTTGCCTATCAATAATGTTCTTCAAAGCTAGGAGAACTTGACTTAGATCTCCTTTCATTGAGGTGATGTCACCCTTTACTTGGTCGAGATCCTCTTTGAATGCAGCCTGTGTTTCCTCGATTTTCTCCATTACTTTTTGTTGATAAGCCCTAGTTTGGTACGAAGTCCAAAGAGGTGGCGATCTTCTTCTACCAATTGTTCAGCTGGAGAGATGTTTGTGAAAAATGAGTTTTGACATGATATGCGAATGTTCGTGAATGCATACGTGCGAATGAATGTGTATGAGTATGAAATGGTTACTGTTTTAAATGTCTTATTCCTCTGGGTACATGCTTGTCCTTTATTATTTTACTTGGCGACTACCTTTAAAATAGATACGCGAACAAGATGTGGAAACAAAATGCCTTTATTGAAAGTAACGTAATTCAGATATTGAAAAATATTACAATCTTAAGCCAAAACTTTATTTGCGTGAAATCTGGCAAAAAGGAAATAATTCTTCTAGGCGCGCCTGCAGATATCCGCTTTTGAAACCATTAACTGTTGCTGGACAAAACTTGAGAAAGTCTTCAACACATTATTTCCCTTTTGTGGCCTTGATTTCATCCATGTTCGGTGCAATGACGCGGACAAGTTATTTCCTTCGGTATCCATTTTTTAAAGACAATCACCGAGATCTCGATTTTATTATTATTTTTTGTGCCCCATGTGAATAAGACAAATAAATGTAAATGGTGATGAATATATGAAATGTATGACGAATATATGAAATGTTTGAATGTATAGGTGCATGGTTGAGTGACAGGATTTAAGTACCCCTGTAGGGATGTACGATCCAGTGACGGGGTTTTTGTGATAAGTACCCTTAGAAGGTAGGCTCCTTAATTTTGACCTACGATTGGTTTACCCTCCCAAAAGGTGGCTTCCTTAAGGGTGTCATGAATAACACTTGAGGAAAAAGGTACAAGGGCCCCCCTTAGGTGGTGCCTCTTTACAGACTGATACTTTCGTCTCAAAGTCGTGAAAGGTCTCATCATGAGATTTTAGGTTAAGGTCATTACAAAGAGTCATGGGTGTCCTTCCAAAGTCCTACTCGTCAAGAGGATATCTCTCGATAAGTATTCCTTTTTTGGAAGTCCACCGACTCTAGTCAAAGTCGTCACATAAACTCACAGGGATGATGTACCCCCTAAGCTAATAGACGAACCTTCTATCTAAGGGTCATTGAAATTTTTTTTTAAAAAAATAAATATTCCCACCATGCAGTAAATATATGATAAAAATAATTGACAATAAATAAATAAATGCAATAATTAAATAATGCAATAAATAAATAATGCAATAAATAAATAAATTAAAAAACCCAAAGCAAAAAACCTAAAACTTAAAGTTGAAGTCCCCAACAGAGTCGCCAGCTGTAGCAATTGGTTATTTAATCAAGAGTCGCCACTATTAGTTTTTATCCTAGGGAAGGGAATCTAACAGTAAACCTTAATTCGTGGACACAAATTCTAGGTTTCGGACTCAATTAGACGAATGGAAGGTGTTAGGCACCTTTGATCTACCTTGTTCACAAGGATACTAGGTTTTAGGTTTGAGTTGTGTAAGATAGGGTTTTAATTTTTAATAGAGGAAAGGGTTTAAATTTTTTATAGGGGAACTCACTATGATTTTTGATCGTATGCCTACGCATCCTCTTATGAGGAATCAGAGTCCCAATTTGTAGTTGATATGGGGTTGATGTTTTTAGGGGTTGCAAATGTATTTTGAATCACCTCACATTTTGACCGGTTGTAGTGATTGCGGAGATTTTGGCTAAATGCGCGATTAGTCAAAATCTGTTTGAAACCATTTTATAAAAAACAGTTGTTTAGATTAGTTTATTGTGAAAAATAGTTTAATGTTTGTTGAATATTTTTTAATCGCATTAACTGCAAAAGCTCTTGAATAATGCATGATAAAAAATATTTAATGCAATATGTAGAAAATAATATATTCATGAGTTTTAAAAAAAATAATAATTTATTTACATGATATAATAAATAATAATAATATAATAATAAAAATTAATATTAATAATAATTATTATTATTATAAAGGAAAAAAGGAATAACAAATAAATAATATAACAAAATACAGAATTAAAAATATAATAATTAAAAATATAAAATAATTTAATTAAATCAGGGGGTGCAGTTTTTTAATTATGGCAGTAAACAGGGGGTGTTAAAAACAATTTGGGTTAGGCCTATTATGCATCCTGGACAAGGGGGGTGTAATTTGTTTTGTGGTTTAGTAATTTGCAGAAGGGGGTGTGTAAAGTAGTGGGCTTAAGCCCAATGAGGTTTGGAGAGAGGCCTGAGTGATTTGGGTGTTGCGAGGATGCATGGTCTTATGGTGGACCTGACCTCTTGGCCGTCCACCTAGGATCTAATGGATGAGATTAAAGGGGCGCACGGTTATTATTATGGGCATGCAAGCACTGGATCATTTACGAATTAACATTTCAGTCTTATTGTTTTGTTTTAGTTACAACATGCATATTCTTCTTTCTCTCTCAATGCACAAACCCTTTTAACCTTCTTCCACCTCTTCAAAACCCAACCGCGACGACCACCAAAATCAAATTCTCCATACGGCAACCCAATCACCCTCGATCAACCCCTAAACCCAAAACGACATAAAAGCTAGGAACCTTCCCCTTGTGCGTTCGTTCTAATTCTGATTCTTTTTCGATCCGGTTTTTTTCCTAATCCCTTCTTCTGGCTTGTAGGTTATGGCGAGGCTTGGCGATGATGAGGCGATAATGAGAGGTTGAAGATGATGGCGCGACGGAGGCTATGTTCGATTAGTGGCTAGCGATTAGGGTTTTGGATCTCGAAAGCCTAATCAATCTTCTCTCTTTCCGGCGAGGTCCCTGTTCCTCCGTTCTATCCAATCCTCGCGGTGTTGTTCTTCAAGGTTTTCGTTCTGCTCCGTCCTTTCTGTAACTCTTCTCCCTATTTCTCTGTATCTAATTTTCTTTCTTTCTCTGTATATGTGTCACGATCCCCCATTTACTGTATTTTTCTTCTTCTGTACTTATAGGTTTTTTCATTAGGTTTTGTGAATTTGCTGTTACAGATTAGCATAGATTTAGGAAGTTTAGAAAGAATTAGGTATTGGATTTCATGTTGTAATGTAATTGATTGATTAATCTTGTAAATAGATTTGAATTTGTATAAATTAATGCTGTAAGATTTAATTTTGTTTAATATCTCCACAATAGATGTTAATTGGCACAAAATGCGCGTGAGTTTTGGTGATGATTGGTATAGTGGATGTTAGTGCATTGGGCCAGCGTTATTTCTTTTATTCAGTCCAACAACATTGTTTTTTTTTACATTACAGCAAGAAAAAGAATTTTAATACAACTGGCCCAATTGGTCCTTTTTCCAAAATAACAAAAGAAAATTTTAATAAACAAACTATAAAAGTAATATTTAACAAAAAACATTATTGTAATAAAAAGTTGATCAGTAACAAAAAAAAATTATGTTTCTAACAAAGAAATATATTTTTGTTTATTTTTAAAATAACAAAAGTTCTAATACTAATATTTTTTCTAAAGCAATAATAATGCCAAACCACAACAAGGCATTAGTCTTATTAGAACCTTAAATGAGTGCATAAATTGATAAGCACACCCCTCTTCTTACTAACAACAACCGTAATTAAAAACATGATAATTATTCCAAGTAGTTTTATTTTTGAATCGCTTGGGCCATTGACCAACATGCTTCACGAATGAATTCACGGATGCATGGGTCTTTCTGCTTTAGAAAGCCCCATTTTCACGAATTAAAATAAACCCCTAGTCTTGGATAAGGATGGGCCATCAGATACTGTTGTACCATCCTTAATTAAATATTTCTTCTATTTTAATAAAATCATCGAGGTAGGACAAATTTGGGGAACGTCAGAGGTATTAAGGGGTTTACATGCTAAGTTCTTGTTGGAGAAAGCTCTCCTTTTTGCTAGGATGAAGAGTATGGACGCTTTTGAGGCTACCTTTGCTCTACTCACCTATGTGTTGTTCTTGTCCCCTAATGTCGATAATTTTGTTGATGTTAATGCTATTAGGATATTCTTGATTGGGAATCCAGTCCCTACGATGCTTGGAGATGTTTATTACTCTATTCACCTACGTAATTCTTATTAAGAGATGATGATTATTTGTTGTGCATCATTGTTATACAAGTGGTTTATTTCACAGGTTTATTTCACACTTTCCCCGGTCTGCTGCCTTTTGGGATCTCAAGAATGAATTGCATTGGTCACAGAAGATTATGGCTCTCACTCATTCTGACATTATATGGTACAATCAAGCTTATTGTGGTAGTTTTCCCAATGTACCTCTTCTTGGTACAAAGGGAGGTATTAACTACATCCCTGTTCTTGCATGTCGTCAACTTGGGTATCCAATAAGGGATGAAAAAAGTATCATTCATGCTAGTGGTTTCTTTCTCAAGGAGGGAGGATACCACGAAGAAACTAAGGAAGATATTGTTAAAGCCTGGTGCCATGTACATAGAAAGGGAAGCCAAAACTTAGGACCAAGAGATGGTGTTTATTTGGATCCTCATCTTCGGTGGGTACAAACTAGGGAAATTTAATTGAAGATGCTTTGTCCTTGTAACGAACCATTAGCTGAATGTTTTGCGAAGCCTACTCCTTCTCTCTTGGATGATATGGAAGAACTTCAATTTGATTTAATCATGATACATGAAAATAAGGATGCTTGGAAGAATAAGTATTATACTCTTAATGTTTTATAATCAACACTGTTGAAAGAGAAAGACAATTTGATCGAGATTCTTGTGCAACAAATTGTAGAGATGATGAATAAGTAAGTGGATTTATTTTCCTCTAGCATTCAGCCATGTCCCGGTGATCAAGACTATTCTCACATACTTCCTAATTCTATTGGATGGGAAGGAGTCATCGACAAGTATGTGGAGGAAAATAACCAGTTGAAGGATCAAATTAGGAGGCTCAAAGGGAAGCGTCAACATGAAGAGGGATCTTCTTTAGCTTTGGCTCTTTAGGACTTCTAGATTCTATTGTTTCTCTTGTATTTAGAATTATTGAAACTTGTGCTAAAGATGTAATGTTTCCAAAGTGTTAAAATGAGATTATTCGGTATTTCAAATGTGTTATTTCTTTGATATTTACAATTTCTTAAGTTCCTTGAAAACTAAAATAAACAAAATAAACCATGCACTACATATCATGCATCATTGTGCACACATTTTTTTACATTTCTTATATTTTTCTCACATATCTTATTCGTATCTCTGCTTCGTTCAATTATCAAGATATCACACTCTTATAATACTCGGGCTAATTACAAGATGAAGATGGACAATTTGGAACAAGAGAATCGTGAACTCGGAGAAGAAGTTACTGCCTTGAGAACTGGAATGGCCAACTTGACCGCTTTGTTAAAATCTCTGGTGGTTGTGCAAAATCAGCCACCATCTCCTCCACCTCTTTCTCCTCACGCTACTCAGTCACAACATACTACTATGATCTCTGAGATACTGTCAGTGCTTATTACTTCTATTGTTCCTACTCCTCAATTTTAGACGCCTCATGGTTATCCATGGGGAATGAGTAATTACATGCCTGAAGGATATAATCCAACTGCTCAATTTGCTCATCCTGTTCAGCCCGTTGTGGTTTCTGCACTGCATGTTGTGCACATTGTCCCTGTTGTTAATGATGAAATCTACCATGTTGTCGCTGCACCAAGTGAAAGCATGGATTTTTATAACATAGTGGATGATTTCCAATATCAGTTTAATGAGATGAAGATGGAGATGAAAGCTCTCTAAGGGAAGGAATTGTTTGGACATAACGTTAGTGAGCTCTGTTTGGTTTCCAATTTGAAAGCTTCAACTAAGCTTAAGGCCCCAGAGTTTGACAAATATAAGGTAAATTCTTGTCCTCATGCTCATATTGTGATGTATGTAAGAAGAATGTCCACTCACAACGACGACCAACTTTTGTTAATTCACTTTTTCCAAGACAGTCTAACTGGTGTTGCATTGAAGTGGTACATGGATTTAGATAGTGCCAATATCTGCACTTTCAATGATTTGGGCGAAGCCTTTGTAAGGAAAAATAAATATAATATGGATATGGCTCTCGATTGTTATCAGTTGAGAGCTATGAATCATAAAGACAAAGAATCATTTAAGGAATACATGCAGTGTTGGTGCGAGATTACTGCTCAGGTTGTACCCCCGATGGAAGAAAAAGAGATGAATAAGGTTTTATTGAAGACTCTCGAGTCATTCTATTATGATAAGATGGTCGCAAGTTCACCAACTGATTTTACTGAAATGGTTAATATGGGTGTCCGTCTAAATGAAGTTTTTAGGGAAGGACATTTGTCGAAAGATAAAAGTTCCAGTGGTACCAAAAATCATGCATATGGGTTCTCCAGAAATAAAGAAGGGGAAGCTAATGCCTTTATTCAAGGAAAAGAAGGTAGACATCGAAGGAAGCACCAACTGCATGTTGTTAGAATAACCCTAGTTATCAGTGTAACTCCAACTGCTATTGCTTATTAGTCCCTTTAGGGAACTCAACAACCAGCAAACCAAGGGAAAAATCCAAGAAGGGAAACTTTTGATCTTATACCTATGAGATATACTGAATTATTCCCTGTGTTGATCCAGAAGAACCTAGTTCAAACAAGGTCTCCTCCTGCCATGCCTGGAAAGCCGTCGTGGTATTATAAAGCTGGTCAGAATTGTGCCTTCCATCAAGGAGCCGTTGGGCATAATATTGAAAATTGTTAGCTATTGAAAGCTAAAGTACATAAGCTAGTAAGACCTAGTATCTTATCCTTCAAGGATATAAGTCCAAATGTGTAAGATAATCCTTTACCCAAGCATGGAGGTGGGAATGTTGCGAATATGGTTTATGGATGTCTTGGGGATTTCAGAATTTTTGATGTAAACCCAGTAAGGGATAATTTAGTGCAGATGCATGTTGATCTCTATGAATTCAGTTATTATTCACATGATCATGTAGGTTGCAGTGTGTGCAGTATGGATCCTCATGATTGTGATAAGATAAGAAGAGATCTTTAAGAGATGATGGATGAAGGCATTATCCATATAATCCGACCAATAGCTAAGTATGATGATGTTAATGTGATTGAAGAATTTTCTGATGAGTTTGTGATTGTTGATGTTAATATAGTAATCCCTGCTAAAACATATTCTAGGTATGATAAATAACCTACGATTGAAGAGCTTAATACGGTGACTCCTGTGGAGATACATGATAAGTGGGTTAAAAAAGGATTGATTGATTTTAGTTGTTACTAATGTCGAGAATATGCAAAGAAGCCATGTGCATGTGTTTTTTAAGAGGACATCTCCAGATAGTATAAGGTTTGGTTTTGTTTAAAGAGGGAACAATATCATTCTTGCTTATAGGAAAAGAGATGCAGAACTGTCACGTGTTTCCTTGCCGATAATTAAAGAAGTTTTTGATATCGATAAAGAGGTTATTATTTACTAGGGAAAAGTTGAAGAAGCTGAGGTAAATGTCATTGTGCCACACTTTAACATCCCCACTCCCATAGAAATTGCATACCGTAGTAAGTCTATTATAACTCCCCTGGTTATTTGTCTGCCTGGTCCGATTCCGTATGAAACTGATTGGGCTATCCCCTACAAATATAATGCAACTATTTTGGAAGATGGTAAGAAGGTGCCTATTAAGCCTTTGTCTTGTATGGAAAATATTGCTGAAGTAAGCCATGTGACTCGAAGTGGTTGTGTATTTGCTCTGACTTTCCAAAAGAGTTCTGTTTATGGTAAGAAGATTATTGAAACTAGTGTTGAGCCTAAGAAGGTAGGAGGAAAGACTAGTGGCTCTACTTTGGAAAAGGATGTTGATGATATTCTGAAGATCATTAAGATGAGTGATTATTAAATTATGGATCAATTGCTGCAAACTCTATCCAAGATCTCCATTCTGGCTTTGTAGATGAATTTTGTATCTCATCGAGAATCTCTGATGAGGGTTTTGGACCAAGCTTTTCTTGAGCAGGATGTATCGATAGACCAATTTAGTGGTGTTGTAGTAAATATCACGGCTTGCAATAAGCTTAGTTTTTATGATAAAGAACTTCCTGATGAAGGAAGAAATCATAATATGGATTTGCACATATCTCTGAACTGCAATAATGATGCCTTGTCTAATGTATTGATAGATAATGGCTAAGCTCTGAATGTGATACCAAAGAGTACTCTGTCTAAACTCACTTATCCATAAACTCCAATGTGCCATAGTGGTATTATAGTGAAAGCTTTCGATGGTTCGAAGAAATCTGTCATTGGGGAAGTGGACTTGCCAATATACATAGGTCCACACATGTTTTAGATCACCTTTTAAGTTATGGATATCTTACCAACCTACATTTGTTTATTTGGTCGACCCTAGATTCATGAGGCAGGAGCTGTTACCTCCACCTTACATAAGAAATTGAAATTTGTCCGTGAAGGAAAAGTAGTGTTTGTGAATGGTGAACAAACATTACTGATATCTCATTTGTCTTCTTTCAGTATTGTGGAAGTTGACGAAGCTGTTGTTGGAACTCAGTTTCAAGCTTTGTCTATTGATAATATTAAGAAGAGTGAAGATTCCATCACCTTAGTTAAATATGCTCAACATGTAATTGAGAAAGGTTCTAGCAGTGTGTGGGGACAAGTTATTGATCTTCCCATAAACAAGAATAGGGCATGCCTATGTTTTGCACCAAAGAACGACAAGGATGTAGTGGTGAAGCCAAATTCTGCTTTTTGTCCGTATCAAGACATCTTCCATAGTGTGGGTTATATCCATCCCACTTCTCTAGAGGCTGACGCTATTAATGAAGATGAATCAGAGCAGGAAATATCGAAATTTTGTGATGCATGGAGTGAGAGTCCAAAATTGGATCATTGTTGATGTTCACAACTGCATTCACTTATTGAAGTAATTTGTTTTTTTGCACATTTTTCAAAAGTCTTTTGTTTTGAATTTTAAAATAATTAATAAAATTTGTTTTTAATTTTCAAATTGCGTTTTTATTTTATGCTTTTTCTTGGAAAATGGTAATCATAAAAAACCCATTGAAAATAAATAAATCTGCATAATCACTTATATCATTTATCAGTTTCTAAAATAAGAAAAATCATATGTGCATATTAATTAAGAAACCCGTTGAAAACAATGACCCTGTGCCCCCTCTTAACTTTAAATATCCTGTGTATGTGGCTGAAGAATAAGACATTAATGAAATCCTAGAAGAGTTTTCTCAGTTTCTTGAGCGCGAGGAGAATACCATTCAGACGTATAAAGATCCATTGGAGACAATTAATTTAGGTTTTGAAGAGGATTTGAAAGATGTCAAGATTAGGGCACTGCTTCATCCTGATGTGAAAAGCGCGTTGATTGAGTTGTTAAAAGATTTTGTTGATATCTTTTCTTGGTCATATCAAGACATGCCTAATTTAGATACTGATATTTTGGAGCATCGCTTGCGGTTAAAGCCTGAATGTCCCCCTATTAAGCAAAAGTTGAGGAGGACTCACCCTAACATGGAAGTTAAGATTAAAGAGGAAGTCTTGAAACATATTGATGCCGATTTTCTTGTGACATCAGTGTATCCTCAGTGGATTTCCAGTATTGTTCATGTTCTGAAGAAAGACAAAAAAGTACGCATGTGTGTTGATTATAAAGATCTGAATAAAGCTAGTCTAAAAGATGATTTCCCATTTCCACATAATGATATGTTGGTAGATAGCACAACAAAATTAAAATTTTTCTCCTCCATGGATGTATTTTCCAGATACAATCAAATTAAGATGGCTCATGAAGACATGGAAAAAACAACGTTTATCACACTTTGGGGAACATTTTGTTATAGAGTGATGCCCTTCGGGTTGAATAAAGCTAGTGCAATATACCAGAGGGCTATGACAACCCTATTCCATGATATGATGCACAAGTCAATCGAGGTGTATGTTGATTATATGATTGCCAAATCTTAGACTGAGGAAGGCCATTTGGAATATTTGTAGAAATTGTTTCAGTGTTTGAGGAAATATCGTCTCTTCTTGAATCCAAGTGTAATTTTGGTGTCCGTTTTGCAAAGTTATTAGGATTCATCGTTAGCCAGAAATGTATTAAAGTTGATCATAATAAAGTTATGGAAATTCAATAAATGCCTATACTAAGAAATAAAAAATAGGCCAGCGGTTTCCTTTGGCATTGGAGTTACATCTCCAGGTTTATTTCCCACATGACTGCAACTTATGAACCAATCTTTAAGCTTGTGAAGAAAGATCAAGGTTACGTATGGCTAGATGATTTCTAGAAGGAATTTGATAATATTAAAATGTATATGATTGAACCTCCTATATTCCTCCCTAATGTTGAAGGAAGACCATTAATTATGTATCTGACTGTGTTGGATAGCTCCATGGGTTGTATTTTGGGACAACAAGATGAAATAAGAAGAAAAGAGTATGTTATCTATTATTTGAGAAAGAAATTCACTGACCGCGAGTCACAATATTCTATACTGGAAAATATATGTTATGCTTTAGCCCGGGCTGCTAAGCATCTACTGCAATATATGTTGAATCATACTACTTGGTTGATATCCAAAATAGACACGATTAAGTATATTTTTGAAAAACTTGTTCTTACTAGGAGGATCGCCCGTTGGCATATGTTGTTATTTGAATATCATATTGAATACCGTACTATTGTACCCTAATTTTTAACCCAAGATTCTATCGCATATGCATCATTGCATCTCTAACAAAATACAAAAAAAAAGCTTGTGAGTTTGCTCTTTGTGTCAAGCAGGGTTTTGAATGAAGAAAGTGGATCATTGACGTTCTGGCTCAGTGAATGACCTAATGACTTGAAGCATAGTTCAAAGAATTCAAAAGCAACATCTTGACCTAATTAGATGGCTCAAGACATTTTCCAGAGAAACAATTGATTGATAATGGAAGTTTTTACTAGACTGATGAAAAGTCAACTGTCACACCAGAAGTCAAACTTGGGCTTTTAGGTTAACATTAAACTTCAAAAGTCAAGAATCATCAAGGCATTAAAATTTATCAACATTGATCATCAAGAATAAAGAAAATCATAAAAATCAACAAAAGTCAAAGTGGAGAATTTTTCAACACTTAGAAAAAGTTCAAGTGTCTTTGTCCTTAAAAAGACCTAACTTCATGAACAAGTTACACCATGATCAAGGCTGATTCAAAGAAAACTTCCAACGTGAAATTTGTATAGAATGCAAAGTTATACAACTTTATCAATGAATATTTATCTCCAAAATGTTCTTGAATCAAGAGATACGGGCTCATGAAAGTATGACACTTTTTCAAGACTATGGAAAAAAAACCAAAACAGGTTTTTTGACCTATAAAGTAGCCAACTTCATGGTCATTTTTCACTATGATCCAAGTTGATTCAATAAAAGTGTTCAACATGAAAGTTGTTGGTAAGGTTGCAAGCTTTCCAAAATGTCTAAGAGCATGATTTTATCTCACTTGAGTTAAGAGTTTCGAATTTTTGAAGATGGATGATCAAAGTTGGATTACAAGCCATTTTTTGGCATAAAGTGAACACTTCCATTTTCATAAAGCAAGTTTTGCACAAAGCTTGTTTAAAGCCCATGCTTCTGCCTTAGTTCTGATCACACTCTACATGAATCAAGGGAAATAAGTCCATTCACTAAGCCATGCCTTGTACTTTGCCTTGTAACAAGGATGTACATTTTTTCTTCACCACCAAGTTTCAAACTTTTTGTTCAAGAAAACGGTCAGCCCTAAGTCTCATGGTTTCTTTATAAATAGAGAATGACTTTGCACTTACAAATCACCAATTAACAACTATCTAAACACCTCAATCTCTCTCAAATTCTCAAAAACTCCATTGTTGATCTAAGAAGTCCATTTCTTCGAATTTCACAACCCTTGCAAGTTTCTTGTAAACCAACCATCCATACACCTCATATATATATATATATATATATATATATATATATATATATATATATATATATATATATATATATATATATATATATATATATATATATATATAAGTGATCAAATCCTTGTTTAACTTCTATAACTTCTTTATCACCATCTTCCATTTTCTCTTTAAAGCACTTGCAACTTGACTTGACCAAGGTGATTCAATACATTTTAGCACAAAGTAAGAATTGGGATAAGTTCCTGGAGGTCTAAGGAAGCTTATTTTATCATTTCACATCTGGAAGTACTCAAGAGAGCATTGGACTTTTCTCCAATAGATAAGGTTTCTTCAATTTAGAAATCTCCATACATGAATCATTTGTGTTAGATTTCTGAATAAAAAATGTAGATATGATGTCTCTGATGCTATCCACATAGCTATCTTACATTAATTTTTCTTGTGTGATGAGAATTTTGAAACTAAACATTTAGGTTTTTTGTTGGTACCCAACAAAAATTCATGAAAATATTTGAGTTATAGCTTCTGAAAATAATACTATTAGATTCCTTGCGAAATTCTAAGCAAGTTTAGTTTTTATATCTTAAAAAATGGTTGAGAAATGAGGAAGTTAGAATTTTTGAAAATGGAGAAAATATGTTGTTGTTGTTACGGTCATCCACGAGGAAGAAGAATGACATATGCTCCATTTTCCAATTTTCAAAAACTTGTTTATTTTATTTATAATAAAAGGCGTTATATGCTCAAAAGAAATAACCACCCTAGTGGTAAAACACGTGGTTAAGGCTTTGTAACTATGAGGGTGCGGGTTCAACACCATCTAAGCCCAAAATTTTTTTTTATCGCTTATTTCTATATCACACTTCAACAATTTTTAAACCTATCAAAACAACGCATTTTGAGCTGAGTTTTTACACACTCCTTATTTATCACCCCTGTTTTATAAATATGTAAAAAAATCTCAAAAATATTATTTATTTCATCATTTTATAATTAAATCAAAACTAGTCCTTTTTAGTTGTTTTAAAACCTTTTTTTTTTGGGTTTCTTTGTTAAAACTTTTTAATTAAAACCTCTTTCAAATGACCGTATCTTGTCCCTAACAAGTTATTTTTGATAACATAAACCCTTGTACATATTCAAACCATTAAAAAGTTAATCTTTAATTAGTTTTAGGACTTAACCCTTTTGATAAATCGTAACATGTACAAAACCCTAGAAAATGCTTCACACACCTTGGGTTCTCTTTAGTTGTTTCCCCATGTGTCTTAAGATTAGTTACCCTTAGGTATATATTTCCTTAATAAACTCCCATTAACCCTAGGTGATACCATGTTTATACTTGTTTGTTTATCTTTTGTCACAACTTTTACCTTAATATGCATGTTAAATTTTTGTTGTTGAATACTTGTGATGTGTATACCATGTTTAGAAATTAAAATACTTTGTTATACTTGGGCCCCAAAAAATCCAAGGAAAAGGATAGTATTATTGACTTTATAGTCATAACCATGTGCATTCCCCCCTTTTGTATAAAAACCTTTGTGAATATTCACCCTATGTATTTTTTGTACCCAAAAATTTCCCTCTCTTTTCTCAAGACATTTCTCACAAGATTTCCAATGGCTCAAGTTTGCACAAAGTGTTGACTAGGTCAAACCACCTCCTAAACACTGATGCCTCAAATTAGGGTTTTTATTTTCACAAGGATAATTAGACCTCTAATTTCTAAATTTACTTTCATGGATCATTATAGACCTCCAAGAATACTCATGTCAAGTTTCAAGTCTTGAATCACAATTTTGCTCAGTCAGTTAACCAGATGATTGAAAATCAGCTTGGGTAAAAAGTCAATTATGGTCAACCTGCAGTCAAACTTCATGATTTCTGGCCAACATCATCATTTTAAGGTCCTATTTATTATTTGATCAAGTATTGATCATAATTCCTCAAGAAAATAACTCAATTTACCCAAAGGGAAAATGGTCAAAATTAGGGTTTTGATTGTAAATTGACTAATCACTGACTTTTGACCTAATACATGATCCAATGGATTTAAGCAAAATCTCAAGGATTCAAATAAAATATGTTGACCTAATCTCATGGCTCAAATCATCTTTCAAAATCAATGGATTGATAGTTGAATTTTGGGTCAACTGATGCACAAAAAGTCAAACTTTGACTTTTTGATCAAGATTTGATTTCAAAGATCACAATTCATAAAGACATTCAAAAATATGAAGCTTGATCATCAAGAAATAAATAAAGTCAAAAGTAAATTTCAAAAGTCAAACTTTTCAAGACTTAGAAATATTTTCTAAGTGTTTTTATACATGATAATTTCACTACTTCATGCCAATTTTTCACCAAAATGCAAGATGATTCAAAATAAACTTTCAGCATGAAAGTTGTAGATCTTGATGAGATATAAAACTTTTTATTAGAGGGCTCATATCCAAAAAATTCTTAGATTTTGAGTTATAATCCCATGAAGTCATGCACTTTTTCTGAAAAACACTTAGTGAAAATTTGACCTAGTTTAGGCATATTTTTGTCCCAACTTCTTGGCCATTTTTCACATATCTCCAAGATGATTTTGTCAAAATGGTCAACATGAAGGTTGTAAAGTATGTTTCAAGCTTTCCAAAATGTCCAAGAACTTGAAGAGATCATGCTTGATCTAGAAGTTTCGAAGAGATGAATATGGCCTCATAAACTTGAATTATAGGTCATTTTCTTGATGAACATTTGATCCAATCTCATAGCCATGCTGGATAATGTTACTTTTCAGGCCTATAATAATGGAAATCTATCCATAATCAAAATCTTACACATTTGTTTGAACCATTACCCAAGTGTTTGAGCCATTGTCCAATTGACTTTTCCACTTATGGCACAAAGGTACCATTTCCATTTTGATAAAGCATTGCTTTTGCAAAGGTCAACTCTCCTTGAGCTCCTAACTTGTTGTCTCTGCACACACACTTTGCAAGGACTAGAAGAAACATGTTTAAAGTGATTCAACCAGTCTACATTGCTGGTACAAGACATTGAAACTTAATTTTCTCATTTTTCTTCAAAATCAAGCAACCTAGCCATAACCCTATAACTCAGAAATATGTTGTGCAAAACATCTCCAACCTTTTTCATATAACTATGCAAGTTATTTTCAAGCCAGGACATGAGCTCAAGCACCCTCAAACCTCCCATAACCTCAGCAACACATAATTGGCCAAAAACTCCATTTTTAAGCTCTAAACTTCCCATCACAAAATCTACTCGTGCATTTTCAATTCTAACCATCCACACACATTCCATACATCATATCAAAGTTATCCAGGTCCCCGTTTCTTAACTATAACTCCATTTTCATTATCCACCATTTTCAAAACTCAAGTTTCCAACTTGACTTGAGTAGAGAGTTTCAACCATCTTCAAAGCAAAGTAGTAGTTGGAATACACTCAAGGAGGTACAGGTAAGCTAAACAGATTCCTAGGACACCTCAATGTTTCCTCAAACTCCATACATGAATCCATCTGCAAGAGGTAAGTTTTCTAACTTCAATATCTTGATACAAGTATCTTTTGTACATACATTCTGAAGTAAAAATGTAGATGTCATTCCACTAAAGCTAACCATGGTCTTAGTTTTCATTTTAATTGCTTGTGTATGAAGAATTTAATCTCTGACTAGTTAGGGCATATTTTTGGTACCAACAGAAATTAATCTTAACCTTTGATCTATAGCTTTTAAGAGTTATATGGTTGGATTCGTGAGAAAAAATACATAACTTTCATGTTTACATTTTTGAAATTGGTTGAGAAATGAGAGAGATACAAAATTCAAAAATGGTGGCCTTGTTGCAGGCGCGAGGAAGAAGATGAACTTCCATTCAGAAACTTGTTTAAAATATATATTTGTGGTTTTGTATAAACTAACAGATGCATAACCACCCCAATGGTAAAGCGCGTGCCTATTCACCCTTGGACTTGGGTTCGAGCCCCAGTGGTACCCTTTTTATTTTTCATATTTTCTCTTTTCAGGTTCAATATAAACAAGCCTGGCGCGTGTATGATGCGCCTCTCAATCAATAACATCTGATCATCATCAAGGCAGAAATAATGCTCCAGCATGTCATCCCCATGACGGACCTCCAACAAACCTTTCACATTGAATCAGCCAGCGCTTTGGCCAGCTTGATATGGGTCTGGGAATTTAATTTTTTTTCTCACCCCTCATTTTACTTTTACAGCAGGCCCATACTTTTATTTATTTTTATTTTCTGTTTCCAAACAAAAACATGTTTGGGCTTGGGATTTTTGCTAACTTTACACCCCAAATTCCTTTTCACACCTAGGCCCATTTTATTTTCTTTTTCTTATCTTATTTATTTGTTTTTTTAAATATATTTTAGTTAATACCAAAAAAACCATAAAATCATAAAAAATATTAGATTTAGATTTTTTATTTAATTAAATTAATTTTTGACATAAAAATTAATTAATTTTAACCATATTTTGTTTTATTTTTATTATTTAGTTTGTAAAATTAATTAGAACTAGGGTTTTCATTATTATTTTTACACATTAAACAAAACTCAAAAATTATTTTCCTAAAATATTTAGAACATTTTAGGGTTTAATTTATTTTCATAAATAAATTAGTTTATCACACTTTTTTTAATCAATTTGTAAATACTTAAAATTAGATTTAAATTTCTAATTTCTTTTCATTTCAAATTTCAAACTCTTTCCTCAAATAAAAACAAACAAAAATATTTTCTTTCTTAAAATATTTAGAACCCTTTTTTAGGGTTTATACTTAGCCCTTTTCCCATCTTTGCATATCTATTCACTCTTTTACATTATTTTGTGATTATACAATCATTGTCAAAATTTGCAATAATAATTAGGGTTTATTGCTTTCATCCCCATTTGTAAATTTGTACCCCCGTCCCCAAAAGTATTGTAATAGCGTAGGACATTTAAATTTTGCAATTTATCACTTTCCTTATTATTGTTAATAACTAGGGTTTCTATGGAAAGACTTGAAATCAACAATAGATAACCCTAATTCAAGATAAAAATGCATGAAAACAAAACACTTTGCACACTTTCATCTCTAGGTTTAACCCACACTTATTGCCTCAGATTAAACAGTCATGTCCCTCGAACGTGGGATGCTTTAGCAAAGACCCTCGATTATAAGACCGTAAGTCCCTTGATGACCCTTCAATGTTGCCTTTAATATACGATCTTAGACCATTACAAACAAAATGCTAAGGTATCCTACAATGTTGCCTTCTATGGCTATACGATGACCCACACACGTCCCTTCACATCCAATTATATGGTTTCTTACTAACTAATGGTAATATAACACAATCTAAAGGAGGAAGAAAAGAACTAAGCCTTTTTGAGTAGGTAGAACGCTCGTAGTTGCTTGCTTACAAATAAAACCATCTTCACACTTACACTTTCAAAACATATTTCCAAAAACAAACATCTCTTTGAACTATTTTTAAAACCAACACTTTGTATACATTCTTATAGAGACGAGAATCATTACAAAGTTTACCGAAACAAATGCGTTTTCAAAATACTTTCAAACTAACACCGGACACAAACACAAACACATTTACAACGCATTTCAAAGTGAGCTAGAAACTAAGAGCCCGTAGATAACTACGGATGAAAAGAGTCCTAACACCTTCCCTTTTCATAAACTACCCCCCAAACTTAACAAAATTCTCAAAAGTTCTTTCCTGTTCCTTTTACCCTTTCCTTTATTGGAGAAAAGAAAATTCGATGGCGACTCTTGCTATCCGCAACAATTACGATAAAACGCAAAAGACCCAAGTTAATTCTCCCACCGTATTACAATATTCTCTTGTGCTTTAGGAACCACTTAAACCTTAAAAAATAATTTTGAAACTCAAAACCACTTTCATATAAAAAACCTTGACTTTGTGTCATTGCATTTCTAAACTTTCTTTTCGTAACAAGTACTTCAAATATACTTAAAGGTATCAAAATATTTTCAAAATACTAAAAGTGACTTAACCTCACCTAAATATTTTTTCCACCTTGGCTTTTCAATTTAAAACTTTTCTCAAAGAGATTATATATAAATCCTGTTTTTAGTTAAGATATGATTGTCCTATCCCCATAGTAATTGTTGAAGTAAATGTGATCCTTTCCACATGAAGACGTTAGTTGGAAACTTGTTGAACTTTATTTCCAAGTTAGCAGCCATTACTTCAAGATGACGCAAGATCCATCTTCTCATACTTGTGGTGGTAATGGTTGAGCTTTCTCTCTTAAAGATTATTAAATATCTCTTCTCCTAAAATCAACCGCAACAAACCATTTTGTTATATTTACCATGAACTACGAGGTTTTGATCCTTAATTGGTACGTAGGTATAAGACTATGTCTTTCCAAAAAAAAAAATCCTAACATATATTTCTTTTCCCATCTCCACACTCATTTAGCAAACAAACAATTTTAAAACAAAAAACGGATATTTTGAGTGGTCCCTACAGAGTAATGTAGATACATATGGTGTTAATACCTTCCCTTTGTAAAGCTAACCCCCGTACCTTGGATCTCTTCCTTATGCTTTGCTTTTAGTTTATACGCCTTGCATTGAATGCTAAAATATAGGGTTTCAATATTTTCCCTTTTCATTGGAAAAAATAAAGTTCGGTGGTGACTTTTAAGTCTTTGTGAGTCAAGTTTATTCAATATCTTAGTCTCCTCGATTTTCACCCTGATACGTACTCAGAAGGCTATTAAAGGCATTGTGTTGGCAGAGTACCTTACTCACCAACTGATTGAAGATCATTAGTAAGTCAAATTTGATTTCCTTGATGAGGATTTAATGTACTTGAAAGTTATATATTATGATGAACCTTTGCCTGAGGAAGGCCCAGATCCTAAATCTCGATGGGGTATGGTGTTTGATGGAGATGTGAATGTTTTGGTAAAGGAATTAGTGTTGTGATTATAACTCCCCAAAGGTCTCATATCCATTTCATTAAAAGGTTAACATTTGATTGTACCAATAGCATGGCAGAGTACGAAGCCTGCATTATGGGTCTTGAAGAAGCTGTGGATCTCAAGATCAAAATTCTTGATGTATATGGTGATTCACTTTAGTGATAAATAAGATTAAAGGAGAATGAGAGACTCATCATCCTGGCCTAATTCCCTACAAATATTATGAAAGAAGGTTATTACCTTTCTTCAATAGTTGAATTCCATCACATTCCTTGAGACAAGAATCAGATGGCAGATGCTTTGGCCACTTAGGCTTCCATGTACAAGGTGAATTCTTGGAATGATGTACCTTATATTACAATCCAACATCTTGACATGCCAACTCATGTATTTACAGTAGAGGTGGTATCAAATGATAAACCTTGGTATTATGATATCAATCACTTACTCCAGACTCCAGAATACCCACTTAGATCGTCAAATAAAGACAAAAAACTTTAAGAAGATTGGCCGGTAGCTTCTTTCTCAATGAAAATGTATTGTACAAAAGAAATCATGACATGGTCTTGCTCATATGCGTGGATAGACACAAAATAGACATGTTGATGTAGGAGATCCATGAAGGTTCATTTGGTACGCATGCCAATGGACATTCAATGGCAAAAAAAGTGCTTAGGGAAGGTTACTATTGGCTGACAATGGAATTTAACTACTACAAATTTGTGAAAAAATGCCATAAGTGTCAGATTTATGCTGTAAGATTCATGTGCCTCCAACTCTTCTCAATGTTATTTCCTCTCTATGGCATTTGTCTATGTGGCGGTATTGATATGATAAGGATGATTGAACCCAAGGCCTTAAATGGACATCGTTTCATCTTAGTGGCAATTGATTACTTCACCAAATGGGTGGAAGAAACTTCTTATACTAACCTAACCAGGAAAGTGATGGTACGGTTTATTAAGAAAAATCTTATATGTCAGTATGGTGTGTCGAGCAGGAATATCACTAATAACGGCTCGAATTTGAACAATAAGATGATGAAAGAGTTTTGTGAAGAATTCAAAATTGCTCAGCACAACTCTTATCCTTACAAGCCTAAGATGAATGGGGATGTTGAAGAGGCTAATAATAACATTAATAAGATCATCCAGAAGATGGTTGTTACATATAAAGATTGGCATGAGATGCTCCTTTTCGCTCTACATGGGTATCGTACATTTGTCCGCACTTCAACAGGGGTAACCCCTTTCTCTCTCATTTATGGTATGGAAGCATAGCTCCCTATCGAGGTGGAGATCCCATCTATGTGTATAATACGATGGTAGAACTGACTTGTTTAGTGTTTTATTGCAAATTTGCGGTTAGCAAGAGTCACCACCAACTTTTCTTTTATCCAACAAAGAAAGGGTGAAAATAACATGAAAGACCTTGATAGATTTTGAGTTCGGGGGGTAAGTTATGAAAAGGGAAGGTGTTAGCACCCTTTTCATCCGTAGTTATCTACGGACTCTTAATCGCTAGCTCACTGTTTGAAATTTTCTTTGCGTGTGTGATTTGAAAATATTTTTGAAAAGGCAAAGTACAGCTAAATTTGTAATGATTCTTGATACAGTCCTCAAGAAAGCGTACAAAGTGTTTGAAAATATTTGTTCTGAAAAGGTGACCTGTAAAGTGTTTATTTTTAAAAAAAAGAGTTGTGAGTAAGCGATTAAAATTTCCTTACCCACTAAAGGTCGTTCTTACTCCTTTCCTTCTCTGTTAGAGATAGTGCTATCCATACCATTAGTTGGTAGGTAGCCCTATCTATTTGATATGAAGGGACAAGTAAAGGGTCATCGAAAGCAACACGTAAGGATACTTTAGCAATTCAAAGGGACTGTCATCATGTTATTCGTAGGCAATAAGGAATTAGATCTTCTTTTCATAGGCAACTCAAGGGATATCGCGAGACTATAATCTTTATTCGGAGGGACCATGATGATTTAATCGAGGGTCTTTGCTAAAGTACCCTTACTTTCGAGGGATATGACCAATTATCCGAAGGTAACAAGAGGAAATTACCCTAGAGGTGTATGTGTGCAAAGTGATTCAATTATAGTTATGTTATCTTATAATTGTTTAAGTTTATCTACCGATTAATTTTATCTTGCCATACAAGCCTATTACTACACACACACACACATATAAATCAGAAGATAAAGTATAAGTGTAGAAAAGTAAAACGCAGAAGATAAAACCTAACACTATTACATGGTCTCGGAAGAGTTACATAATAATTAAAACCTTGTGAAAATTAAAATCTAACTATTACAAATTCTATTCGGAACCTATACAATCGTCTAAATAATAAAATTAAAGAAATAATTAACAAAATGGAAAATAAGTGTTAAGAAATTATTTTTTACAAACCTTAATGTTTAAGTATTATAAGTTAATTTGTATTTTTGGTTGGATTTTATATGTTAATAATAATTATAAAAAAACCTAATGTCTAATAAAATTGAATTTAAAAAATATGTCCAAAATTAGATTAATCTATTAAAAACCTAAATCTGATTTTATTATATTTTTTTATGTATTTTTGATTAAAAATTAATTAAAAGAAAAAGGAAATTAATTAAGAAATAAAATGAAACAAAAAAATAGAAAAGGGGTTGAAAAATAAGTAATAGAAGAGTTGCAGGAGCTGGGGCTTGAACCCGCGCTCTCAAGTTTACCAGTTACCACACTTACCACTAAACCATTTGTTGTCTAGCATTCATAGTTTGACTATCAATAAACAAATAATGAAAATTAGATTTTAAAAAATTAAGAAGTCAAAATTTGTCAAACGTGCGTAAGTGGATTGGGATAAAATATTTGAATGGCCCAATGGCAAGATGCCACGCAGGCCCCTGGTTATCACTGGCCACCATACACGGAGGAGGAGATCGTCTTCTCCGATGATGCATTTTTTAAAACCTGCCAAAATTAGTAAAAAAACAAAAACTAATAACCCTATTTAGGTAATTGGACCCCTGAAAATTCAATGATCACATTAGTTTAGCCTAAAAAAATCGTAGTTAGGGTTTCGAAGAGATTCTACCTCGGTGCCCTAGCCATGGTGGATTCTCGTTCCTGCATCTAACCTTGTAAAATGTGATTCTAAATGGTTCTAAACATGATTATGAACATATATATATATATATATATATATATATATATATATATATATATATATATATATATATATATATACATACATAAAACATTTAAATTGCATGGTTAAATAGTTTGAAATTAAAGAACATGAACAAAACAACGATGTTGAGCTGGAGAGTTCTGAGATGTTATGGACTTGAGTAAAGGTTGGAATGGAATCCTGAGACTTCTAGGAATCTAATAGAACACTCAAAATTTGTTGAAACCTGCTGGAGAATAGGGTTTACTCGTGCCCTAGTTTAAAAATTTTTTTGACATTTTTTGAGAGTTTTTGGAGGCAGGCTCTGCGTGTCCTGTGATCTGATGTTGTTCTTGTATTTATAGGGAATATTCTAGGTCAACAAATGAGAAAAAGATCACGTGATCAATGCATTACCAAAACCAAATTAACATGTTTTCAAACTTTCCAATTTGAAAAGATTATGTTCCAATCTTGCCTCCCACGGTTTTTCATGGTAGGCAAGGAGTTATTGGACCTCAAATTTGATCCAAAACCAAGCCCATATGCCTTGGTCCATCATGTTGTTATTTAATTTAATTTATTTTGTATTTAATGAATAAAAATCAAAACAAATGAAATAAAAATAAAAGACAATGCATGAATGGACTTATGGGTCTTTAAACATGTCATGAACACATTTGAAGCTAAAGACTTAGGCCCATTAGTCCAAAAATGCAATTTTGCTCAAAGTGGACTTCATGCATTTTCTCAAAATTGCTCAACTTGCACCAATCATAACTCTCTCAATTTTTCTCATATGAAGATGATCTTATACTTTTTCGAAAGCTCAAGATGTCCCCCACAACTCTCAGGTTGGTCATTTTTTGATTTGAAGTCTTTATGTTGATGTAAATTGCTTTGACAAAAAAATGTCTTTTTGTTGACTTTCAAAATGACCTGTAATATTTTGGCTCATATCTTTCAAATGAAGCATTTTTGGACTTGAGCTTAGAGAGACAAAGTTGTATATATTTGAATTTCCATCAAAATGGGCTTTGGTTGAGAAGTTTCTGTTGAAGCATGTGAAAGTTATGCTTGGTCAAAGTTTAGTTGAATTCTCCTTAAGAAAACCCTAATTTTGTAACTTTTGTCTTTTGATGAATATTGAGTTTTCTTGATGAATCATGACCAACCCTTGATCAAATGATGAATATGACTTAAAAATATTGATGTTGACAAAAAATATTGGGTTTTTACTGTATGTTGACCATAATTGACTTTTTATCCAATACAATTGATTTTCAATCATCTGAACAATTGACTGAGCAAACTTATGATGGAAGGCTTGAAACTTGTCATGAGGGTACCTTTAAGCATATGAGGAACCATGGAATCCACTTGAGGCATTAGAAGCTCAATTTTCATTGAGAAACACAAAACCCTGGTTGTAGGTCAATTGCTTAGGAGATGTGCTTGTATGCTCAAACCCTTGAGTATTCTTGAGCGATTGAGAACCCTAGGAGCATGAGGAGGTGCCTTGAATCAATTGTCATCAAAAATTGGAGGGAAAATTTTGGGTTACAACAGCTGCCCCTGTTCAATCTTCTTAAACCTGAAGAGTTAGATTGGCATGTCCACCATTCTTGATCTGAAGGTGGAAGAGAATTGAAAACTTAAGTTCCAAAAAATGTACACTAGCTGGTGCACGAAGTAACACTGTTGGTTGATAGTATTGCTTGAATGGGCTTTAAAGATGCCATTCAGAAAGTTGACAGAGTTTCATCGAAGATGGGCTTATAGACATCATCCAAAGTAACTAGAAGATGCACTGGGGAATATTAGAATGAAATCTATGTCTTGATTTCATTTGAGGGAAATTCTTTTCAGAATGAATCTCTGATGGAAATGCTCGTCAGAATCCAGTCTCTGAAGGATATCAATTGGTCATGCAGATAGTCGCCCCGTCCTGTTTTGGGAATTGATCTACATTCTGTTTTTCATTGGTAAACCCATCCTATTTCGGGAATTCATACCACCTGGTCATATAGATAGTTTCCCCGTCCTATTTCGGGAATTAATCTGCGACCTATTTTTCATTGGTAAACCCGTCTTGTTTCGGGAATTCATACCTCCTGGTCATATAGATAGTTTCCCCATTGTTGTACCCCAAAATTTTCCCTCGCATGTTTTCCAAGTTCTTTTCTTATATGGGTGGTCACAAACACTTGATTAAAGAAAAATAAATTTTTTGAAGATGAACAAGGTGTCTTTCGATTGGCATCTTGACAGGCTTCGATTAGGTATCTAGATACTTCAAACAAGCATGGTTTCAAAGTCTCCGATTAGGCATTTGGCACTCTTCGCTGCAGGTCTGATTAACAAGATTCAAATGGGTACTGGGTCCCCCCTTCGATCACGTTCAAATCACAAGGCTTCGACTGTGTATTGGTTATTTCAGGCTTGCCTCTGATTGACAAGGCTAACGGCCTCTACAAGTTCCTTTCAATTCACAAGGCTAAAGGCCTCTTTAAGTTCCCTTCGATTCACTAGGCCAAAAGCCCCTTCATGCTTGCTTTGGATTCACAAGGACAAAGGTTTCTTCTATGATTGCCTTCAATGCATAAGGCAAAGACTTCCTATGAATTTGCTCTCAAGGCCAAGACCCCTCAACACAACTTCTGCACTATGACACACAATATGACCCCTTTGAAAGAGCACTCTAAAAGCCCATTCGAAGGACACATATTGCTGGCTATTATAAAGAGACACATAATCACTGAATGCAAGTTTATCTTATGATGAGTCTTGGTCTTACATGTGGCCAGGCCCAAGCTTCCTGTGCAATGGCATTCGAAGGAAGTGATGATAAGAGGCTTCTATGGACAAAATGGAGTTCTCACTTGGGGGTATTTTAATTAAACAGCTAAGGCAAATAGATGGGTCCAATCTAAAGCCATTCGAAGGACACATAAATGAACCATTCGAAGAAGCAATTTAAAGGCCCATTCGAAGGACACTTAGTGTTTTCTGAAAGAAAGGGGTTTGGTCAAAGATTAGATCTAGTTGGCCAAAATGAAAGAGAAATATGCAAAGATGTTGGCTGGACCAAAATCCCACATATTTCCATACTCAAGCTCCCCGCACAAGCATTTATATTGAAGGAAGCTTTGATTAGCCTGGAAATATTTTTCGTTGGGGCTAGCTGAGTAAGGGCTCAATCGAAGAGGCCTCAATGATGAGACTTGAGCCATTCAAAGGAGACAATTCTGGCCCAACCAAAGAGCAAGGATAAGGGGTACTTCGAAGGCATGATTAACAAGCGTACTTCGATTGACATATCAGAACAAGATCAAGTAATCAATGAAGAAGCTAACTGATCGAAGAAGCTTTAATAGAGAGGTTTATGAACACTTCGAATCAAGACTCTAGGCCATTCAAAGGAGGCAATCAGAGTCATTCGAAGGAGGGCATTTGAAAGCCAAATGTGTCCAGGTTCATAGCAAAGGACAAGAAGCAATGTCTTTGGAAAAGTTTCAAAGTGACATTCATGGCCTTTAAAACAACAACTTAATGGTTGTTTATTCCTTTGTCCTCTTGTCCCCTCCATCCCCTCTATATGAGGAGCACACTAACACACGAGAAAGGAAGATGCAAAAAGGAGGAGACCATATACACACGCACACGCTACCTCATAAGCCATATTAAAACTATCAAAATCCTCATAAGTAGTCCCAATCGAAGGAGTCTTCAGCAATACTCTATTCACTCCCTAAAGTCTGCAGGAAGTATTCCCAATCACCAGCCCCTAAGCAAGCATCACTACGTCCAGAAGTGCCAAATCGAAGCCTCCAACGATTGGTAAGAACTGGTAAAAGGTCAAACATTACATTTTCATGATACATTAACACTTGTAACTCAGTCGATTTATATTCAAGATTAAGAACCTGGGTTCGACACCTAGGTCTGCATTTGTTTTGTTTCTAACACTTGTTGCAGATCCAACCTGAACAGACCAACGCGCACATGATCGAAGGACCTGGGTTCAATACCCAGGTCCTACATCTTTGTTTTGCTAACAGATCTTCGTAGGTTCAATGCCCTCACAAGTGATCCGTCAGGCCCCTTTCAACAATTCCCTCTGGATCAAAAGTAACGTTCTTTCACTGGATCGAAGGATAGCCATCTTACTTTGAATCGAAAGATACCTTCCTCTGAATCGGAAGCCCATCAGTCTTACCTGAAATGAAAGGCCACATTTTCCCTTTGAATCGAAGGAGGGTTCTTTTTATTTTATTTTTTATTTTGCTTTATTTCATTTATTTATTGATTTTTAAATTGACAAATATTCAGGAAAATCACAAAAAAATATTAAGTTAGTTTTTTTTAATTAAACTAATTTTGTAAATAAATTTAATAAATATTTTAACTATTTTCTTTAATTTAAAAAAAATAGAATTTAGGATCTAATTTAGCTTTAATTATTTTCTTTTCATAATAAAAACAACAAAAAACTTAGATTTTATTTTTTTTAGTTAATTTTGTTTTCTAAATTAAATTTTAGGTATTAATTTCATTTAGTTATTTTCTTAAAATAATTTAAAATAAACAAAAAATATTTTCTTATTTCATTTAGATTTGTTTTAGGCTTTAGACATCTTTACCTTTCGCACGTTATTTATTCTCGCATTTTTACATTATTGTACATGTATACTGGATGTAATAGACTAATTAGGATTTCTACCGTTTTCTTTATTTTTCTTCCCCCAAGTTTTGTACATTATAAATATCCCCCTCCCCGAAGCCATGTAATAGCGTAGGGTTATATTTTCGCATTTTACATTTTTTTGTACATATTAACTGTTAGTAATTAGGCTTATATGGAAAGACTAATAACAAAAGGTTAGCAAACCTAACACAAAAGATAAAAAAATAACTGAACATAACACAAATGCACATATACACCTCTAGGGTACCCCAGTTTGATTTCTTTCGGAAAACGATCACAATTCTCGAAATGTGAGAAGTTTTAGTGGCTGTCCTTTAGTTTGAAAAGATCTCAAGTTCCTCGATGACCCTCTCAACGTTGCCTCAGTTAAAAGTGATCTTAGAAATGTAGGACAATTACTAAAATTTCTTGCCAAGTTGCCTTCGTGACCGTAACGTCCCTTCGAATGTCCCTCATACATCCAACAATAGGGCTACCCACTCACTAATAGTAGGATAACACTGTCTAAAGGATAAGAGGAAAAGAATGAACTTTTTTGAGTACAAGTAGATAACTGTTAGATGTTATGCTCAAAACAAACAATTTCCACTTACACATTTCAAAATCATTTGCTTTGCCAACACTCTTGAGGACTGATACAAGAGTTTTCACAAAGAAAATCACCATACTAAGGCATTCCAAAACATTTTTCAAAACACACAAAGCACAAGGTAATTTTAAAATGAGCTAAGCATCTAAGAGCCCGTAGAAAACTACGGATGGAAAGGGTTCTAACACCTCCCCTTTCCATAATCTACCCCCCTTACTTAGAAAATTCTAGAAAAGGTCTTTTTCTATTCTTTTCACCATTTTCTTTGTTGGATAAAATAAAAGTCGATGGCGACTCTTGCTTACCGCAACATTTGCAAACATAAAACACAAAACCAGTATTAATAGTCGGTTCTGCCACCGTATCACAGAACTAGAGACTCTGCTGAGGACTTATTAAAAAGTGGGGTTACCTTAAGAGTTAGTTCATTTTAAACTACTTTACCTTGTATGTTTTGTCTGCTTTACTTTTGAGGGCTTGTTTGGGTTCTTACTATAAATCCTACACCCAGATCCTTGGCACCTTTTAGGTAAGTAGCAATAGATCGCGGGGACTGTGCAGGGTATACCGACACGGTTGTAGCGATAGATATGTTGATGTGACACTTTGGTTGGTACTGGTAGCCCTTGAGTAGTCAAGGAGAATACGGGGCCGCTGCATGGTGTCATGAAGCATCAACTGACCTTAGAACCTTTAATTGAACAACTTGGCCATTAGGAAGTAGTGAGATAGCCGTATTTGGTGTAGTCCTAAGTCAGTTGATACTCGATACTACACTCATTGAGATTTGATTCCCGAGTTTTTTTTGGTGGCAAGTCAATTGTCGATCGGAACGAAACTTGTGGGAAAAATCAGTGATATTGAGATCCCTTAGAACCTGGTTACTATTACTAGGACAGGTTGAGCCAACTAAATTTCAAGAGGGTACTTACCTACAAACCCCATGCAAGCCTAAACCTAAGGCTACTTGTGTGATTTGTTTGCTTTCATTATCTAACGACTTGAACTCTTTGCACGATTTTGTTTATTATCTGATGATATGAGTCATTGTCCAATAACCTGTATTTCTAGCAAGACATACTTGTCTTCATCACCCTACATTTTTGCTTGATGCATATCATACACATCATAGCAGCATACGATAACATTTCCTTAACCATTTCAAGGATCTCAAGGGCCCGTGGTGCAGGTTATGATGAACCAGACGTCTAACAAGGGGCAAGGGGATTTATTTTCCTCTAGCCAATGTCGTCATAAGATCAAAACACGATAACTTGAGTCAGGGGCGATGAACCACTCGATATGGTGAGCTTGAATCTCGTAGAAGGACCTTCAACGATATGGAGTTCTTCAATCAAAGCTTCCATCAACTCCTAACATCTTCTTGTGTTTACCCCGTGAGATCCTTGAAAACATTTACACATCATGCATATCATTACATATCAGGTCTTCCGGTATAGGTCTCTCATGTTTTCACTATTTATTTCAGCAAAAGAAATGGCTCTTGAATAGACATTAAAAGACCTTCAAGCTTAAAATGCTTAGTTTCAGGAAATGTTCCTAGCTCTGGCTAAGGGACATGAGGATCTGAAAACCCTGATCATTAAAGAGAAGACAGAGAAGCCTAAGAAACATGCTGGCATCTTGAATATGGGAAGAAGACTTAGAGGACTAGTCAAGCGAGCTCTAGATCTCACAACTCCATCAAATGAGGGGGATAATCATGAAGATGATAACAACCCAGCGACTGATGAAGATGAAGCTGATTACTCTGAGGAGCAATATCCTCCCGCTGATGATAAATACAAACAACTGGAGGATCGTATCAACGCTATGGAGATTCAGCAGATACATGGCTTGGACTTTGAAGAATTAGGGTTGGTTTATGGCGTGATCATCCCACCAAAATTCAAGGTTCCCACATTTTCCAAATATGACAGGGTTTCTTGTCCTAAACTTTAATTGAGATCATATGTCAGAAAGATACAACCTCACACTGCTGACCGAAAGTTATGGGTCAATTTCTTCCAAGAAAGTTTGGTTGGCACTCAACTGGAGTGGTTCTATCAGCTAGAAGGAACTGACATTCATACTTGTGAAGACTTGGCTGCTGCTTTCTACAAGCAGTATCAATATAATGCCGACCTGGCGCCATCTCGAGTGCAATTGCAGAATATGTCCATAGGCTCAAGAGAAGGGTTCAAGGAATATGCACAAAAATGGAGGTACCTAGCTGGCAGGGTGCAACCTCCTCTCACTGATTGGGAAATAGTAGACATGTTCATGGGCACTTTGACAAGCCCGTTCTTTAATTTACTGATTGGGAGTTCTTCATCCGATTTTACGGAGATGGTTCTGATTGGGGAAAGGATTGAAAGCGGTATCAAGAGTGGGAGGATTCCGATGGCTACATCTTCTATTGCTGAGAAGAAGCCATTTGGTGGAAAAAAAAGAAATTAATGGTGTCTATGGACAAAAGAGCCATAGTAAAAATAACCACCATCAGTCCGTGGGAGCGGTGTTAATGTCTAATCCTACATCTGTTCAACATCAATGGAGCAATAGGAGTAGGATAAAGCATCAACAGAGGCAGTACACTAATATTAATATGCCTTTGTCTCAAGTGTTACAACAATTGCTAAAAGCGGAGCTGATTACACTAAAGGATCCTCCTCAAAAACCTGATACCTCTTTTCCTAAGTACAACCCTAGTGTAAAATGTGCTTACCACTTTGGTAGTCCTGGGCACGACACCGACAGCTATTGGACTTTGAAGAACAGGATTCAAGATTTGATCGACAACAAGGAGATCAAATTTGACTCTCCTAAGACCCCAGTGTGATCACTGCTCCCATGCTAAATCATGGTCAAAATTGAGAGCATTTATTTGAATTATCAGTTGTAAAAAACATTTATCTTTATGTCAAACTTTGGTTATTCATATTGTTGTACCCCAAAATTTTCCCTCCCATATTCCTCAAGATTTGTCAAGAATGATCTTCAAATTATTCAAAATGGCTCAAGGGTTGTACAGTCAGGTCACCTCCTAAGGCAGTCAATTCAAAATTAGGGTTTTGGGTCTTTCAAGGAATTTGGGGTTCTCAATGGTTCAATCAAGTCTCATAGGTCTCTATACATTCTCAAGCACCTACATGCCAAGTTTCAAGACTCACAGTGCCAATTTACACAGTCAACTGCAAGGGCAAAATAGTCATTTTACAGTCAAAAGTAAAGATTTTTTGTCAACATTCTCATTTTGAAGGATAATTCATCATTTGATCAAGGTTTTATCATGATTCATCAAGGATAGCTCAAAAATCATCAAGATGCAAAAGTTACTATTTTTGGACAGCAGAAAAGTCAATTGTACTTTGACAAAGGCATATCTTTTTCATGGTTTATCAGAAAAATCCCATACAATGCTCATTTTGAAGAGGATGTAATTTCCTACAATCCATCTTCACACTCCAAGATCAAGAAATGCTCTCACAAGAAGTTACAAATTTTGACATTATAGGTCAATTTCAAAAGTCAACAAAAGTACACTTTGAGTCAAAGGCCATAACTTGAGATTGGTAAATCCAAATGACATGGGACCAAAGGCATTGGTTAGAGTACTTCAAGAGCTTTCCAAAATGTCATAGAACATGGTCATATGATCAAAATTGAGCAAGTTGTGCATTGGAGAAGTTGGGAAATTTTCATGAATTTGCAAAAGTCAACTATCCTCAAAACTCCATTTTTTGACAAAAGGGCCCACTTTCTTCCACTTGATTCAGCCTTTTCATGCCACACACGTGTCCCATGCTTGATTTCATGACCAAACATTTATTTTTCTATTTTATTTAATTTTTATTGATTTAATTCATTTTAAATCTATAATAATTCAAATAAAATCTAAAAATCAATGGAATAGTATCTTTGTGATTTGTACAGCTTTCATATATCATGTGACAACTAACCAATTCGTGCTAGGGCTTATTTGTGCACAAAATCTCAGATTTGGCCATATTTGGAAAGTTTGTCAATGGTGAAAAAGTGCAAACCTAATTCTCCCATATACATGGATAAAAGCCCAAATTTTGACCTAGACTGATGGCCATATATGCAAGGAAGCCTCCTAAACCTAAGGGACGAACCTAAGAACTGTGAAAACGGCCATACAAAAAACTGAAAAATTGTTGGAAAAGGGGGAGATCAAGAACGATATTGGAGGCGTTTTCAGACAAAAAGAAGAATGTAGCTCCCTTCCTTGCCATCCCTGAAGCTAATGCGATCAAAATCATGTCCATAAAACCCCTACAACACGCTGTAAGTTGTCTCGAACCTTGCTCTAAACATGGAATCTCAACCTCAAATTCTTGCGCCTTTTCTTTAAAATCTTGGCATATTTGTGTTTATCATTCAATTTAGAACAATTTGGCATTATTTGATAACGAGAAATCGTATCATATATTTACCATAAAATTAATCCGCTTTATATCATATTGACCCGATTAACTCCTCGAATATTCCGAGTTTTGTATGATTTTTATGCAGGTACAACATATCTCAGCTCAAACTAGAAAGAAACATGAAATGTGCGAGATTTGCGGCCAAGACCAGAAGAGAAAAGATAAATCTGTCAAGAAATCCAGAATTGCTGCCATTACGGTCGTCACGCCCTTGCCACGACCGTAACGCGCTATTTTATGCAAACTGCACGTAACGCAGCAGCCACGCCCGTAACAAGCATATAAGTGGTTATTTTGAACGTGGTAAAGTGACAGGACGTGGTCAAGTAACAGCATGCACGTACACCTTGTTTTTCTCCAACAACCAAGACCACCTTCTCCTTATTTTTCTCAGCAAGCCAAGAATCTAGGAACAAAAATGTAATTCCAACCGTATTTTATTCTCTATAAATAGCTTAGACTTGGAAAGAAAAAGAGGGGGGAGAGTTGAGTTCACAAAAACCTTGCGGAAGCTCTGCCGATTTTAATCTCGATTCTATTTTCGCACTTCGTTCGATTTTAATTTTCATTCCGACATTCCAATCTTGCCGGCTTGTGGAAGAAGGATCTAGGATATTATTTCTTTTCAGGTTTTTTATTGTATTGATATAATTGCAAATTTATTTATGTTAAATTTCTATTCTTTAACTATAGTGCATGTGTTATTGTTATCTGATTTTATTTCCTGCATTTTAATTCCAAGTATTATGAGTAGCTAAATACCCGTAGTCGGGGTGTGATGAAATAACCGGATGAATTAATGTATTTCTAAGCTAAAACCTTAATTAACTTAATTTCTGGCCGTGATTTTTTATAATTAAAAATTAAGCTTTTTGTTACGAGAGTAAGGAAAGTGAAATAGGGAGAAATCAAGACCACGAGAGTGTGAGGTTTTAACGGGATAGCTAAAGTTAGGCATTCGATTTAAATACAGCGAGAGCGCTTTAAAACGAATTAGATTTATTTAGTTTTCAAAAAGATGCTTTCTAAACACTTATGGTCTAGCGAGAGCAGACATTTGTCTTTAGGAGTATGATCCGAGGTAAGACCACGAGAGTGTGAATCGAGGGTTTTTAAACTGATAAATACTACAGAATAATTCAAGTTAAATGTTTTTATATGCTTAGGTACAATTTAACTCGCATAGGTTCAAAACATTACACTCCGACCGCTTTAATTTTATAAGCCTTTTAATTGAATTTAGTTCCTCCTTTAGTTTTAAACTTCCAAAAAAACCAAACGTGACAAATTTCCGCCTTAGCTAAACTAACCTGTTTTATAACACTAGAGTGATTACGAAGTCCATGTGGGTTCGACATCCTTTTATTACTACCGCGATAGACTGTGCACTTGCAGTTAAGATACCGTTAGACACATTAGGTCAATCGCACATCATTATTCAATTTTGTTTTTGGAACCTCTAACGTAATACCCGAACCTAGGGTTCCAAGCTTTGTTTTTTAGGCGTTTCTGGTACAGGTACAATCAAGGCCAATCATGGCTATATTCATGCTCAGGGAAGAGGGACGATCACATTGATACCCTAAGTGTGCGTTTATATGATCTAGAAGAGATTTTAGGAGTGAGCCACGAAACCTCCTGCGGATAAAAATCCGCAGGTAATAAAACCAGAAATCTATGAGGAAGACGACCACACGTCGCCCCCCATTGGCCCGTTTGAATTACGCGCTTTTATTTTTATTTTTGCAGGCATATTCATTTATTTCATATATATTTTTTCTTCTTATCATAATAACAAATGAAGCAGGATGGTTGAGTGGCTGGGGCGTTAGCTTGTGAACATTGGGACCTGGGTTCGAATCCCAGGTCCCCCAAAACATTATTTCAATTTTGTTTTCAGGTATTCCCATATAGCGCCTAGAATGCAGACCACCATGCACCTCAACTATCAACACGCCAAGTGGCTTGCAAAGCAAATCTAATGGTCACGAGATGATGACCACCATACTCCACAGTCAACGCACTGGCAGGGAATTGGAAAAGTCAAGCAGGCTGCTTACTTTGGGCCTGGAAATTGCCAAGCATACACCCTCTTTGGGCCCAGACCCCCTGGGTTTGCCTTTTTATTTTTCTTTCATTTATATTTTTATTTTATTAACTTGATTTATATTCTTAATTTAATCACTAACAAAATAATATTTATTTTCATAATAAATTCAGAAAGCATAAAAAATATAATATTTTGTATTTATTAAATTTAATTAGTTATTTTGTAAATAAATATTAACATAATTTGTTTAGTTTTAATTAGGTTAATATTAATATTTTCACAATAAATTAAAATTAATGTAGAATTAGGGTTCTTGACAATTTTAATCTTTTTTTTATTTCCTTAAAATATTCTAAAAAAACCAAAAAATATTTCTTTTTATTAATTAATTATTTTAGGTTTAATTAAATGCAAAAAATAACAAAAATATGCTTTATTTCACAAAAAGGGTCAAAACCCTAGAAAACTCTCCGATTTAATTTTTCTCGCGCGTATGATTATTTTTGATCCATATTTTTATTATATAATTGTATTTGCTCCGAGGATGTAATAGCTTTAATTAGGACCTTTTTATCGTTTTTATTTAATTTCCCGCAATTTACTTTTTCAAGGGTTTGTTTTTGGCGATGTAAATACCCGACGCCTTGTAATAGCTTAGTTTTATTTTCCACAAACCATTAACTGCTAGAGGTATGCTAATAGGCTATGCATGATAAGATCCGTCTTAAATTAAAATCAATCGTAGCTCACCATAACATGTACAAGGATAACATAACTGAAACTTGACACACTCGCACATGCCACTCTTAGGGTACGCCTCACTTGGTTTCCTCGACGTGGTCATTGAGTATAGGGTGTTTTAGAGGTCGTCCTCCTGTCTAAAGATCAAAGTTGCCTCGAAATGGTTGCCTCGGATAAAAAATGATCTAAGATATTAGGATTACCGCTAAGGCGTCCTACCATTGCTTTAGTGACCACATGTCCCTTAATCGAATTGACCCGAAAAACTCCAACGACGGTGCTGCCTACTTCTCAATAGTGGGATAGCACTATCTAAAGGACATTTACACAGCTTAATTTCTTTTGAGTAGGTAGATATTCTTAGGTACTTTCTCTTTCAAAACAAAACAACTTTTTCGCACTTACACTTTTCAAACAAAAGTTTTCAACAAACACTTCATACACTCTTGAGGACAGAAACAAGAGTTAAATCGAAGTTTTCAAACAAAACTATTTTCAAAACCCACGAACACAAGAAAAGCAAAACTTTTTGAAAACATAGTGAGCAAGTACCTAAGAGCCCGTGGATAACCACGGATAGAAAGGGTGCTAACACCTTCCCTTTCTATAATCTACCTCCCGAACCCGAGAAACATCTCGAAAAGGAATTTTGCTGTGCTTTTGTCCTTTCCTTGTTGGATTAAATAAAAGACGGTGGCGACTCTTGCTTACCGAGACATTTTGCGAAACGCAAACGCGAACCAGCATTAAAAAACAGTCAGTTCTATTCCCACCGATCACAGAACTGGAGACTCTGCTGGGGAGTATTTATAAGTGAGGTGTACCTTAGGATTAGATCACTCTTGTTTTCAATTGTATGCTTTGTATGCTTTAATTTTGTTGGCTTGTATCAGAGTTTTATAGATCCTAACCCGGATCTGGGGGTACCCTTTTTTAGGTAAGTAGCAATAAACTATGAGGGATCTGTCCGGCATAGACCGAAACGGATGAAGCAGTAGCTACGTTTGTGTGACACCTTGATCTGTACCGATATCCCTTGTGTTGGAACGAGGAGAATATGGGTCTTCTGAGGAGTCGTTAAGCACCAACTGACCTTAGAACCTTAAATTGACCAACTTGGCCATATAACAGTAGCAGTATGCTACGCTCATTGAGACTAAACTCTCGCGATGGTTCCGGCCGCAAGAAAAGGTTGCCAAACTGGAATTATGACCGATTGAGGGTAGTTAGTGATATTGAGATCCTCTAGAACTCGATTACTATTTTTAGGACAGGTCTTAACCAACTGAAACTGAAAGAGGGTGGTACCTAAACTTCATGCCAGCCTGAAATCTAAGGGCTCTTTTGTGTGACTTGTGTGCCTTTACCATGTTTGCCTTTTGTGAATACTTGTGGTGTGCCTTTACCATGACATCATAACATCATAACATTGCATACATCTTGCATAAGGACTAACCCATTTCAAGGATCTCAAGCGTTTGTGATGCAGGTCATGATGAACCAAATGTCTAGCAAGGGGAAAAGGGGATTTATTTTCCTCTAGCCAAGGTTGTTCGGAGATCAAAACATGATAACTTGAGTCAGGGGCTATGACCCACTCGATATGGTGAGCCTGACTCTTGAAGAAGGGTCTCAGCAACATGAAGTTCCTTCAATCAAGCTACCAGATTCAAATTTTAACAAGTTTCTTTGTTTACCCCATGAGATCCTTGAAAACATTGCATACATATATCATACATATCATTGCATTATAGGTACCATTACAGGTCACTTATCTTCTTTGCTCTTTATTTCAGCAATCATCATGTCTACTGAACCTTCCACTGAGCAAGCTATCAAGGCCCTCCAGGCCCAGAATGCCCAGTTCCAAGAGTTGGTTATGAGCCTAGCCCAGGGTCAAGAGGATTTGAAGACTCTGATTCTGAAAGAGAGGAAGAAGAAGAAGAAGAGGACCTTCCTATTCAACACTAGACGCAGGTTTGGAAATGGACTGCAGAACGAGGTTGATCTGACCACCTCATCTGTAGGGAAAGACAGTCCACAAGAGGAAAGGGTTCCTAGCCCCATAGTCTCCGACAACGAGACAAATTATGATGAAGAATAGTACCCTCATGCTGAGGATAGGTACAAACAGTAGGAAGACCGTTTAAGCGCTATGGAGATACTGAATGTACCCGGGCTGGACTTCGGAGACCTAGGTTTATCTTCTGGGGTGGTGATTCCCCATAAATTTGAGGCACCTTCCTTTTCCAAGTATGACGGAGTTTCCTGTCCAAAGCTGCACCTCCGGTTATATGTGAGGAAGATCCAGCCTTACACAGCTGATAAGAATTTGTGGATCCATTTCTTTCAGGATAGTCTTTCAGGGACTCAGCTCGAGTGGTTCTATCAGCTGGATGGAGCCAGTATCCGTAGCTTGGAGGATTTGGCTACTGCGTTCTATAAGCAGTATCAGTATAATTCCGACCTCACTCCTACGCGTACCCAACTCCAGGGTTTGTTAATAGGGACGGGTGAAGGATTTAAAGAGTATGCTCAGAAATGGAGAGACCTTGCCGGAAGGGTGCAGCCACCTTTAACTGACCGTGAGCTGGTTGATATGTTTTTGGGGACCCTGTCTGGTCCATTCTTTAATCATTTGATTGGAAACTCTTCATCCGGATTTACAAACCTTATCTTGACTGGTGAGAGAATTGAAGCTGGCATCAAAAGTGGGTAGATTCAAGAAGCTACACCTTCTGATGCTCATAAAAAGCCTTACAATGGGAAGAAAGAGTCCAATGTTGCGTACAATCAAAAGAGTCGTCGTGACCAACACGTAGGGGCAGTCTTAATCTCTGGTTCTGCGTCACACCGACAACAGCAAAAGGGAAATCAACGAAGGCCGGACGAGCCTAAAAGACAGTTCACTAACATCAACATGTCATTGTCACAAGCATTGCAGCACATGTTGAAGATGAATCTGATTAAGGTGATAAACCCTCCTCCGAATCCTAAGACTTCTTCTCCTAATTACAACCCAGATGCAAGGCGTGCTTATCATTCCGGTAGCCCGGGGCACAATACTAACGATTGTTGGGCGCTGAAATACAAGATTCAGAATATGATTGATGTTAAGGAGATCGAATTCGAGCCTCCTGAGACTCCCAATGTGGTCACTGCTCCCTTGCCAAAACATGGCTAGGATTGAAAGCACTTTAGTTCATTTGAATTCTGAAGTTTTATTTTTCTTTGCTTATTCAAATAATTATCATGTCAAACTCTTTTATTTCATTAATGCATTACACGTGTCTGTTTTGAATTAATTGTTTTCACTATGCTTAAAATTGCTTCATTTTTTGCGATGTTCAACTCTTGATCTAAAATTCTAAACCCTCTGAGGGAGGATGACGAGAATGATACCAAAATCTCTACAGTATGCTTTTGAATAGACCTCGCTGATGATGTACAAGCATTGATTCAAATCCTAAACAGTGGAGTTATAAGGAAGATAATCCCTAGTCAACCCCTTTGAGCCAAAGAAGTTGGAGTTTTTATTTTCACAAATTAAAACCCTTAATTATAACCTGGGGCAGGGTAGTTTTCTCAGTTAATCCAGGTGCACAATGAATGGAATCAAAGAAGTCCTTTCAAAACAAGAGACGGTGTTGGTTCCATATAATCATAAAAATAGGCAGTCATTATCTCTCAGAAATAAAAGCCCATCAAGTCAAAACCTATGAAGGAGACTTACAAAACTGGGGCATCCCGCTGACTGTAATTACAAAAGAAACAGTTCAGGAAAAAGACAGGGATAATAAAATCAAAAATAAAGAGATCCTGCAAACTCTTATAAAAATGACTGCCTATTCAAAATAAATTGTCAACATCCGAACCATCACCGGAATATCAGAGCAAATACTCAAACAAGATCTAATGCACGATTAGCTGAGTTTAGGAATGAAGAACATCACGAAGAGCGGGTGGGTACAAATATACTTAGAGCCTTTATCCTTTGTTTCTTAAACCGTGAACCAAGCCACGTTACAACCCTTCAAAAGTCCTAACTGAAGCACGGGTTAGTTCGAAAGCATACTGTTACAAAAGGTATCCTGACTCCTGTAGGGATTGCTATAAATCCTGAGTTGACATCGCATTTTACAATTTTTTTTTTTGTTTTTTTTGCCTGTTTTATTAAAAATTGCATTTTCAAAGAACTTTAAAACAGACATAAGCTTTGCATTCTTAAAATAACATTGTTTGCATATGACTATTTGTTCAAACAGTAGAGAAATTCGCACGACGAATATCTAGTGACCAAAAACCTCCTCAATAAAAAGAGTCACCTCAAGCGGAAAAAACACTTCCAACCAAGGGGCAGACATGATCATTGTCCATCATCTGGGGCAGTCAAGTCAAGATTCAAGGAATCTCTCGAGATGCCAAATAGCCAGGGGTAGATCTCCGTCTGAATCACTTGGGGCATTGGACATGAATTCCAGCGACGAATCTTGCACGATCGAGCATCTTATGGTAGTATGGCAACACAATACTACTGACGGTGACAACTCCCTACATCCTGAGAGCATGGACATAATAAAAAAACACTACGCATAATCAAAGACCCGCTAGGTCGACCGGCCTAGGCAAAAATAAGGGCTTCCCGGCGAACCAAAAGGGTTCGGGCAAAAATAAGGGATGAAAATAAAAAAAATCTGTACACCCGGCAAGTCGAAAACCTGAAAAGGCGGCTCGGGCAAAAAGGGGTATCCCGATGGACTGAAAACCCGAAAGGGCGGTCCAGGCAAAAATTAGGGATCAAAGCGTACGATTATGTCCCGTCACTTGCCTACCAAAAGAAGATTTGTCAATCGACAGTTATCAAGCACCTCATAGGCCTTCTTCTCCCGCAGAAACTGGGGCAATAAGAATTGTCCGAACTGTGCAAATGCTCTGTCCACCAGGTACCAAGATAGATTCAGCTAAAGAATATGACCAAGATATCGTCACTACCCGCAGAGTAAGACAGTAATGGTAGCTCTCCCCATTGAGACTTGCAATCCTGAACAAATCAGCAATACTCTTCCCAAGCAGGGTTGGCCTACCATAAGCCCTAAAAAGGTTGGGTATCCCCAGTAGGTCTTAATATTCCCCAGCGGAGTATACAGATATTCCTCAGCAAGCATCCCCAACAGTCTTAATATTCCTCGACAGAGTATAAGAATGTTCCCCGACCGAATACAAGATACCCCAGTGGAGCCATTTCCCAGTGCAGTCTAAAAAAGGGCTTCCCCGCCAGAGTCGAATCATCTTACCCAGTAGATTCTAGAAGCTTGTCCCCTGCAGAGTACAAATGCATCTTCTCAGCCAAATTCAAAGGTTATCCCCACGAGAGCCCAACTGTGTTATCCTCAGCAAGTCGCAACTGAAAGGTCATCCCCAGCGAAGTTCTCTCTATCCCCAACGGAGTTCACCATCAAAATCCCCAACAAAGCTTGTCAACGGAATCCCCAGTGGAGTTATCGTTAAAATCTCAGCAAAGTATCTCTTCCCACAGAATAATTCCCCGCAGAGTAATATCTTCACTAGTTTATTCCCCAACGGAATTCTTTTCTCCTGCAGGTTTATTCTCCCAATCACCTTCGTTCATCATCCCCAGCGGAAATGAAGAACTCAACACTATTCTCCAGCAGCTCCGGGATTTATTTTCCCCAACTAAAAACATCACATCTTCATACATTATGACATGCATACGCATCATACGACACGATCTCATTTATTTTTGAGAACATCATGACGTCATGCATTTCATACATCATGACATTGCATACAACTAACGTTTTACATTTTTCAGGAAAAGGTCAATCAAAAGATGGCTACCATCAACCTTCTTAAGTTCCAGATTAATACCTGTAACAAGCCAGGAAAAGCATCTGTGGACGACTAATTCCAGATTAATACCTATAACAAGCCAGGAAAAGCATCTGTGGACGACTAATTCCAGATTACTGCCTGTAACAAGCCAGGAAGACTTTCTTTCTCAGGTCAGAGATTAATACCTGAAACCAGCCAGGACAACTATCTCATCGGCCAACCTTTTCAAGTTCCAGATTAATGCCTATAACAAGCCAGGAAAATTCTGTGGACGACTGATTATAGGTTAATACCTGAAACCAGACAGGACAATTATCTACTTGACCATCATGAAGCAACCCTACACCGGTTCCTTCTCATTTCCAAGATGAAGTTTTACACTCACTCATCCTCAGGCAACCCTACACCGGTTCCTTCTAAATTTCAAGATGAAGTTTTACACGGACTCATCATTAGGTGACCCTACATCGGTTCCTTCTCGTTCCAAGATGGAGTTTCACACGAACTCATCGTCAAAATAACCTTACCCCGGTCCATCCAAAAGTTTTACACGAACTTATCCCAAAGTAACCTTACCCCGATTCATCCAGAAGTTTCACACGAACTTATCTCGCAGTAACCTTACCCCGATTCATCCAGAAGTTTTACACGAACTTATCCCAAGGTAACCTTACCCAGGTTCCTCCAGAAGTTTCACACAAACTTATCCCGAAACAACCCTACACCGGTTCCTTCTCAACTCCAGATGAAGTTTTACATGGACTCCTCATCAGGAAACCCTACACCGGTTCCCTCTCTTCAAGATGCAGTTTCACACGGACTCATCATCAGGCAACCCTACACCGGTTCCTTCTCATTTTCAGATGAAGTTTTACACAGACTCATCAGACTACCCTACACCGGTTCCACTTCTTCAAGACGTATTTTTACACGGACTCATCATCAGTCAACCCTACACAGGTTTCCTTCCTTCCAAGATGCATTTTTACACGGACTCATCATCAGGTAACCCTACACCGGTTCCTTCTTTCATTCAGATGCAGTTTTACATGGACTCATCGTCAGGCAACCCTACACATGTTCCTTCTTTCAACTTACAAAATTACAATTCAACAAACAATCTCCAGATGGCATCTATAAGCCCATCCTCCTACCAACAATCTCCAAATGGCATTTGTAAGCCCATTCCCGATATCACAATGTTGATACTACACCACACGAGTGCAAATTTCTGGGAACTTTAATGTTCAATCATCTTCCACCTTCGGATCACAAAACGCACACAAGCCAATCTACATCCTTAGGTTTAAGAAGATTGAACAGGGGAAACTGTTGTACCCCAAAATTTTCCCTCCCATATTCCTCAAGATTTGTCAAGAATGATCTTCAAATTGTTCAAAATGGCTCAAGGGTTGTACAGTCAGGTCACCTCCTAAGGCAGTCAATTCAAAATTAGGGTTTTGGGTCTTTCAAGGAATTTGGGGTTCTCAATTGTTCAATCAAGTCTCATAGGTCTCTATACATTCTCAAGCACCTACATGCCAAGTTTCAAGACTCACAGTGCCAATTTACATAGTCAAAAGCTCCATTTAATCTACAGTCAACTGCAAGGGCAAAATGGTCATTTTACAGTCAAAAGCCAATATTTTTGTCAACATTCTCATTTTGAAGGATAATTCATCATTTGATCAAGGGTTGATCATGATTCATCAAGGATAGCTCAAAAATCATCAAGATGCAAAAGTTACTATTTTTGGACAGTAGAAAAGTCAACTGTACTTTGACAAGGGCATAACTTTTTTATGGTTTATCAGAAAAATCCCATCCAATGCTCATTTTGAAGAGGATGTAATTTCCTACAATCCATCCTCACACTCCAAGATCAAGAAATGCTCTCACAAGAAGTTACAAATTTGGACATTATAGGTCAATTTCAAAAGTCAACAAAAGTACACTTTGAGTCAAAGGCCATAACTTGAGATTGGTAAATCCAAATGACATGGGACCAAAGGCATTGGTTAGAGGACTTTAAGATCTTTCCAAAATGTCCAAGAACATGGTCATATGATCAAAATTGAGCAAGTTGTGCATTGGAGAAGTTGGGAAATTTTCATGAATTTGCAAAAGTCAACTATCCTCAAAACTCCAATTTTTGACAAAAGGGCCCACTTTCTTCCACTTGATTCAGCCTTGTCATGCCACACACGTGTCCCATGCTTGATTTCATGACCAAACATTTATTTTTCTATTTTATTTAATTTTTATTGATTTAATTCATTTTAAATCTATAATAATTCAAATAAAATCTAAAAATCAATGGAATAGTATCTTTGTGATTTGTACAGCTTTCATATATCATGTGACAACTAACCATTCGTGGTAGGGCTTATTTGTGCACAAAATCTCAGATTTGGCCATATTTGGAAAGTTTGTCAATGGTGAAAAAGTGCAAACCTAATTCTCCCATATACATGGATAAAAGCCCAAATTTTGACCTAGACTGATGGCCATATATGCAAGCAAGCCTCCTAAACCTAAGGGACGAACCTAAGAACTGTGAAAACGACCATACAAAAAACTGAAAAATTGTTGGAAAAGGGGGAGATCAAGAACGATATTGGAGGCGTTTTCAGACAAAAAGAAGAACGTAGCTCCCTTCCTTGCCATCAACTGAAGCTAAAGCGATCAAAATCACGTCCAGAACCCCCCTACAACGCGCTGTAAGTTGTCTCGAACCTTGCTCTGAACATGGAATCTCAACCTCCAATTCTTGCGCCTTTTCTTTAAAATCTTGGCATATTTGTGTTTACCATTCAATTTAGAACAATTTGGCATTATTCAATTTTGTTTTTGGAACCTCTAACGTAATACCCGAACCTAGGGTTCCAAGCTTTGTTTTTTAGGCGTTTTTGGTACAGGTACAATAAAGGCCAATCATGGCTATATTCATGCTCAGGGAAGAGGGACGATCACATTGATACCCTAAGTGTGCGTTTATATGACCTGGAAGAGATTTTAGGAGTGAGCCACGAAACCTCCTGCGGATAAAAATCCGCAGGTAATAAAACCAGAAATCTGTGAGGAAGACGACCACACGTCGCCCCCCCATTGGCCCGTTTGAATTACGCGCTTTTATTTTTATTTTTGCAGGCATATTCATTAATTTCATATATATTTTCTTCTACTTATCATAATAACAAATGAAGCAGAATGGTTGAATGGCTGGGGCGTTAGCTTGCGAACATTGGGACCTAAGTTCGAATCCCAGTTCCCCCAAAACATTATTTCAATTTTGTTTTCAGGTATTCCCATATTGCGCCTAGAATGCAGACCACCATGCACCTCAACTATCAACACGCCAAGTGGCTTGCAAAGCAAATCTAGAAGGAATCTGGAATAAGTATTAGAATGTCAGCCATATCTCGATCACATCTGAACTGTTTCTAGAAGAGAATCTAGAGTAAGTATCAGAATGTCAGCCATATCTAGATCGCATCTGATCTGTCTCTAGAAGGAATCTGGCATAAGTATCAAAATGTCATCCATATCTAGATCGCATCTGAATTGTCTCTAGAAGGAATCTGGAATAAGTATCAGAATGTCAATTATATCTGGATCGCATTTGAACAGTCTCTAGAAGGAATCTGGAATAAGTATCATAATGTCAGCCATATTTGGATCGCATATGAACTATTTCTAGAAGAGAATCTGCAGTAAGTATCAGAATGTCAGCCATATCTGGATCGCATCTAAACTATCTCTAGACGGAATCTAGAATAAGTATCAAAATGTCAGCCATATCTAGATCGCATCTGAACTGTCTCTAGAAGGAATCTGGAATAAGTATCAGAATGTCAGCTATATCTGGATCGCATTTGAACTGTTTCTAGAAGGAATCTGGAATAAGTATCAGAAGGTCAACCATATCTGGATCGCATCTGAACTGTTTCTAGAAGAGAATCTGGAGTAAGTATCAGAATGTCAGCCATATCTGGATCACATCTGAATTGTCTCTAGAAGTAATCTGGAATAAATATCAGAATGTCAGCCATATTTGGATGCATCTGAATTGTCTCTAGAAGGAATCTGGAATAAGTATCAGAATGTCAGCCATATCAGGATCGCATCTGAACTGTCTCTAGAAGAAATCTGGAGAAAGTATCAGAATGTCAGCCATATCTGGATCGCATCTGAACTGTCTCTAGAAGGAATCTAGAATAAGTATCAGAATGACAACCATATCTGGATCGCATCTGAACTGTCTCTAGAAGGAATCTGGAATAAGTATCAGAATGTCACCCATATCTGGATCGCATCTGAACTGTCTCTAGAAGGAATCTGGAATAAGTATCAGAATGTCAGCCATATCTGAATCGCATCTGAACTATTTCTAGAAGAGAATCTGGAGTAAGTATCAGAATTTCAACCATATCTAGATCGCATCCGAATTGTCTCTATAAGGAATCTGGAATAAGTATCAGAATGTCATCCATATCTGGATTGCATCTGAACTGTCTCTAGAAGGAATCTGGAATAAGTATCAGAATGTCAGCCATATCTGGATCGCATTTGAACTGTTTCTAGAAGAGAATCTGGAGTAAGTATCAGAATGTCAGCCATATCTGGATCGCATTTGAACTGTCTCTAGAAGGAATCTGGAATAAGTATCAGAATGTCAGCCATATCTGGATCGCATCTGAATTGTTTCTAGAAGAGAATCTGGAGTAAGTATACGAATGTCAGCCATATCTGGATCGCATCCGAATTGTCTCTAGAAGAAATCTGGAATAAGTATCAAAATGTCAGCCATATCTGGATCGAATCTGAACTGTTTCTAGAAGAAAATCTGGAGTAAGTATCAGAATGTCAGCCATATCTGGATAGCATCTAAATTGTCTCTAGAAGAAATCTGGAATAAGTATCAGAATGTCAGCCATATCTGGATGCATCTGAACTGTCTCTAGAAGGAATTTGGAATAAGTATCAGAATGTCAGCCATATCTGGATCGCATCTGAACTGTCTCTAGAAGGAATCTGGAATAAGTATCAAAATGTCAGCCATATCTGGATCGCATCAGAACTGTCTCTAGAAGGAATATGGAATAAGTATCAGAATGAAAGCCATATCTGGATCGCATCTGAACTATCTCTAGAAGGAATCTAGAATAAGTATCAGAATTTCAGCCATACCTGGATCGCATCTGAACTGTCTCTAGAAGGAATCTGGAATAAGTATCAGAATGTCACCCATATCTGTATCACATATGAATAGTCTCTAGAAGGAATCTGGAATAAGTATCAGAATGTCAGCCATATCTGAATCGCATCTGAACTGTTTCTAGAAGAGAATCTGGAGTAAGTATCAGAATGTCAACCATATCTAGATCGCATCCGAATTGTCTCTATAAGGAATCTGGAATAAGTATCAGAATGTCAGCCATATCTGGATCGCATCTGAACTGTCTCTAGAAGGAATCTGGAATAAGTATTAGAATGTCAGCCATATCTGGATCGCATTTGAACTGTTTCTAGAAGAGAATCTGGAGTAAGTATCAGAATGTCAGCCATATCTGGATCACATCTGAACTATGTCTAGAAGGAATCTTGAATAAGTATCAGAATGTCAGCCATATCTGGATCGCATCTGAACTGTTTCTAGAATAGAATCTGGAGTAAGTATCAGAATGTCAGCCATATCTGGATCGCATCCGAATTGTCTCTAGAAGGAATCTGGAATAAGTATCAAAATGTCAGCCATATCTGGATCACATCTGAACTGTTTCTAGAAGAGAATCTGGAGTAAGTATCAGAATGTCAGCCATATCTGGATCGCATCTAAATTGTCTCTAGAAGGAATCTGGAATAAGTATCAGAATGTCAGCCATATCTAGATGCATCTGAACTGTCTCTAGAAGGAATCTGGAATAAGTATCAGAATGTTAGCCATATCTGGATCGCATCTGAACTATCTCTAGAAGGAATCTGGAATAAGTTTCAAAGTTTCAACCATATCTGGATCGCATCAGAATTCTCTCTAGAAGGAATCTGGAATAAGTATCAGAATGACAGCCATATCTGGATCGCATCTGAACTATCTCTAGAAGGAATCTGGAATAAGTATCAGAATGTCAGCCATATCTGGATCGCATCTGAACTGTCTCTAGAAGGAATCTGGAATAAGTATCTGAATATCAGCCATATCTGGATCGCATCTGAACTATTTCTAGTAGAGAATCTGCAGTAAGTATCAGAATGTCAGCCATATCTGGATCGCATCTAAACTGTCTCTAGACGGAATCTAGAATAAGTATCAAAATGTCAGCCATATCTAGATCGCATCTGAACTGTCTCTAGAAGGAATCTGGAATAAGTATCAGAATGTCAGCTATATCTGGATCGCATTTGAACTATTTCTAGAAGGAATCTGGAATAAGTATCAGAAGGTCAACCATATCTGGATCGCATCTGAACTGTTTCTAGAAGAGAATCTGGAGTAAGTATCAGAATGTCAGCCATATCTGGATCGCATCTGAATTGTCTCTAGAAGTAATCTGGAATAAATATCAGAATGTCAGCCATATCTGGATGCATCTAAATTGTCTCTAGAAGGAATCTGGAATAAGTATCAGAATGTCTGCCATATTTGGATCGCATCTGAACTGTCTCTAGAAGAAATCTGAAAAAAGTATCAGAATGTCAGCCATATCTGGATCGCATCTGAACTGTCTCTAGAAGGAATCTAGAATAAGTATCAGAATGACAGCCATATCTGGATCGCATCTGAACTGTCTCTAGAAGGAATCTGGAATAAGTATCAGAATGTCACCCATATCTGGATTGCATCTGAACTGTCTCTAGAAGGAATCTGGAATAAGTATCAGAATGTCAACCATATCTGAATCGCAGCTGAACTGTTTCTAGAAGAGAATCTGGAGTAAGTATCAGAATGTCAACCATATCTAGATCGCATCCGAATTGTCTCAATAAGGAATCTGGAATAAGTATCAGAATGTCAGCCATATATGGATCGCATCTGAACTGTCTCTAGAAGGAATCTGGAATAAGTATCAGAATTTCAGCCATATCTGGATTGCATTTGAACTGTTTCTAGAAGAGAATCTGGAGTAAGTATCAGAATGTCAGCCATATCTGGATCGCATTTGAACTGTCTCTAGAAGGAATCTGGAATAAGTATCAGAATGTCAGCCATATCTGGATCGCATCTGAACTGTTTCTAGAAGAAAATCTGGAGTAAGTATCAGAATGTCAGCCATATCTGGATAGCATCTAAATTGTCTCTAGAAGGAATCTGGATTAAGTATCAGAATGTCAGCCATATCTGGATGCATCTGAACTGTCTCTAGAAGGAATCTGGAATAAGTATCAGAATGTCAGCCATATCTGGATCGCATCTGAACTGTCTCTAGACGGAATCTGGAATAAGTATCAAAATGTCAGCCATATCTGGATCGCATCAGAACTGTCTCTAGAAGGAATATGGAATAAGTATCAGAATGAAAGCCATATCTGGATCGCATCTGAACTATCTCTAGAAGGAATCTGGAATAAGTATCAGAATGTCAGCCATATCTGGATCGCATCTGAACTGTCTCTAGAAGGAATCTGGAATAAGTATCAGAATGTCACCCATATCTATATCACATCTGAATTGTCTCTAGAAGGAAACCGGAATAAGTATCAGAATGTCAGCCATATCTGAATCACATCTGAACTGTTTCTAGAAGAGAATCTGGAGTAAGTATCAGAATGTCAACAATATCTAAATCGCATCCGAATTGTCTCTATAAGGAATCTGGAATAAGTATCAGAATGTCAGCCATATCTGGATCGCATCTGAACTGTCTCTAGAAGGAATCTGGAATAAGTATCAGAATGTCAGCCATATCTGGATCGCATTTGAACTGTTTCTAGAAGAGAATCTGGAGTAAGTATCAGAATGTCTGCCATATCTGGATCGTATCTGAACTATCTCTAGAAGGAATCTGGAATAAGTATCCGAATGTCAGCCATTTCTGGATCGCATCTGAACTGTTTCTAGAAGAGAATCTGGAGTAAGTATCAGAATGTCAGCCATATCTGGATCGCATTTGAACTGTTTCTAGAAGAGAATCTGAAGTAAGTATCAGAATGTCAGCCATATCTGGATCGCATTTGAACTGTCTCTAGAAGGAATCTGGAATAAGTATCAGAATATCAGCCATACTCGGATCGCATCTGAACTGTTTCTAGAAGAGAATCTGGAGTAAGTATCAGAATGTCAGCCATATCTGGATCGCATCCGAATTGTCTCTAGAAGGAATCTGGAATAAGTATCAAAATGTCAATCATATCTGGATCGCATCTGAACTGTTTCTAGAAGAAAATCTGGAGTAAGTATCAGAATGTCAGCCATATCTGGATAGCATCTAAACTGTCTCTAGAAGGAATCTGGAATAAGTATCAGAATGTCAGCCATATCTGGATGCATCTGAACTGTCTCTAGAAGGAATCTGGAATAAGTATCAGAATGTCAGCCATATCTGGATCGCATCTGAACTGTCTCTTCTAGAATCTGCAGTAAGTATCAGAATGTCAGCCATATCTGGATCGCATCTAAACTGTCTCTAGACGGAATCTGGAATAAGTATCAAAATGTCAGCCATATCTGGATCGCATCTGAACTGTCTCTAGAAGGAATCTGGAATAAGTATCAGAATGTCAGCTATATCTGGATCACATTCAAACTGTTTCTAGAAGGAATCTGGAATAAGTATCAGAAGGTCAACCATATCTGGATCGCATCTGAATTGTCTCTAGAAGTAATCTGGAATAAATATCAGAATGTCAGCCATATCTGGATGCATCTGAATTGTCTCTAGAAGGAATCTGGAATAAGTATCAGAATGTCAGCCATATCTGGATCGCATCTGAACTGTCTCTAGAAGAAATCTGGAAAAAGTATCAGAATGTCAGCCATATCTGGATCGCATCTGAACTGTCTCTAGAAGGAATCTAGAATAAGTATCAGAATGACAGCCATATCTGGATCGCATCTGAACTGTCTTTAGAAGGAATCTGGAGTAAGTATCAGAATGTCACCCATATCTGGATCGCATCTGAACTGTCTCTAGAAGGAATCTGGAATAAGTATCAGAATGTCAGCCATATCTGGATCGCATCTGAACTGTTTCTAGAAGAGAATCTGGAGTAAGTATCAGAATGTCAGCCATATCTGGATAGCATCTAAATTGTCTCTAGAAGGAATCTGGATTAAGTATCAGAATGTCAGCCATATCTAGATACATCTGAACTGTCTCTAGAAGGAATCTGGAATAAGTATCAGAATGTTAACCATATCTGGATCGCATCTGAACTGTCTCTAGACGGAATCTGGAATAAGTATCAAAATGTCAGCCATATCTGGATCGCATCAGAACTGTCTCTAGAAGGAATCTGGAATAAGTATCAGAATGACAGCCATATCTGGATCGCATCTGAACTATCTCTAGAAGGAATCTGGAATAAGTATCAGAATGTCAACCATATCTGGATCGCATCTGAACTGTCTCTAGAAGGAATCTGGAATAAGTATCAGAATGTCACCCATATCTGTATCACATCTGAATTGTCTCTAGAAGGAAACCGGAATAAGTATCAGAATGTCAGCCATATCTGAATCACATCTGAACTGTTTCTAGAAGAGAATCTGGAGTAAGTATCAGAATGTCAACAATATCTAAATCGCATCCGAATTGTCTCTATAAAGAATCTGGAATAAGTATCAGAATGTCAGCCATATCTGGATCGCATCTGAACTGTCTCTAGAAGGAATATGGAATAAGTATCAGAATGTCAGCCATATCTGGATCGCATTTGAACTGTTTCTAGAAGAGAATCTGGAGTAAGTATCAGAATGTCAGCCATATCTGGATCGTATCTGAACTATCTCTAGAAGGAATCTGGAATAAGTATCCGAACGTCAGCCATTTCTGGATCGCATCTGAACTGTTTCTAGAAGAGAATCTGGAGTAAGTATCAGAATGTCAGCCATATCTGGATCGCATTTGAACTGTTTCTAGAAGAGAATCTGAAGTAAGTATCAGAATGTCAGCCATATCTGGATCGCATCTGAACTGTCTCTAGAAGGAATCTGGAATAAGTATCAGAATGTCAGCCATATCTGGATCGCATCTGAACTGTTTCTAGAAGAGAATCTGGAGTAAGTATCAGAATGTCATCCATATCTGGATCGCATCCGAATTGTCTCTAGAAGGAATCTGGAATAAGTATCAAAATGTCAGTCATATCTGGATCGCATCTGAACTGTTTCTAGAAGAAAAGCTGGAGTAAGTATCAGAATGTCAGCCATATCTGGATAGCATCTAAATTGTCTCTAGAAGGAATCTGGAATAAGTATCAGAATGTCAGCCATATCTGGATGCATCTGAACTGTCTCTAGAAGGAATCTGGAATAAGTATCAGAATGTCAGCCATATCTGGATCGCATCTGAACTGTCTCTAGAAGGAATCTGGAATAAGTATCAAAATGTCAGCCATATCTGGATCGCATCAGAACTGTTTCTAGAAGGAATATGGAATAAGTATCAGAATGAAAGCCATATCTGGATCGCATCTGAACTATCTCTAGAAGGAATCTGGAATAAGTATCAGAATGTCACCCATATCTGGATCGCATCTGAACTGTCTCTAGAAGGAATCTGGAATAAGTATCAGAATGTCACCCATATCTGTATCACATATGAATTGTCTCTAGAAGGAATCTGGAATAAGTATCAGAATGTCAGCCATATTTGAATCGCATCTGAACTGTTTCTAGAATAGAATTTGGAGTAAGTATCAGAATGTCAACCATTTCTAGATCGCATTCGAATTGTCTCTATAAGGAATCTGGAATAAGTATCAGAATGTCAGCCATATCTGGATGCATCTGAACTGTCTCTAGAAGGAATCTGGAATAAGTATCAGAATGTCAGCCATATCTGGATCGCATCTGAACTGTCTCTAGAATGAATCTGGAATAAGTATCAGACTGTCAGCCATATCTGGATCGCATTTGAACTGTTTCTAGAAGAGAATTTGGAGTAAGTATCAGAATGTCAGCCATATCTGGATCGCATCTGAACTATCTCTAGAAGGAATCTGGAATAAGTATCAGAATGTCAGCCATATCTGGATCGCATATGAACTGTTTCTAGAAGAGAATCTGGAGTAAGTATCAGAATGTCAGCCATATCTGGATCGCATCCGAATTGTCTCTAGAAGGAATCTGGAATAAGTATCAAAATGTCAGCCATATCTGGATCACATCTGAACTGTTTCTAGAAGAGAATCTGGAGTAAGGATCAGAATGTCAGCCATATCTGGATCGCATCTAAGTTGTCTCTAGAAGGAATCTGGAATAAGTATCAGAATGTCAGCCATATCTAGATGCATCTGAACTGTCTCTAGAAGGAATCTGGAATAAGTATCAGAATGTCAGCCATATCTGGATCGCATCTGAACTATCTCTAGAAGGAATCTGGAATAAGTATCAAAATTTCAACCATATCTGGATCGCATCAGAACTGTCTCTAGAAGGAATCTGGAATAAGTATCAGAATGACAACCATATCTGGATCGCATCTGAACTATCTCTAGAAGGAATCTGGAATAAGTATCAGAATGTCAGCCATATCTGGATCGCATCTGAACCGTCTCTAGAAGGAATCTGGAATAAGTATCTGAATGTCAGCCATATCTGGATCGCATCTGAACTATTTCTAGTAGAGAATCTGCAGTAAGTATCAGAATGTCAGCCATATCTGGATCGCATCTAAACTGTCTCTAGACGGAATCTGGAATAAGTATCAAAATGTCAGCCATATCTAGATCGCATCTGAACTGTCTCTAGAAGGAATCTGGAATAATTATCAGAATGTCAGCTATATCTGGATCGCATTCGAACTGTTTCTAGAAGGAATCTGGAATAAGTATCAGAAGGTCAACCATATCTGGATCGCATCTGAATTGTCTCTAGAAGTAATCTGGAATAAATATCAGAATGTCAGCCATATCTGGATGCATGTGAATTGTCTCTAGAAGGAATCTGGAATAAGTATCAGAATGTCAGCCATATCTGGATCGCATCTGAACTGTCTCTAGAAGAAATCTGGAAAAATTATCAGAATGTCAGCCATATCTGGATCGCATCTGAACTATCTCTAGAAGGAATCTAGAATAAGTATCAGAATGACAGCCATATCTGGATCGCATCTGAACTGTCTTTAGAAGGAATCTGGAATAATTATCAGAATGTCACCCATATCTGGATCGCATCTGAACTGTCTCTAGAAGGAATCTGGAATAAATATCAGAATGTCAGCCATATCTGAATCGCATCCGAATTGTCTCTATAAGGAATCTGGAATAAGTATCAGAATGTTAGCCATATCTGGATCGCATCTGAACTGTCTCTAGATGGAATCTGGAATAAGTATCAGAATGTCAGCCATATCTGGATCGCATTTGAACTGTTTCTAGAAGAGAATCTGGAGTAAGTATCAGAATGTCAGCCATATCTGGATCGCATTTGAACTGTCTCTAGAAGGAATCTGGAATAAGTATCAGAATGTCAGCCATATATGAATCGCATCTGAACTGTTTCTAGAAGAGAATCTGGAGTAAGTATCAGAATGTCAGCCATATCTGGATCGCATCTGAACTGTTTCTAGAAGAGAATCTGGAGTAAGTATCAGAATGTCAGCCATATCTGGATCGCATCCGAATTGTCTCTAGAAGGAATCTGGAATAAGTATCAAAATGTCAGCCATATCTGGATCACATCTGAACTGTTTCTAGAAGAGAATCTGTAGTAAGTATCAGAATGTCAGCCATATCTGGATCGCATCTAAGTTGTCTCTAGAAGGAATCTGGAATAAGTATCAGAATGTCAGCCACATCTAGATGCATCTGAACTGTCTCTAGAAGGAATCTGGAATAAGTATCAGAATGTCAGCCATATCTGGATCGCATCTGAACTATCTCTAGAAGGAATCTGGAATAAGTATCAAAATTTCAACCATATCTGGATCGCATCAGAACTGTCTCTAGAAGGAATCTGGAATAAGTATCAGAATGACAGCCATATCTGGATCGTATCTGTACTATCTCTAGAAGGAATTTGGAATAAGTATCAGAATGTCAGCCATATCTAGATCGCATCTGAACTGTCTCTAGAAGGTATCTGGAATAAGTATCTGAATGTCAGCCATATCTGGATCGCATCTGAACTATTTCTAGTAGAGAATCTGCAGTAAGTATCAGAATGTCAGCCATATCTGGATCGCATCTAAACTGTCTCTAGACGAAATCTGAAATAAGTATCAAAATGTCAGCCATATCTAGATCACATCTGAACTGTCTCTAGAAGGAATCTGGAATAAGTATCAGAATGTCAACTATATCTGGATCGCATTCGAACTGTTTCTATAAGGAATCTGGAATAAGTATCAGAAGGTCAACCATATCTGGATCGCATCTGAATTGTCTCTAGAAGTAATCTGGAATAAATATCAGAATGTCAGCCATATCTGGATACATCTGAATTGTCTCTAGAAGGAATCTGGAATAAGTATCAGAATGTCAGCCATATCTGGATCGCATCTGAACTGTCTCTAGAAGAAATCTGGAAAAAGTATCAGAATGTCAGCCATATCTGGATCGCATCTGAATTGTCTCTAGAAGGAATCTAGAATAAGTATCAGAATGACAGCCATATCTGGATCGCATCTGAACTGTCTCTAGAAGGAATCTGGAATAAGTATCAGAATGTCACCCATATCTGGATCACATCTGAACTGTCTCTAGAAGGAATCTGGAATAAGTATCAGAATGTCAGCCATATCTGAATCGCATCTGAACTGGTTCTAGAAGAAAATCTGGAGTAAGTATCAGAATGTCAACCATATCTAGATCGCATCTGAATTGTCTCTATAAGGAATCTGGAATAAGTATCAGAATGTCAGCCATATCTGGATCGCATCTGAACTGTCTCTAGATGGAATCTGGAATAAGTATCAGAATGTCAGCCATATCTGGATCGCATTTGAACTGTTTCTAGAAGAGAATCTGGAGTAAGTATCAGAATGTCAACCATATCTAGATCGCATCCGAATTGTCTCTATAAGGAATCTGGAATAAGTATCAGAATGTCAGCCATATCTGGATCGCATCTGAACTATCTCTAGATGGAATCTGGAATAAGTATCAGAATGTCAGCCATATCTGGATCGCATTTGAACTGTTTCTAGAAGAGAATCTGGAGTAAGTATCAGAATGTCAGCCATATTTTGATCGCATTTGAACTGTCTCTAGAAGGAATCTGGAATAAGTATCAGAATGTCAGCCATATCTGGATCGCATCTGAACTGTCTCTAGAAGGAATCTGGAATAATTATCAGAATGTCAGCCATATCTGGATCGCATCTGAATTGTCTCTAGAAGGAATCTAGAATAAGTTCAGAATGACAGCCATATCTGGATCGCATCTGAACTGTCTCTAGAAGGAATCTGGAATAAGTATCAGAATGTCACCCATATCTGGATCGCATCTGAACTGTCTCTAGAAGGAATCTGGAATAAATATCAGAATGTCAGCCATATCTGAATCGCATCTGAACTGTTTCTAGAAGAGAATCTGGAGTAAGTATCAGAATGTCAACCATATCTAGATCGCATCCGAATTGTCTCTATAAGGAATCTGGAATAAGTATCAGAATGTCAGCCATATCTGGATCGCATCTCAACTGTCTCTAGATGGAATCTGGAATAAGTATCAGAATGTCAGCCATATCTGGATCGCATTTGAACTAATTCTAGAAGAGAATCTGGAGTAAGTATCAAAATGTCAGCCATATCTGGATCGCATTTGAACTGTCTCTAGAAGGAATCTGGAATAAGTATCAGAATGTCAGCCATATCTGAATCGCATCTGAACTGTTTCTAGAAGAGAATCTGGAATAATTATCAGAATGTCAACCATATCTAGATCGCATCTGAATTGTCTCTATAAGGAATCTGGAATAAGTATCAGAATGTCAGCCATATCTGGATCGCATCTAAACTGTCTCTAGATGGAATCTGGAATAAGTATCAGAATGTCAGCCATATCTGGATCGCATTTGAACTGTTTCTAGAAGAGAATCTAGAGTAAGTATCAGAATGTCAGCCATATCTAGATCGCATTTGAACTGTCTCTAGAAGGAATCTGGAATAAGTATCAGAATGTCAGCCATATCTGGATCGCATCTGAACTGTTTCTAGAAGAGAATCTGGAGTAAGTATCAGAATGTCAGCCTTATCTGGATCGCATCCGAATTGTCTCTAGAAGGAATCTGGAATAAGTATCAAAATATCAGCCATATCTGGATCGCATCTGAACTGTTTCTAGAAGAAAATCTGGAGTAAGTATCAGAATGTCAGCCATATCTGGATAGCATCTAAATTGTCTCTAGAAGGAATCTGGAATAAGTATCAGAATGTCAGCCATATCTGGATGCATCTGAACTGTCTCTAGAAGGAATCTGGAATAAGTATCAGAATGTCAGCCATATCTGGATCGCATCTGAACTGTCTCTAGAAGGAATCTGGAATAAGTATCAAAATGTCAGCCATATCTGGATCGCATCAGCACTGTCTCTAGAAGGAATATGGAATAATATCAGAATGAAAGCCATATCTGGATCGCATCTGAACTATCTCTAGAAGGAATCTGGAATAAGTATCAGAATGTCAGCCATATCTGGATCGCATCTGAACTGTCTCTAGAAGGAATCTGGAATAAGTATCAGAATGTCAGCCATATCTGGATCGCATCTGAACTATCTCTAGATGGAATCTGGAATAAGTATCAGAATGTCAGCCATATCTGGATCGCATTTGAACTGTTTCTAGAAGAGAATTTGGAGTAAATATCAGAATGTCAGCCATATTTTGATCGCATTTGAACTGTCTCTAGAAGGAATCTGGAATAAGTATCAGAATGTCAGCCATATCTGGATCGCATCTGAACTGTCTCTAGAAGGAATCTGGAATAAGTATCAGAATGTCAGCAAAATCTGGATCGCATTTGAACTGTCTCTAGAAGGAATCTAGAATAAGTATCAGAATGACAGCCATATCTGGATCGCAACTGAACTGTCTCTAGAAGGAATCTGGAATAAGTATCAGAATGTCACCCATATCTGGATCGCATCTGAACTGTCTCTAGAAGGAATCTGGAATAAATATCAGAATGTCAGCCATATCTGAATCGCATCTGAACTGTTTCTAGAAGAGAATCTGGAGTAAGTATCAGAATGTCAACCATATCTAGATCGCATCCGAATTGTCTCCATAAGGAATCTGGAATAAGTATCAGAATGTCAGCCATATCTGGATCGCATCTCAACTGTCTCTAGATGGAATCTGCAATAAGTATCAGAATGTCAGCCATATCTGGACCGCATTTGAACTGTTTCTAGAAGAGAATCTGGAGTAAGTATCAGAATGTCAGCCATATCTGAATCGCATTTGAACTGTCTCTAGAAGGAATCTGGAATAAGTATCAGAATGTCAGCCATATCTGAATCGCATCTGAACTGTTTCTAGAAGAGAATCTGGAGTAATTATCAGAATGTCAACCATATCTAGATCGCATCTGAATTGTCTCTATAAGGAATCTGGAATAAGTATCAGAATGTTAGCCATATCTGGATCGCATCTAAACTGTCTCTAGATGGAATCTGGAATAAGTATCAGAATGTCAGCCATATCTGGATCGCATTTGAACTGTTTCTAGAAGAGAATCTGGAGTAAGTATCAGAATGTCAGCCATATCTGGATCGCATTTGAACTGTCTCTAGAAGGAATCTGGAATAAGTATCAGAATGTCAGCATTATCTGGATCGCATCTGAACTGTTTCTAGAAGAGAATCTGGAGTAAGTATCAGAATGTCAGCCTTATCTGGATAGCATCTAAATTGTCTCTAGAAGGAATATGGAATAAGTATCAAAATGTCAGCCATATCTGGATCGCATCTGAACTGTTTCTAGAAGAAAATCTGGAGTAAGTATCAGTATGTCAGCCATATCTGGATAGCATCTAAATTGTCTCTAGAAGGAATCTGGAATAAGTATCAGAATGTCAGCCATATCTGGATGCATCTGAACTGTCTCTAGAAGGAATCTGGAATAAGTATCAGAATGTCACCTATATCTGGATCGCATCTGAACTGTCTCTAGAAGGAATCTAGAATAAGTATCAAAATGTCAGCCGTATCTGGATCGCATCAGCGCTGTCTCTAGAAGGAATATGGAATAATATCAGAATGAAAGCCATATCTGGATCGCATCTGAACTATCTCTAGAAGGAATCTGGAATAAGTATCAGAATGTCAGCCATATCTGGATCGCATCTGAACTGTCTCTAGAAGGAATCTGGAATAAGTATCAGAATGTTACCCATATCTGTATCACATATGAATTGTCTCTAGAAGGAATCTGGAATAAGTATCAGAATGTCAGCCATATTTGAATCGCATCTGAACTATTTCTAGAAGAGATTCTGGAGTAAGTATCAGAATGTCAACCATATCTAGATCGCATCCGAATTGTCTCTATAAGGAATCTGGAATAAGTATCAGAATGTCAGCCATATCTGGATCGCATCTGAACTGTCTCTAGAATGAATCTGGAATAAGTATCAGAATGTCAGCCATATCTGGATCGCATCTGAACTGTCTCTAGAAGGAATCTGGAATAAGTATCAGAATGTCAGCCATATCTGGATCGCATCTGAACTGTCTCTAGAAGGAATCTGGAATAAGTATCAAAATGTCAGCCATATCTGGATCACATCAGCACTGTCTCTAGAAGGAATATGGAATAATATCAGAATGAAAGCCATATCTGGATCGCATCTGAACTATCTCTAGAAGGAATCTGGAATAAGTATCAGAATGTCAGCCATATCTGGATCGCATCTGAACTGTCTCTAGAAGGAATCTGGAATAAGTATCAGAATGTCAGCCATATCTGGATCGCATCTGAACTATCTCTAGATGGAATCTGGAATAAGTATCAGAATGTCAGCCATATCTGGATCGCATTTGAACTGTTTCTAGAAGAGAATTTGGAGTAAATATCAGAATGTCAGCCATATTTTGATCGCATTTGAACTGTCTCTAGAAGGAATCTGGAATAAGTATCAGAATGTCAGCCATATCTGGATCGCATCTGAACTGTCTCTAGAAGGAATCTGGAATAAGTATCAGAATGTCAGCAAAATCTGGATCGCATTTGAACTGTCTCTAGAAGGAATCTAGAATAAGTATCAGAATGACAGCCATATCTGGATCGCAACTGAACTGTCTCTAGAAGGAATCTGGAATAAGTATCAGAATGTCACCCATATCTGGATCGCATCTGAACTGTCTCTAGAAGGAATCTGGAATAAATATCAGAATGTCAGCCATATCTGAATCGCATCTGAACTGTTTCTAGAAGAGAATCTGGAGTAAGTATCAGAATGTCAACCATATCTAGATCGCATCCGAATTGTCTCCATAAGGAATCTGGAATAAGTATCAGAATGTCAGCCATATCTGGATCGCATCTCAACTGTCTCTAGATGGAATCTGCAATAAGTATCAGAATGTCAGCCATATCTGGACCGCATTTGAACTGTTTCTAGAAGAGAATCTGGAGTAAGTATCAGAATGTCAGCCATATCTGGATCGCATTTGAACTGTCTCTAGAAGGAATCTGGAATAAGTATCAGAATGTCAGCCATATCTGAATCGCATCTGAACTGTTTCTAGAAGAGAATCTGGAGTAATTATCAGAATGTCAACCATATCTAGATCGCATCTGAATTGTCTCTATAAGGAATCTGGAATAAGTATCAGAATGTTAGCCATATCTGGATCGCATCTAAACTGTCTCTAGATGGAATCTGGAATAAGTATCAGAATGTCAGCCATATCTGGATCGCATTTGAACTGTTTCTAGAAGAGAATCTGGAGTAAGTATCAGAATGTCAGCCATATCTGGATCGCATTTGAACTGTCTCTAGAAGGAATCTGGAATAAGTATCAGAATGTCAGCATTATCTGGATCGCATCTGAACTGTTTCTAGAAGAGAATCTGGAGTAAGTATCAGAATGTCAGCCTTATCTGGATAGCATCTAAATTGTCTCTAGAAGGAATATGGAATAAGTATCAAAATGTCAGCCATATCTGGATCGCATCTGAACTGTTTCTAGAAGAAAATCTGGAGTAAGTATCAGTATGTCAGCCATATCTGGATAGCATCTAAATTGTCTCTAGAAGGAATCTGGAATAAGTATCAGAATGTCAGCCATATCTGGATGCATCTGAACTGTCTCTAGAAGGAATCTGGAATAAGTATCAGAATGTCACCTATATCTGGATCGCATCTGAACTGTCTCTAGAAGGAATCTGGAATAAGTATCAAAATGTCAGCCGTATCTGGATCGCATCAGCGCTGTCTCTAGAAGGAATATGGAATAATATCAGAATGAAAGCCATATCTGGATCGCATCTGAACTATCTCTAGAAGGAATCTGGAATAAGTATCAGAATGTCAGCCATATCTGGATCGCATCTGAACTGTCTCTAGAAGGAATCTGGAATAAGTATCAGAATGTTACCCATATCTGTATCACATATGAATTGTCTCTAGAAGGAATCTGGAATAAGTATCAGAATGTCAGCCATATTTGAATCGCATCTGAACTATTTCTAGAAGAGATTCTGGAGTAAGTATCAGAATGTCAACCATATCTAGATCGCATCCGAATTGTCTCTATAAGGAATCTGGAATAAGTATCAGAATGTCAGCCATATCTGGATCGCATCTGAACTGTCTCTAGAATGAATCTGGAATAAGTATCAGAATGTCAGCCATATCTGGATCGCATTTGAACTGTTTCTAGAAGAGAATCTGGAGTAAGTATCAGAATGTCATCCATATCTGGATCGCATCTGAACTATCTCTAGAAGGAATCTGGAATAAGTATCAGAATGTCAGCCATATATGGATCGCATCTGAACTGTTTCTAGAAGAGAATCTGGAGTAAGTATCAGAATGTCAGCCATATCTGGATCGCATCCGAATTGTCTCTAGAAGGAATTTGGAATAAGTATCAAAATGTCAGCCATATCTGGATCACATCTGAACTATTTCTAGAAGAGAATCTGGAGTAAGTATCAGAATGTCAGCCATATCTGGATCGCATCTAAGTTGTCTCTAGAAGGAATCTGGAATAAGTATCAGAATGTCAGCCATATCTAGATGCATATGAACTGTCTCTAGAAGGAATCTGGAATAAGTATCAGAATGTCAGCCATATCTGGATCGCATCTGAACTATCTCTAGAAGGAATCTGGAATAAGTATCAAAATTTCAACCATATCTGGATCGCATCAGAACTGTCTCTAGAAGGAATCTGGAATAAGTATCAGAATGACAGCCATATCTGGATCGCATCTGAACTATCTCTAGAAGGAATCTGGAATAAGTATCAGAATGTCAGCCATATCTGGATCGCATCTGAAATGTCTCTAGAAGGAATCTGGAATAAGTATCAGAATGTCAGCCATATCTGGATCGCATCTGAACTATTTCTAGTCGAGAATCTGCAGTAAGTATCAGAATGTCAGCCATATCTGGATCGCATCTAAACTGTCTCTAGACGGAATCTGGAATAAGTATCAAAATGTCAGCCATATCTAGATCACATCTGAACTGTCTCTAGAAGGAATCTGGAATAAGTATCAGAATGTCAGCTATATCTGGATCGCATTCGAACTTTTTCTAGAAGGAATCTGGAATAAGTATCAGAAGGTCAACCAAATCTGGATCGCATCTGAATTGTCTCTAGAAGTAATCTGGAATAAATATCAGAATGTCAGCCATATCTGGATACATCTGAATTGTCTCTAGAAGGAATCTGGAATAAGTATCAGAATGTCAGCCATATTTGGATCGCATCTGAACTGTCTCTAGAAGAAATCTGGAAAAAGTATCAGAATGTCAGCCATATCTAGATCGCATCTGAACTGTCTCTAGAAGGAATCTAGAATAAGTATTAGAATGACAGCCATATCTGGATCGCATCTGAACTGTCTCTAGAAGGAATCTGGAATAAGTATCAGAATGTCACCCATATCTGGATCACATCTGAACTGTCTCTAGAAGGAATCTGGAATAAGTATCAGAATGTCAGCCATATCTGAATCGCATCTGAACTGTTTCTAGAAGAAAATCTGGAGTAAGTATCAGAATGTCAACCATATCTAGATCGCATCCGAATTGTCTCTATAAGGAATCTGGAATAAGTATCAGAATGTCAGCCATATCTGGATCGCATTTGAACTGTTTCTAGAAGAGAATCTGGAGTAAGTATCAGAATGTCAGCCATATCTGGATCGCATTTGAACTGTCTCTAGAAGGAATCTGGAATAAGTATCAGAATGTCAGCCATATCTGAATCGCATCTGAACTGTTTCTAAAAGAGAATCTGGAGTAAGTATCAGAATGTCAACCATATCTAGATCGCATCCGAATTGTCTCTATAAGGAATCTGGAATAAGTATCAGAATGTCAGCCATATCTGGATCGCATCTGAACTGTCTCTAGATGGAATCTAGAATAAGTATCAGAATGTCAGCCATATCTGGATCGCATTTGAACTGTTTCTAGAAGAGAATCTAGAGTAAGTATCAGAATGTCAGCCATATCTGGATCGCATTTGAACTGTCTCTGGAAGGAATCTGGAATAAGTATCAGAATGTCAGCCATATCTGGATCGCATCTGAACTGTTTCTAGAAGAGAATCTGGAGTAAGTATCAGAATGTCAGCCATATCTGGATCGCATCTGAATTGTCTCTAGAAGGAATCTGGAATAAGTATCAAAACGTCAGCCATATCTGGATCGCATCTGAACTGTTTCTAGAAGAAAATCTGGAGTAAGTATTAGAATGTCAGCCATATCTGGATAGCATCTAAATTGTCTATAGAAGGAATCTGGAATAAGTATCAGAATGTCAGCCATATCTGGATGCATCTGAACTGTCTCTAGAAGGAATCTGGAATAAGTATCAGAATGTCAGCCATATCTGGATCGCATCTGAACTGTCTCTAGAAGGAATCTGGAATAAGTATCAAAATGTCAGCCATATCTGGATCGCATCAGAACTGTCTCTAGAAGGAATATGGAATAAGTATCAGAATGAAAGCCATATCTGGATCGCATCTGAACTATCTCTAGAAGGAATCTGGAATAAGTATCAGAATGTCAGCCATATCTGGATCGCATCTAAATTGTCTCTAGAAGGAATCTGGAAGAAGTATCAGAATGTCACCCATATCTGTATCACATCTGAATTGTCTCTAGAAGGAATCTGGAATAAGTATCTGAATGTGAGCCATATCTGGATCGCATCTGAACTGTCTCTAGAAGGAATCTGGAGTAAGTATCAGAATGTCAGCCATATCTGGATCGCATTTGAACTGTTTCTAGAAGAGAATCTGGAGTAAGTATCAGAATGTCAGCCATATCTGGATCGCATCTGAACTATCTCTAGAAGGAATCTGGAATAAGTATCAGAATGTCACCCATTTCTGGATCGCATCTGAACTGTTTCTAGAAGAGAATCTGGAGTAAGTATCAGAATGTCAGCCATATTTGGATCGCATCCGAATTGTCTCTAGAAGGAATCTGGAATAAGTATCAAAATGTCAGCCATATATGGATCACATCTGAACTGTTTCTAGAAGAGAATCTGAAGTAAGTATCAGAATGTCAGCCATATCTGGATCGCATCTAAGTTGTCTCTAGAAGGAAGCTGGAATAACTATCAGAATGTCAGCCATATCTAGATGCATCTGAACTGTCTCTAGAAGGAATCTAGAATAAGTATCAGAATGTCAGCCATATCTGGATCGCATCTGAACTATCTCTAGAAGGAATCTGGAATAAGTATCAAAATTTCAACCATATATGGATCGCATCAGAACTGTCTCTAGAAGGAATCTGGAATAAGTATCAGAATGACAGCCATATCTGAATCGCATCTGAACTGTTTCTAGAAGAAAATCTGGAGTAAGTATCAGAATGTCAACCATATCTAGATCGCATCCGAATTGTCTCTATAAGGAATCTGGAATAAGTATCAGAATGTCAGCCATATCTGGATCGCATTTGAACTGTTTCTAGAAGAGAATCTGGAGTAAGTATCAAAATGTCAGCCATATCTGGATCGCATTTGAACTGTCTCTAGAAGGAATCTGGAATAAGTATCAGAATGTCAGCCATATCTGAATCGCATCTGAACTGTTTCTAAAAGAGAATCTGGAGTAAGTATCAGAATGTCAACCATATCTAGATCGCATCCGAATTGTCTCTATAAGGAATCTGGAATAAGTATCAGAATGTCAGCCATATCTGGATCGCATCTGAACTGTCTCTAGATGGAATCTAGAATAAGTATCAGAATGTCAGCCATATCTGGATCGCATTTGAACTGTTTCTAGAAGAGAATCTAGAGTAAGTATCAGAATGTCAGCCATATCTGGATCGCATTTGAACTGTCTCTGGAAGGAATCTGGAATAAGTATCAGAATGTCAGCCATATCTGGATCGCATCTAAACTGTTTCTAGAAGAGAATCTGGAGTAAGTATCAGAATGTCAGCCATATCTGGATCGCATCCGAATTGTCTCTAGAAGGAATCTGGAATAAGTATCAAAACGTCAGCCATATCTGGATCGCATCTGAACTGTTTCTAGAAGAAAATCTGGAGTAAGTATTAGAATGTCAGCCATATCTGGATAGCATCTAAATTGTCTATAGAAGGAATCTGGAATAAGTATCAGAATGTCAGCCATATCTGGATGCATCTGAACTGTCTCTAGAAGGAATCTGGAATAAGTATCAGAATGTCAGCCATATCTGGATCGCATCTGAACTGTCTCTAGAAGGAATCTGGAATAAGTATCAAAATGTCAGCCATATCTGGATCGCATCAGAACTGTCTCTAGAAGGAATATGGAATAAGTATCAGAATGAAAGCCATATCTGGATCGCATCTGAACTATCTCTAGAAGGAATCTGGAATAAGTATCAGAATGTCAGCCATATCTGGATCGCATCTAAATTGTCTCTAGAAGGAATCTGGAAGAAGTATCAGAATGTCACCCATATCTGTATCACATCTGAATTGTCTCTAGAAGGAATCTGGAATAAGTATCTGAATGTGAGCCATATCTGGATCGCATCTGAACTGTCTCTAGAAGGAATCTGGAGTAAGTATCAGAATGTCAGCCATATCTGGATCGCATTTGAACTGTTTCTAGAAGAGAATCTGGAGTAAGTATCAGAATGTCAGCCATATCTGGATCGCATCTGAACTATCTCTAGAAGGAATCTGGAATAAGTATCAGAATGTCACCCATTTCTGGATCGCATCTGAACTGTTTCTAGAAGAGAATCTGGAGTAAGTATCAGAATGTCAGCCATATTTGGATCGCATCCGAATTGTCTCTAGAAGGAATCTGGAATAAGTATCAAAATGTCAGCCATATATGGATCACATCTGAACTGTTTCTAGAAGAGAATCTGAAGTAAGTATCAGAATGTCAGCCATATCTGGATCGCATCTAAGTTGTCTCTAGAAGGAAGCTGGAATAACTATCAGAATGTCAGCCATATCTAGATGCATCTGAACTGTCTCTAGAAGGAATCTAGAATAAGTATCAGAATGTCAGCCATATCTGGATCGCATCTGAACTATCTCTAGAAGGAATCTGGAATAAGTATCAAAATTTCAACCATATATGGATCGCATCAGAACTGTCTCTAGAAGGAATCTGGAATAAGTATCAGAATGACAGCCATATCTGAATCGCATCTGAACTGTTTCTAGAAGAAAATCTGGAGTAAGTATCAGAATGTCAACCATATCTAGATCGCATCCGAATTGTCTCTATAAGGAATCTGGAATAAGTATCAGAATGTCAGCCATATCTGGATCGCATTTGAACTGTTTCTAGAAGAGAATCTGGAGTAAGTATCAAAATGTCAGCCATATCTGGATCGCATTTGAACTGTCTCTAGAAGGAATCTGGAATAAGTATCAGAATGTCAGCCATATCTGAATCGCATCTGAACTGTTTCTAAAAGAGAATCTGGAGTAAGTATCAGAATGTCAACCATATCTAGATCGCATCCGAATTGTCTCTATAAGGAATCTGGAATAAGTATCAGAATGTCAGCCATATCTGGATCGCATCTGAACTGTCTCTAGATGGAATCTAGAATAAGTATCAGAATGTCAGCCATATCTGGATCGCATTTGAACTGTTTCTAGAAGAGAATCTAGAGTAAGTATCAGAATGTCAGCCATATCTGGATCGCATTTGAACTGTCTCTGGAAGGAATCTGGAATAAGTATCAGAATGTCAGCCATATCTGGATCGCATCTGAACTGTTTCTAGAAGAGAATCTGGAGTAAGTATCAGAATGTCAGCCATATCTGGATCGCATCCGAATTGTCTCTAGAAGGAATCTGGAATAAGTATCAAAACGTCAGCCATATCTGGATCGCATCTGAACTGTTTCTAGAAGAAAATCTGGAGTAAGTATTAGAATGTCAGCCATATCTGGATAGCATCTAAATTGTCTATAGAAGGAATCTGGAATAAGTATCAGAATGTCAGCCATATCTGGATGCATCTGAACTGTCTCTAGAAGGAATCTGGAATAAGTATCAGAATGTCAGCCATATCTGGATCGCATCTGAACTGTCTCTAGAAGGAATCTGGAATAAGTATCAAAATGTCAGCCATATCTGGATCGCATCAGAACTGTCTCTAGAAGGAATATGGAATAAGTATCAGAATGAAAGCCATATCTGGATCGCATCTGAACTATCTCTAGAAGGAATCTGGAATAAGTATCAGAATGTCAGCCATATCTGGATCGCATCTAAATTGTCTCTAGAAGGAATCTGGAAGAAGTATCAGAATGTCACCCATATCTGTATCACATCTGAATTGTCTCTAGAAGGAATCTAGAATAAGTATCAGAATGTCAGCCATATCTGGATCGCATCTGAACTGTCTCTAGAAGGAATCTGGAGTAAGTATCAGAATGTCAGCCATATCTGGATCGCATTTGAACTGTTTCTAGAAGAGAATCTGGAGTAAGTATCAGAATGTCAGCCATATCTGGATCGCATCTGAACTATCTCTAGAAGGAATCTGGAATAAGTATCAGAATGTCACCCATTTCTGGATCGCATCTGAACTGTTTCTAGAAGAGAATCTGGAGTAAGTATCAGAATGTCAGCCATATTTGGATCGCATCCGAATTGTCTCTAGAAGGAATCTGGAATAAGTATCAAAATGTCAGCCATATATGGATCACATCTGAACTGTTTCTAGAAGAGAATCTGAAGTAAGTATCAGAATGTCAGCCATATCTGGATCGCATCTAAGTTGTCTCTAGAA